>ML675604.1:277513-321932 GCA_007922155.1 Mesoclemmys tuberculata | reverse complement strand
GTGCTCCATCTTCATTATCCAATGCACCAAACCTGTTCCTGAGTTCTGTTCCCTGCTGGGTGGGTGTGGCACTTTCCTTCCTGGTGACGGCGAGTTCTGTGCCGCCTGAGGAGAGAAACCGCCTCTTGAGGTGGCGTGTGTCTTGTTCTGAAAGAAGCCCCGTATGAACACTCTTCCCTTGACGAGACTGCCTGCCTCAGCTCGGTTTTGAGAGTTTATTCTGCATGAGCTTCGTCTCGTCTCTTGTAGGTTTTATTGTTCAGAGCCCGGCAGAAGGGGATATAGAGAGCAAAGTTCGTATTCTCTTGCATGAAAGTGGTGTTTGTCAGTTACTCTTAGATGGTATGGGATCCCGACACATAAAACCAATATTCCTGCTACAGGAATTCCTGTGTGTCCAGAATGAGAGGTGGTTCTAATGTTAGACTTTTCTCTTATGAAGGTGACTGTAGAATAGCAGTGCTGGTTGGTTTTAATAACAGTTGTCAGGCTTTGACTGGCTGCGTTGACCTCATGGGATTCCTGAGCAGAGGAGACTTGGAAGAAACCTCTCCTTTCATTACTCACAAACTAGCAGCTCTGGGTGCAACAGGTCACTGCTCATTGTCAGCTATTTGTTTTACTTAGAAACGTTTCTCAAGCTTAGTTTTCTCCTTTCCTTTTTCTAAATTGCAGCATTCAAGAGAGAGGAAAAGCTGTTAGGGTTTGCAAAATGTTCCTAGCCAGAACCACTTAACCAGACAGCTCCTGCAAAGGTTAGGAGATCTAGTCTCGCCTTAACTTGTGTGTAATGCTCATTGGCATGAGGAGAAGTTGTGTGTGTGTGTATCAAGAAAGATGTCTTTTCTTGTATACATAGCTACTGTGCAGGCATCTAACCAGACAGATGTCCGAAGGGCATAGTGGGAGCTGATAACAATAACGCTGATACGAGAATTTAATTTATTATAGTCAAAGTACCATAAAGACATCAATCCATGAATCCACCCACCACTCCAGAAGCACCAGTACAAATTATTATTCACATCTTACAGAACAGGAAACTGAAGCACAGAGAGATTAGGGGACTCTACCCAAATTCACACAATTGGGAACAGAACTCTGGTATTCCTAGGTTGGATGTGGAGTCCACCAGATGTTGTTTCTTAGCTGCAGCCACAGCATGAACTCTGCATGGTAGGAAGTATGTCAGTACTTTAAACAAGATGTTGGTCTCTATGCAGTGTCATCCTTTTATAATGGGCTTCATTTTCCTGGGGACTTCATTGTGAATGACGTGCTGGAGGTGTCATGCTGGCAGAATTAAAAGGCCCTTGTAATTTCTAAAAGTGTTACATCCAACACGGGGGAGTCTGTATTAGACCCTGTCTTGATTGATACGGAGGGACTGATCATGGAACTAAAAATTAGTGATTGCTTGCAAGTGCTTAAGACTTTATATTTTTTTATTGTGCAAACAGAATAGTTAAGTCCAAACCAGTAATATTTATGTGGTGCTTTAAAAGGACCAATTTCACAAAAATGAAAATAATTATGAACAAAATGAGCTGGGAGAAGGAATTGAAACTGAAAAAGTGAAGGAAAATGGGGAATTATTTTAAGAACATTTCACTAATTGCTCTAAAAGCCACAGTCAAGAACGAAGGCTATGCTGGTTAAAATAGCAACCTGGCTTAGAGGGGGAATGAAAGCACCTATAAAATATATAAAAATAACATGAGAAAAAGTTGATAGTGAAGTAAATATAAATTAGAAGCCAGGAATTGTAGAAAATTGAGATGCAAAGGGATACAAGGAGAAATTTCTAGTCAGCTGAGTTAAGGACAATAAGTAATTTCCATTTACCAAGTGTCATGGGGGATTCTCTGTCACTGGCAATTTTTAAATTAAGATTGGAAGTTTTTCTAGAGATCTGCTCTAGGAATTATTTTGGGGGAAGTCCTGTGTTATACAGACTAGATGACCACAATGGTCCCTTCTGGCTGTGGAATCCATGAATGTATGAATCTATTAATTCTTTAAGTATATTAGGAACAAAAGGAATCCTAAAAATGGTATGAGTCTGTTACTAGTTGGGAACGGTAGAATTGTCAATAATAATGCAGAAAAGGCAGGAGTGTTCAATAAATATTTCTCTTCTGCTTTTGGGAAAAAGCCGGATGATATATTCATCCTGTGATGCTGATGAAATACATTCCATTCCAGTATGATGTTACAGCTGCTTCTAAAGTGAGACATTTTTAAATAATCGGGTCAGGAAAACTTGAATCCAAGAACTTTAAAGGAGCTGACTGAGGTGCTGTCTGGACAATTAATGGAAGTTCCAGAGGACTGGGAGAAATGAAAGTTGTGTAAATATTTAATACGGCTAAACTGGACAATCTGGGTAATTATAAACATATCAATCTGACAGATCCCAGACCACATAATGGAATTGTTGATATGGGACTTGATTAAATAAAGAATTGAAGGAGAGTAATATAACTTATGCCAGTCAACATGGATTTATGGAAAATAGATTTTGTCAAACTAATATCTTTGATGCTGTGGCCCGAAGAGGTAAATGTGATCCTTGGATGCATCAGCAGAGGACTGTCATGTAGGAGTAAGGTGAACATTCATTATTTTACCTCTGTGTTGGGCACACATTCGATCACTTCTGTAATGCTTCGCTCAGTTCTGCTGTTTAGGAAATCCCTTGCAGGATTTGGGAGATATTTCAAACAGTCAGGTCAGCTTAAATCAGTGAGTAAAGTAGGAACAGATCTCATTCCTGTTACTGGCTTGTGGTATCCTGATTAGCATAAAACTCTAACATCAATCAATGTATCGAACTTTCATCAATAAATAGCAAAATAGTTCCTGTCCCAGATTCCTCCCAGTGTCTGTAATAAAATAAATATTTCCTATCTGAACAAGCAGAGCTATTCTGCCTGAAACTGCCATTGTCTTTAATTTCATGGGACCTGCTTGCTGCTGCTATTCCAACAGAGAATGTTGTATAATCTCTCCTATGATTGCTGCACTCTCTCAAAATAACAGCCTGTTGCAGAACTGTGATAACGCCGCAGAACTGTGATTTATGAGTCGGGTTTTATGCTGAAAGTTTGGCTTCTGTTTGTCCTTTTTGTGCTAAGTTCAATAACCACTACTGTGTTGCTTTTATATCACACTTTGCTGTATTAAAATAAATTCTAGGTAGGTAGACGGATAATGTTTATCTATTGGGACAGGCCTAATCTAATCTAATGTATTTGTTTCTATGGCCCTCATCGCCATAGTACCTGAGCTCTCACATAGCAGAACTCTGCAGCTGCAGAAGGAAAACAGCAACTTTCCTAGCTCTTTCCACTGGAAAAAGTTGTCTTTCAACTGCATTTCATTAAACTGAGGTTTTTCTTCCCCCCCATTTGAAAACAGTTCCTTTAGTACAGAGACTATATAAATAAAAATGTCTAGTGTATATAGCACTTGGTAAAACCACTAAAGAGGTACTCAGATACAGTGCATGCTAAGAATAACTTTTGATGCTACAGCAGAAGACTCAGTAGATTTCTTCTGGAGGAGGATTCTTGTTCCACAGCTGGTAGTCTTATAGATGTGCCTATTTTGTCTTTGAACTATAAATCAGGGCTTTTTATTTTTCAGGAACTATTACAGGTAAAGAGAGTGGGAAAATCAGGGATCCAGGCCTGGGCCCTATTTTATGCAAACATCCAAATTCAGTTAAATGTTTCTGATTTAGGTTCCTTTTCCCCAACATCTACAAGAATTTGGTTGCGAACTGTCAGCAGATACAGTTATACCAACCTACCATTGTTCTCATTTCGTTTGGAGGACTCTCCTACTGCATCTTTGTAAACAGAATCGACTCAAAGCATGCAGTGAGGAGGGAATGGGATGCTTGGTATATATTTATTAACATCTACAGTACTCACTGCTATAGTAGCTGAATGTCTTTATGCCCCTTTGTTCTCTGAAACTCAGTAAAGGGATAGAAGCTTTCTAACTGGGCCCCCAAGTTTGATTCAGTGGCATTTTAAGTTCTTTGCAGAGTGTGGTTCAGCAGAGAAGCTGTCAGCCAGCGTCATATCACCACCTCTCTTAATACTTACCCTTTCTAACACCTTAATGCTGCAGATTTCAAGTCTGCAGCTTGGAGAGGAAAGATAACCAGCAGGACTGTTTGCAGGCAGGATGTTGTGAATAATCACATTGCTCTTGACAGGGTAAAGTGATAAATAGACATGTAAATGCATAAAATACCAGAGATAAAGTGGGTTGACAAATATGCCCCACCTTCTCCTACCCCTTACAGTAAATAAGTCTTATTCAATATCTGCAAAGGTTTGGGGTAGGTCCTAAGATCTAGATAGGCAGCAAAGATCTACCAGATAATAGGAGCTGTAGTTCAGTTATGTGGGGGATCTTTATTGCTATAGATTTTGCAGTTCTGCCTAGAGCGTATCATCTCACCTTTCCAGCGTGTATAAATCTAACCAGATAACAAAAAAAGTGAGTTTTTACACATAGATGGAGCTTTGGTTGCCCTTTAATGACAATGTTTTGAGATCACTTACTGCATAGCGCTTTGTGTCATGCAGAAAACAATTACAATGATTTACTAAAATCTTGTCTTTTTAATCTTTTTAAAAATCTTTCTTTACTGCATATAAACTCAGCCAGATGGCAAAGAGCATAGCTACATGTAGCTAGACTGCATGAAGTGTGGAACTAAACAGACCAAAAAAAACCCAAACAAACCATATTGTTGTAGTAGTAATCTTTGCGTGCAGAGCTCTTTCCATGCGATGATCATAGTGTTCTAAATTACAAGTTTTACAATGGATATAACAGATCAAGGCTTAAACCAGTCTGTATCATGGGTTCAGATGAGACTTCCCTGGAGGCAGATTTTCCCCATCTACCACTGCCAGGTTCTTACACCTTCCTCTCAAGCCTTTGGTGCTGGCCCCTGTCAGAGAGAAGATGCTGGATTAGATGGATTTGGGGTCTGATCCAGACTGACAATTCCTAAGAAGGGATCAAACCTCACAGCACCCAGGTGAGGTTGATAAGAATCAATGTCCGCATTTACAGCTGGGGAATTGAGGCACAGAGTGGCTGGGAGTTCCCAGGGTTGCCCAGGAGCATGTGGTAAAGCTGGGACAGAGAACTCCTAGTGTGCAGTCTCTCGCTTTAACCAAAGGAATTGCCTGGCTGCATCACATCCCTATGGTGTGACACAGGCCAACCCCCTTAGGGTCAAACCCCTACTAGGAGCAGAGTTTTCTCTATGCCCAGTGATTTCAGTCTTCGTTGCTTCAGGTCATTAACTACTTTGTGCCTCCCTTCCCGATCTATGAATTGGGGATATGCTACTCCTGATAGGGGAGATGTGAGAATTTGTTGATTATTTACTTAATATCTTCAGAGCACCATAACACTGGGCCTGATGATTCTTACGTTCTAAGGTTGCTTTGCAGCACTCTGCCAATGCAAAGGGGTCTTACAGTGGGTACACGTTACAGTGGCATTCAATTGCCATCCTCTTTTACATTGTGGGGCACGGGTGCTTTATACTGCACTGACAGTGTAACTGAGAACAGGCCCATTAAGTGCTATGCACTGCATCCAAATGCTATCAATGTCACTGCCAATATTTCCCGCCCAATGCGGGCCTGATCGAAAGCCCATTGACATCAATGAGAACTGTTGGACTGACTTTACTGGGCTTTGGATCAGGCCCCAGGTTCCCAGCTGTGCACATCTCTAGTGCGTGAAACACAAAGCAAAGTTTATATTCTGTTGCTGTGCTTTCCAGGAAGGAACTTAGCGGGACCAGTGAAATATGGGACTGACTTGCACAGGTCAATCCTTTAAAATTCACATGGATTTACTTAATCATTTCTTAATTACCTAATCTCTTTTTTACTTTTAATCTTAGAGGAAAATCCAAAAGCCTGTACTATCGATCTATTGGTGTTTGAGGTCTGTCAGGGAAAATCTGTTTTCTCAAACTATATAAGATGATGAGCGGGGGGAGGATCTTTATCTTTGCTGATTTGTTCCATCTTTTTATTTGTTTGTTTTTAATTTATTGCATGATCTTGCTTAAAATACACAGTCAGATTTATGCATACAAATTTAGCTCCATGTTCACACCATGGAAAAACTGTTCCACCACACTTTAACAGTAATTAAATATTTTAAAATTCCAAATCAGTGATCTGAAATAATATAGTGCTGCAGTTGTTCTGCAGGGCACTCAAAAATGGAGATTCAGAGCAAACTTGTTTGCATGATAATAGCTCCTGTGCATATCTGGACTTAGTATGCATGTATCTGTTAGCAGCAGATTTCTTCCCTTAGTTCTATAGGAAGACAAGGACCCTGAACCTGGGTCTACACTGATGGTGGAAAATTTGCCTCCATCAGTTCAATGTCTCTGGATTGACTGAGTGGTCTATGTAGACCCGTTCAGTCGATCCAGCAATGAATGTAGGAAAACCACCCTGATAAGTGGCGCAGCGCAGTGTGGATGGCGCAAGGAACAGATGCAGCAAAGTCAACGGGAGATACGCAAGTGATTTATGTCACTGGAGAATCTCCTGTTGATGGCTGCCGAATCCGGAAAGTAAGGGTAGACCAGGCCTGAGTCTGATTAAGTGATGCCCTTAAAAGCTTGCATGCACCAACATAGGGTTCTTGCTGTAGAAGCTTTCAGTCACTTTATATATTAAAAATCACAGGGTTTACTAATGAGTAGTACATCTCATTTTCCCTTTTCATCTGTCCAGGACACAGTATGGAACTTGCATTTACCAGCTCCCTCGTACGAGCTGTTGAGCCTAGAAAAAAAAATATCCCACCCAGGCACCCCCTCTGTCCCTCTGCACAAAAATAAGCTCTTTGGAAACTTTCCTGCAGTGTGAATAATTTGAGAATGCTAGGTACCTGGTCAGCAGATCCTGCTGGGGTGGACCTATGTTTCTTGCTCTGGGTTAACACTTGATTTCAAGGAGACTCACATTTGATGTACGATTTTGCAAGAAGAACTTGATGGTGTAGGACATTTACTAAAGCTTTAAACGAAGTGTCTGTCACGAATTAGACTCTTCCACATCCCTGCTGTAGACACTTTTTCCTTTTGAAGGCCTAGGGGCTCTGTCAGTCAGACATAAAAGTAAATGTGGTAAGGAGTCTGGTCTCTAGAGGAATTGGAAGCACTCAAGGGCAAGGGGTTTAATTAAACAGGAGGGGGATTTGGTAGTGGCTACTACTAGAAGCATGAAACCAGTGTGTTTTGAATCAAAGTAATGACTTTGCTTAAAATGCAAAATTATTATTGCAAGACAGCATAAAACTGACCCTTGATGCAATTTAAAGAAATTGTTTCCAGTTTTCTTTTTCTTTTTGCCACAGGGGCACTTTGCTTGTAACTGAAACGCCTGAAATAACCATGTATGGAGTTTAACTGCTCTCAGCCTGTTTCTAAATGTTGTTTATTCTTGGCAGTTAAAAACTGGAATATTTAATGTGCCAAGTACTTGCCATCAAAGGGTGTCTTTCTTTATATTGTGTATATGACAGAATGTCGATGCTACTCATTGTTCCTGAGCCACCCTAAGACAGTTAGCAGAAGTCCATGCAGCCCAAGTGACTAATCACTATTTTCTCTCTCTCCTTTCCCCAACTATCTAACCTTTGTAATATGTCCTTTGGCATAGTATTTAGGTACCATAGCTCATGATACTTCCATGTCACCTCCAGCCTGGGTCTTAGCTGGTCAGCATACCGGTTTCCAAGTGCCACTGGCACGGGTTAGCTTTTTTGTTTGTTTGTAGGCCTTGGAGCTGATTTCACTGACCTGAAGATCTAGTAAGTCCTTCATCCTCCACCAATCTTCTGTTGTCGTATTTCTGTCCTCTGACTACCTTCCTGCCTAAGCACGTGAAGCACAGATTGTGCATGGCCTGAACTGCATTTTAAACTGCTTATGGCCATTTTTTAACACTGACACACATTTCTTAAAACAGGGCGCAGCAACCTGTACTCACTGAGGGCTCGGCATGGCAAGTACCAGGTTCAAGGACTAGTCTGTTGACTTGGCTGCGGCTGCTGGGCGTTTTATGTGCATACTTATTTTTGGCTAGCTAGATTCTTTGGGAAAGTTACTTCAGCAAGCAAAACAATTGTCCTAAATATTCTTGGGGAAGGGGAAAACAGCCCTCCAGTTGCTAAATTGGAAAGAGTTCATTACATGGAAGTGTAATATAAGAGAGCACCACGCACTGTTGTGGAGCAATTAGTGACTCACATGGAACTTGGGCCTGTGGGCGACTGGGGTCTGTCTTTAAGTCCACAAATCTTTTATTCCTGCTTCATGAGAGGATGGAGACTGATATCAAACGAGTGCCTGGGCATTTCGAAGAACGATGTTGGTTTGAGAGGTTGATTTTTATTTTTATAACAAGGATGCAACTAACTTGGACTCTATCCTGCTGGTGGAGCTCAGTTCTAGGAATGATCAACCTCTCAAATTCTCACAGCATGGGCAAGATTTATCAGAAATGACCACTAAAAAGGAAGGAGAGAAGGAGAATCAGAATTTCTAAGACAGCTCAGACTGCGGTCCATCTAGTCCAGTATGCTGTCTCCAAGTGTTGTACAGGAAGGCATAAAAGCTCCATAATGCACAGTTACTTGATAATTTGCCAATAGGGGAAGTTTTGCCCTAGCCCTATGCAGTTATTGGTTGACTTATTTCCTGGAGCATTAGGTTTTATATCCCTTATACATTTTTATCCTATCTTAAGTACCGCAAGCATAGATGTTCCAGTTGTTCATATACATGTCTAATCCTTTGTTGTTCAGTCTCTCCTGTGATGGAAATCTTTCTGTGCCTCAAATAATTTGTGTTGCCATTCTCTGAAACTTTTCATTTCTGCTCTTTCTTTATGGAGCTGGAGCAGCCAGGACCAAATGGCGGACTCAAGTTGAAATTGTACCATTTACCGCTATATCAGGTGGTGTTACAATAAACTCCATTCCTCAGCCATGGTGAAAGCCCTGTGACATGATCTCGGAATGTAGAAATTACTCATGAAGTATTCCCCTCTCTCTCCTCCTATGATTGATATGTATCAAGCGGGGGCCTAAGTTTCGTTCAAATTTTGATACTCTGCTGTCCAGTAGGAATGTTTTGATTATTGCCTCACCACTTTTCACTCCTCCTTCACAGAGTCGAAAACATGCGAGCAAAGTGCGGCTTTACTACATGCTACATCCCATAGACGGAGGCTGCCCGGCCAAGAAGCTCCGATCAGAAAACGTGAGTATGTTCCAGAGCCCTATTTTGTGCTGCTTTGTAAATCTGTGACCCTGTGCTAAGGCATTTTACTCCAGTAACTGCCTCAGATAATCACATACCTGGCGGTAACAGTAGGTTTGGCTGAAATGCTAAACTAGTGAAAATAATTTTCCATAAATGATACAGAAAATATTATATGCATCAGCAACAGTAGTTGAATTTTTAGTTCTTTTACTTTCTTTTTTTAGAAAAGACAAAAAGAAATAGGTGTCCTCATGACAAATCCAGTGTTCATTCAGAGACAGACCAAACTGCCTGAAAGACATTTACCTTGGCTGGTGAACTGCAGTGGAAACGACTGAAAGGATAATGACTATGTGGATGATTGCACTTTCAGTCTAATTCCCTTTGAATTTGGGGTAGTAAAACTGTTCTTTAATTGTGATGCTTAAAGTTGTCTAATTGTACCACTGGAAGTTTGGATTTGAGTCATTTCAAGTTCCATACATTTAGATGATATTTATGCACTACTTTCTTACCCAAGGGGAAGAAACATCTGGAAGAGAACAAATGACAGCAAAGAGAAGCAGTGTGTTAGAGAGGCAGCGCTAGAGAGTTTCATGGAGGAGAGTAACTAGTCAAAGGAAAGGAGGGAGGAAGAAAGAAAGAAACCGGCAGAGAGCAATTTCCATTCCAGTGTGTCCTGTAACCCTTATTCCACACTCTCCCTTATGGCCTTTGAATGTATCAACTTCAATTTCCTGGCAATTCTCTGCTTACTTGATTGTCACAGCTGCTCCTTGCCCGTCTCAAGATCCTTTCACTTAAGTCCATTTTGTATTGCCCTCATTGATATCTGTCTCTTCCTAGTTTAGACCACTTGGCATGAACAATTCAGTGTGGGAGATTTAATGTTCATGGGAGCTGGGCAGCAAAATCCATGGACGTCACACTGAAAATATTCCTTGCAGTGAAACAAGCTGTTTTTCAGATCTGTCTTGTTCAATTTAGAAACAAATCCTCTTGAATAATCCTCTATGCTAATGCTTGTGTCCCTTCTGTGCCACTAGCCTCTTAGTCTTCAGCTCAAAAGAAAGCTAGTCAAAAGCAGATGTGAAGCTTTTATGTTGGAAAGTTTTGTGCTAGAAGTTGCATGTGTTATGTAGGGCACTACTTTTCCTGCTTCTCCTAAGCCCTTGCCAGAGCCCAGCACACACAGTAACACAAACCAGGTAAAATAGGATAACACTGGCACCTCGAAGTTTGCAAAGTCAGGCTTCCACAGAGGAATGAATATGCTTTACTTGTTCCTGCTCAGATATTATCCAGTCCTTTGTATTCATGTGTAGCCAAAAGAGTTGAGCTATTTAGAACATTTCTTAAGGTAGCATAACTGCATTACCATGTACAGGACACAGGTGCATCCCACCGGTCTCAGCTTGCTGGTAGTGTTATGGAAGCCATGGCATAGTGGCTTGAATGAATATTAAAAATGCAGTTATTTGAGTATGAACTTCTTGGAGCCCAGTTATGTTTCTCTGTAAAAACGTGTTACCAAAAGGAGACCTTGGCCCACTTGCATAGAAATTGGTACATTTATATGACTGTGGAGTACATCCTACCTCCTAGTGTAATTTTAACTATAAAACTAAATGTTGGTCGTCCAAATGATATGAAGGGAAAAGGTTTCAAGGAAGCAAAGACTGTCGTATGTTTCTGATGAGACAGGCCTTTCTAACTGTACATTATCAACAACATTTTACAGCTGTCCTTTAACGTGGAGGATATTTGCTATTATCTGATGCTTATGAAAATATTCTCTATTCTTGAAACACTCATTAAACCATCATTTTAAAAAGCACTGAATTTACACAATCCAATTATTAGGCAGCTTTTTATTTATTTTTGTAAAACAAACCTGGTGTCTTTGGCATACTGAGCGATTATTGACCTTTTTTTTTAAATTTGCGCTTAACATTTCAGCCTGAAGTTACTTGAGAAGTTTGCAGGCTGGGACCAGGTCACAATTTGAGAAGGTCACAGGCTCTAAAATCAGGAAATATAGCAAAATATATATTGCAAAGGGTACCATATGTCTTGTAAGGAATGCTACAGATAGTTAAGCAAAGGAGCTGATGTTATCTGTGAATGAAACATAAAGGATAGAGGCTTCTTTGTTTCGAAGCTCATATTCTGAATCAGCAGATAATTTAGTACATCATTTTTTGTACTACAGGTATTATTTATAGTTCCTGGTGAACTATAAATCTGGTGGGTTTTCAAAAGTACTTAAGTGACATACTAGCATACAGCTTATACTTAAATCACTCTGTGGGGCAGGAACTGCCTTTTTGTTGTCTTTGTACAGTGCCTAGCACAATGGGGTCCTGGCCCATGCTGGGGCTCCTAGATAGTATGATTATATAACTAAGTAGTTCTATTGACTTTCAGTTGGACTTGTGCCCCTAAGTTAGGTGTTCTTGGAAAAACCCCAGAGACTGACTCTATACTTCTATTTACTTAAACATGAAGGAGGTATAGGGGTTGGATTGCCTGTTAGAAAACCATTGTTCCTTCTAAAATCCTTTTCTTAAATAATGATGAAAATATTAACTGAGTGGCAAACAACCGTTCTCAGCTGACTTACAAAACTTGCTGACTTACAAACTGCTGCTTTGTTTGTGGGGAAAATGCTTTAATGAAACATAGAGGGGAAAAGAAGCTCCTATTTTAAAGGTAGGTAGGTGATGGTAGTTGTCAGCTTCAAGCTGGAGCTTTGGATTCATCCTCACAGGTAGGGTTCAGCAGTTAAGTTGGAAGGCTGGGTTGGAGCCCACATCCAGTTGTCAGATGAAGTTTCTGTCTCTCTCCTCTCCCCACCCAGGAGTGGAGCCAGCATGGATGGCATCAGGTGAGCAGATGGATTGAGTATGTTCTTAAAGCCAAGTACTGACCTGAGGGACAACAGGCTTTACACCCATAAGACCCACAACGTGGGGAAAGGGAAGATCTAACTACAAGCAGAGACCAAGGCCCCCTTCACGTTACTCTGGGTTTTATATTTTCTCAGTCCATGGAAAGCTACCCAGACTGCCTGTATCAGCCCTTTTCTTAGCTTTTTTTTAACCTGAACAATAGTAAATAAAGCAACTGTGGCCACAGCCTCAGAACATGCTCCAGTGTCCTGTTCTGATAATGGATGTAGCCACTGATACCATGCTTCTTCTCGAACATTGCTTTGGGGAAGGGAGACAGGCCCACTCAGAATTCTAGGTTACAGTTCATTAGTCTATATAAGGCTTAAGCTTCGTTGTCTCTTGCCCACAGGTGGGACAGGTCTGTTGGTTTCTGTCATGTAGAGATTTGCCTGTTTAACAGGGAGCAGGGTCCAGTGTACTTGTGACTCATCAGCTGCCTCCCTACTGGGTTTAAGAGACAGCACCTGAACTGTATGAATAAGAGACAGAAGGGCAGGGGGAGCTGCCTGAGGAGGAGAGGAGAAAAACATGAGCAGTCCAGGAGAGCTGGATCAGAGAGCTGCTGGGTCGAACAAAAGGAGAAGAATATTGTTGATGAGGACTGGCCAGGGCAGGGGAAACCTACTGAGTTACAGGACAGCTGGTGCAGAGGCTCCTAGGGACATGAAGAAGAATCAACCTAGTTAAGGGAAGCTGAGCCCAAAACAAGAGTGTTGATGTTGGAGGGTTGGAACAAGGGTTAGAATCACAGTTGGTGATGCCTGGGTGAGTTGAACATTGCGGGAAGCCCTGTGCAGCAGGCCTCAGTGGAGGACTGTGGGAAACTCAGCCCCAGGACAAGGGATTGGTCCTGGAGGAGATTCCCTGAGCAGGAGTAGGGCTCTCTGGTGGGAGTGGATTAGTGCAGAGCTCTCTTTCTGGGGACTGATTTGGGGCAATGGGAGAAGACCTGTGGGAGAGAAGTGAATCTGAGATGTGTACTTGAATAAATTATGTCCAAGGATGGGGTTTAAATGGACAGTGTCCATTTTATGAGCGAATGAAGGGGAAACTGAGGCAGGCATACTGTAGCGTCGTGGCTTGCCACAGGGGTACACTATTGTCACAATAGTGCTAATGAGATCTGAGTTTACCCTCATTTGATAACTGACCTCTTTATGTGAGAGGGGATGCACAGCAGCAAGAATTTCTCTTAGAGAATATGGTAATTCTTCTGAACTGTGACTTGGAAGTTGGACATAATGGCTCAGCCATAACAAAGTCACAAGTCAAAGGCGTGTGCTCACACATCTTTTACTGCCAGCAAGTGCAGTGTTCAGGCCTCTCTCGCAGGCATTGTGTGTTGGCCTTTCTAGCAGCTGGTACAATAAACTTGGAGGAGATTCAGAGCTGTTTCAGCTGTGAGACTTGATCATGGAGACTAGGGAGAGGAGGGGACTGAAAGTGGAAAAAAAAATTGGCACACCAAAGAGTGGGGGGGAGGAGAGGGAGCGGGGGAGAGAGAGAGGGAAGGCAGTGACCCAAGTTGGGAACCAATTTGAAAGCTGTGATTTCCCAACTGCATTTTCTAGCTGGGGGTCAGGGAATAATTCCTAGAAACTCCATCTCTGTTCCCTTTTCCAGCCATGAAACAAAAACACAGATGAGAATGGAAAAGACTCGTTCCTATCAGCATGTTCTCCAGTGCTTTGTCTGTTCCAGTTTAAATAGATGCTTGGGAAGCCTGCTACATCTTTTAACTGAAGCCAAAAGCAGGGATCCAGGCGTTGAGCCTAGAGAAACCCATTATTTCCCCCCAAAATAGGTCTGAGCTGTGTCATTGCTAGAGCTGGGGACTTGGGTTACTTTATTTTATGGACTGTGGACCTTGGTTTAAGGTGGTTTATTCAAAGTAGTGTGCAGGATACAAGATATTCTGAGGTGCAACAAACCTTTCAGCAACAGATACAAATCAGCATAAGTCAGCACTTGTCTTTCTTTTATAAGATTATAAAAGCACAGGCTGAAATGAAGGTGAACTAAACCTTACCCTTAACATTTTGGAAAACCGGCTTTTTAACCACGGCATTTTCTTGAGGCACATAACTGAATTCATATTTAAGACACTTCTCATTGCTTTTGGTGCTATGTTTTGTATTGTTATATTTCAGGGGTTCATATTATCTTTTATTCTTTGTAAAACCTAGGAAATGAAGGAAGGAGGTTCACACTGAATAAAAATCCTTTTCGCTTTTCTCTAAAATTGCTTAAGGGACATCCAGCAAAGGACTGCAACTGCACAGCCTTTTGTAAAGATTGTACCAGTTAGCCACTTGTGAACAGGCATCTGAGTAACTAAAGTTAATTCTGTTGGACGTACAAGATTCATTTTGAAGTTTATAATACTTTTAAAAGAAGCCCTATGAATTAGCAGCATTGGTAGGCATGAATACAAAATCACAAGATGATGAATGGTCTTGTCATTGAGGGAAGTGTAACAATGAAATCTCAAGCGATACGGCTCTCATGCAGAGACCAAGTGCTTTGAGAGGAGTTCCTTTCTGGTGGGACTATTTCATTTTTGGGCTGGGAAAGCTAATTTGGATTTTGTGAAAGAGCAAAGTGTGGCTCCCTCTGGAAAGGGGGTATTTTCAGGGTCAGTAGCTGAAGGTCCCATGTTAAACTCTGCTCATCATGTCAGAGCTTCCCAGGTGGACTCAGGCGGAGAGATTTTTTTAGATTAAATGGTGAATGTATTCCTTTTGAGCTGGCTCAGGGATCCAGTGTTGAAATATGTATGTAACAATTACGCTTCCAGTCTGGGCACCTGCACAGTCCTGTTCACATTGCTGGCTTTTGTTTCAACGGGGGACCTGGAGGCTGTTCTGATCGCTAATGGTGTTTTAGACAGGGCCAGTGGAAATATAGCCAGTAAAGGAGCTTACTGGTGAGCCCATGCCAGAGATGGCAGCTTCAACTCTCAGCTTGGAATGAGAAAGTACAGAATCCCCCTGCATTGGGCCCCACTCGCAATTGCAAACTCTCACGATTCTATCACCAATCTTACAGAATAGAACGTCTTTCTTGAAGCCCTAGCTCCTGGAAACGTCATTGTGGGAATCTTTGATTCAGGTAAAGTAAGCTTCTGGATTTCATGGTTGTGGAGAAAAGCTGGAAACTGACCTGAGTGCACCCCAAAGGTTCAAAAACCAGAAGGCAAGTAAAAATGAACCCCAAAGGTTTCTAAATCTCATGATCTTTAAAACAGTCTCATGATTTTGGGGCTGATTTGTGATTTTTGGAACAGTGGGGGCTGCCTGTAGTATAACACTCAATACTCTGCATTTTCCAGAGAATATCCAATGTCTGTCCCCTGCAGGAATCCATGTTTTTAAAACCACGTTACAAAGCAGGGTGGCAACCTAGAAACTCAAGAGGTTGTCAAGGAGATAACATGGTTGCCTAGAGGGAAGACACTTCCTGCTACCATGGTTAGCATGATGGAGCTTCCAACAGAAACCCAGGCCTTTCAGAACTGGTATTGGCTCTAAACTGCTGCCCATAATGGGAGATGTAGTCTCCTTTTGAGGAGAGGGCTACACAGCAGAAACGGGAGTAGAGAGCATGCTCATGTAATGTTGAATCTGCAGTGCAGAATCAAGCAGTTGGAGTGATGGGATCTCAGAAATGTTAGGTGTGGAGAATGGTGAACAAACGGAGAACAAATGGAGTCCTTGAGAGCTTGTAGGAAGGTGGTAGCCTCTGTTAGCACAGAGTATCACTAAGGAGACTTACACCTGAGAGCTTCAGATGAAAGAGCCTTATTTGTCCCCTCCCACTCCTGTACCATGGGGAATTCCTGCAGGGATACAATTCTAAAATTACAAAAACCAGAAACCACCTATTAGGAAAAGCTTGGGAGCAAATAGGTATCTCCATCCAAGACTGTGACATCCACATATTTCAAGATTCATCTACTGAGGCTGTGAAGAGAAATGGGAGGAATAACTGAAGTGAGGAAAAATGATACAAGGCCTTATCTGCATGAAACTTGTATCAGTTAAATAAATTGATTTTAGTTAAATTGGTTCCACCCCTTGTGTGGAAAATTATTTGGGTTTAAAAGTTAAGTTTACTACAGTTTGGCTTAAATTTGTTTCTAATTGACTTATACTAAACTACAATAAACTGAAATCAGTGTCCACACAGAAGTTTGTCCCTGTTCAACAAAATTGGTTTAAATTCACACCTTAGTTTAAAGCACTGCAACTCTCTGTGTAGACGGGACTTAAGATACAGACGTATATTTCCAAACCACGTCCCCAGATTGTAGTGAATGCACAGCATCGCCAACATTCTCAGAAGAAGACTATCACCTGAAAAATGGCAGTGCCATTCTGTGAACCAACCAACAGGAGTGGAAGGTAGGGGGGTGCGGTATTCACACCTGCTGATGTTAGGTGTACATCCTGGAATTGCGGATCGCCTTCCCTTAAGTAGGATGTCACCTCTGCAGAGCATCTAAAGTCCCCTGGCTGCCTTCCTTCCTCAACCCAGCCTCTGGCATGGCAATCCATTGGAATGTTGCCATTCCTCCAGGCTGGCTTATTAATAGCATTTGTCCAGGCCATCTTGATATACAAGGAATATTATTTTACCAGTTGACTACACAATCCTATCATCTTCACGTCACTCAACCACTGACCAAAGGAACCTGGCTCAGATCCCTATAGTCCATCTGTTTACACATAGAACTATCTCCCGACAAAGTGACGAGGAATAAAATCCCCTTAGGGTTAGAACAAAGCTCTGAGCATCTGAACACTTTTGTGCAGGGAATTAACCGTAATTGAGGACATAAGGAAGGCACTGCTACTGACAAAATGCTGCAGACTTGTATATTTAATTAATAATGCTTTAGCCGAAACATTCCCCTTATGCTGGTGCTTATTAGCATTATAAACATAAGAAAAAATGGCTAGAGGGAATTAACAGGGAAGGTGTGTTTGCATTATGCATAGATGTTGAGACTTTCAAAGCCAACAAGGGATTTAACTATGCAGCTCCCATTTGAAATTAATGGGAGCTGTGTGACTGAATTCCCCAGTAGGCTTTGAAACACTCAACCAGAAACTTTAGTGGCCAGTAAAAAAGAGGAGTAGTTTGAGTGATCTGAAAATCAATGGAGAAAGAAAGAGAATATAGTATAAGTAAGATGTATAAAGTTTATTTGAGGCTTCTTTTAACTGCACGCCATCCATGAAAGTAGGTTGAAATGAAACAATGTCATTGAAGCACAGACAAGGTGGGTGAGGTACTATCTTTTATTGGACACCATATCACCCATGAGCAAACACTTTTCACAAAACGTACACTCCATATCTTATCTCTGTTCTCATCCTCAAAGGAAACCTGCAAAAATCATCAAAAGAGGAGTCTGGAAACTTAAATTCATAACTTTGCTAGACACTAAAAATCATGGTTTTAAGAGAGACACTGTATTTATGGCTTATTACAACAATCTGTATCCCACTAAACCGCCTTTTTTGTTCTCTTTTTCACCTCATATTTGGCTGTGACACTGAGTATCTTTTCCAAACCAGAATCTGTGTGTGGCTCTAAAGCTTGTCTTTTTCACTATCAGAAGTTGGTCCAATAAAAGATAATGCCTCACCTACCTTGTGTGTCTAATATGCTGGGATGAATGTGGCTACAATAACACTGCAAACAAATCAAAGCATAAGACAAACACACATGCACAGTGAGAGAGAGAGAGAGAAGTTAATAAACACTTCAGTATGTATGATTGTCAGAAGAGCTCAGATGCTGGCTCTTTATGTATTGCAGCCACTGATGGTCAATAAGCATTTTTCACTGCGTGCTTGACTTTCAGTAATTCCTCTATGAAAACATGTAAAATATCTTGGATCTCATTTAACAGAAGTGTGAATTGCACTCAAGAGTAGAAAATATATTTCTGTGGGATTTTCCCCTTGGGTCTAAAACTGATTCTGATTAAGAAAAAGTCAGGAATGAAAATTAGTCCTTTCTCCAGTGGCTCTGTGATGAAAATGAACCTGAGAGTGGACATGAGCGAGCTGCACAAAGGCGCTGCTGTCCTTTCTGCTGTAGCTCCTCTTACCTAATCCACATGTTCTTCTTTGAGTGCTTGCTCATGTCCATTCCACTATAGGTGTGTGCATGCCTCTGTGCGCAGTTACCCAGAACTCTTTTCCCCTTACAGATCCCATAGGGCTGGCTCCAGCACCCCCTGGAGTCCTGCACACATGCTGCGGTATATGAGGTGCTGCCAGCCCTACGCCCCCTCAATTCCTTCTTTCCACCCGTGACGGTTGCTGGAACTAGTCTTGCTCACAGCAAGTACTATTCCCCTTGTTTAAGAGACTTGCTGGCTATTCTAAGTTTTAATTTTATTTAGTTAAGTAGGTAAGTGTTAAGTGTAGTTACAGATAAGGCAGTTCCTGTGGGGACTTCGCGCAGCTGGGCCATACCCCGGTTGCTGGGCTTCAAGCCGAGTGCCTCCTGTGGAAAGGCCTTCCCACTCAGCAATCCCCACGGCCGCTGCCATAAGTGCCTGGCGGAAGCCCACAGAAAAGATAAATGCAAGATCTTCAAGGCTTTCAAACAGAGGACTCAAAAGGACCGAGAAATCCTATTGAAAGCCCTTTTGATGGAGGCTGTGCTCTGCCTGGCATCTGAGCTGACACACTGTGCCTCAGTACCAAGTGTGACTTCGGTACCAAGCGTACTGTCGGCACCACCCTCCACTTGGCACCACGCAACAGCACTGGCATTGAGCAGAAAGAAACAGCACGCAGAGTCGGACACTCCCCTGCGCCATCGGTACAGGCAGAGTCGAGTACAGAGATGCACTGGACCCAGCCCGTCAAGACTTCTCTGGTGCCTGTATCTCTGATCAGGGAGCCTTCCCGAACTCCTGGGAGTGGGAGAGTGCCCCTGCCGACACCATCAACACCAGAGGCTTTTCAGATGGCAAGAGCCTTGTTGGCCTTGCCTATGCCACCTCCGTGCCCCCCTCTGCCCCCGCCGAGGGGAGAAGGTGTCACAGGGAAAACTTGTGTTGGGTCCCCCTGAATGGAGGTGGAGATCTCCAGTACGGGGAGGGAGATCTCCCTCAGAATGGTCTCGGAGGGTAGAGCAGAGCTGCTCCCCTAGTAGTCACTCCAGGTTGGTGGTGTTGAGCTGACCTGCCCGGGCACAGGATGTGGAGACTCACTTTCGGCGCCAACTCACTCCCTGGCACTGGAGGCAGCGCATGCCAGGAGGTGGCACTAGTCAAGTTCTTCCAGGCAGTGCTCAGACACCTCCCATTCCAGATCCCCGACACCGAGGAGTTAGCCCGTACCCAGACGGCACAGAACTGGTTGTGGCTGGAGGACCTGGCACCGATGAGTTCACCCACACTGAGGCAGCGTGGAACTTTGGTTGTTGGAGGAAAACCCAGCACTGCAGAGTTTGTGCTGTGGAACCCAATTGCTGGAGTCTGGCTTGGTACCGAGCAGTTCAGGACGGTGCTAACCTTGGTTACTGAAGGTGTCTGCAGAGCCGCAGGGCAAGAGGCAGCGGAAATCATTGGTACCAAGACGACGCTCTGGTACTTCTAGCTCTTTGGAGTATGCCTCTGCTCATCGGCACCACTCACAGCGATGGAGGCAATCCTCATCCTCCAGGTCAGAGGCATTGAGAGGGCAATCCCAGGCACAGAGGGGCGCCTGGGACCAAGGATGAACATGGCACCGCTGGTCCAGGTCTGACTCCAACTATGCTTCAGGGTCTCCCAGGAGGACAGTTGTTGGGCGAGTCAACGCCCCCACAAAGCGTCAGAGCCTGTGGCGCAGTTAGCCCTGGGTTGGGCCCCAGGACAAATGGCTGCAACAGTGGTCTTATTGGACCCCATGGGGTATCCAGGTGGGGACGGGGCCCCAATCCATTAAATCATTGGGGGTGCAGTCCATGCCTCCGGCAGAAGGATAAGGCCTATCGACACCACTCCTCAGATGAGTCAGATTCCCTGCAGGGAACCTCAGTGGGTACAACCCTTCACCAGGAGGGGGCACACCCACAGACTGCACCTCTGTAGCCTTCTTCCTACTCAATGGACAAGGCAATCTCCTGGGATCACTCTGCACCACTGGAAGATTTCAGGGTGCACCAGGAGCTGCTCAAGAAGGTCGCCTTCAACCTGGGGCTGGAGGTGAAGGAGCTAAAAGAGGCTGCAGATAGCCTCTTTAATGTGCTGGTGGCAGCTGCCCCAGCATGAGTGGCCCTCCCAGTCCATGAAGGGGTCCTTTAAGATTGTGGAGACCCTGTGGAAAACCTCTTCCTCGGTCGCCCCTATGTGAAGATGGCCAAGAAGAAATCTTATGTTCCGTCTTAGGGGTTTGAGTATTTGTTCACACACCCCGCCCTGGGAACCCTGGTAGTAGACGCAGCTAACCAGCGAGACAGGCAAAGTCATCCAGGGTCAACTCCCAAGAACAAGGACAATAAGAAGCTGGACTTGTTTGGGAGAAAGGCTTGTTCCATGGTAAACCTTCAGTTTAGGATTGCAACCATCAGTCCCTCTTGAGCAGATACAATTTCAACCTGTGGAACTCCCTCAGGTAGTTTGCCGAGGCCTGGCCCTAGAACCAGGCTGCAGACTTTAATATGATCATGGAGGAGGGAACTGTGGTAGTTAGAGCAGTGCTCCAGGTATCCTGTGATGCTGCTGATTTGGCAGGCAGGGCCATAGCCTCCACCATCTGTATGCAAAGGTGCTCATGGCTGCAATCCTCGGGCCTGTCCCAGGAAGTGCAACAGTCTATCCAGGACCTACCCTTTGATGGCTCAGCCCTATTTTTGGACCAGACCAATGCAAAGTTGCATGGTCTGAAGGACTCCAGGGCCATGCTTCGCTCCCTGGGCCTTTACACACCCTAGTTTTCCAGGGGTCAGTCATGGCCCCAGGTGAAGCAGCAACCAAGGCTGCAGCCCAGGCCATTCCAACCTTATAGGCATAGGGATAGAAATAGTGGGTTTAGAAGAAGAAATCAGCCCCCTAGCTCATCCTTAGCTCCCCAGCAAGGGCCCCCTAGGAGGTTGGGCAATCAAAGGAGACAATTTTGATGGTGTACCCGAGGGTGGTGCCCTGGCTGCTCTCCTGGATCCATCCCGCCCTTTCCTAAGGAGGTTAAGGCCCTTCTATCCTGAATGGGCAAAAATCACTTTGGACCATTGGGTTCTTGGGATAGTCTTGGGGGGCTGTGCCCTGCAGTTTACATCTACCCCCTCCTGGTAACTCTCCCCCTCCATCCCTCTTCATGGACCCCTCTCACAAGCGACTCCTCTTACAGGAGTTGGACACCCTCCTCAGTCTGGGAGCAGTGGAAATGGTCCCTCAAGGCAGAAGGGAAAAGGGGATCTATTCAAGGTACTTCCTCATCCCCAAGGCAAAAGGGGATCTGAGACCCATATTAGACCTGCGTCATCTAAACAAATATGTCAAATGGCTCAGATTTTGCATGGTCTCCGTAGTTTTCATAATCCCTTCCCTGGATCCAGGAGACTGGTATGCTGCCCTTGATCTCAAGGACTTGTACTTCCATGTGTCTATCCTCCCCAGCCACAGGCATTTCCTTTGCTTCACAGTGGCTAGCTCCCACTACCTGTACAGCCCTGCCCTTTGGCCTGTCTTTGGCTCCAAGGATGTTCACCAAGGCATGGAGGTAGTGGTTGCCCACCTGAGATGAAAAGATGCAAATTTTTCT
The DNA here is from genome assembly GCA_007922155.1 of Mesoclemmys tuberculata. Taxonomy (NCBI): domain Eukaryota; kingdom Metazoa; phylum Chordata; order Testudines; family Chelidae; genus Mesoclemmys; species Mesoclemmys tuberculata. The sequence goes on along the minus strand of ML675604.1, from coordinate 299,871 downwards.
TTACCTGGATGATTGGCTGATCAGAGGAAGATCCGGGTCCCAAGTTCAGGACAGAGTGACCCTCACTTGCTCTCTGTGCCGCAGGTTGGGGCTACTCATAAATGAACAGAAGTCCACATTGACCCCAGTGCAACACATAGAATTCATTGGGGCTACCCTGGACTCTTCCTAGGCCAGAGCCTTCCTACCTCAGCCATGTTTCAAGGAGGTGGTCTCTATCATCTCCCATCTGCACTGATGCCCCACAACAACAGTGAGGTACTGCCTACAGCTGTTAAGCTACATGGTGGCTTGCACGTACGTAGTGAGACTAGCTCGCCTGAGACTCAGACCACTTCAGGCATGGTTGGCCTTGGTACATGTGCCAAGCAGACACCCATTGGACCAGGTGGTCACAGTTCCTCTGCCTGTCTCAGCCTCCCTAAACTGGTGGCAGACTCCCAGGGCAGCAATGAAGGGCGTTCCATTCAGGGAACTGGTCCCATTGAGCACCCTAATTTCCGACACTTGGGATGTAGGATGGGGAGCCCACATCAGTGCCATCCTAGGTACTCGGGCTCTGGCCGGGGAAGGAAAGGTGCCTGCACAGCAACGTGAAGTAGCTGAAGGCCATTTGCCTAGTGTGCAAGGTGTTCCTCCGATTTGTGACAGGCAGAGTGGTGCAGGTGCTGACAGACAACACTGCAGCCATGTTTTACATAAACAGGTGGGAGGGGCACGCTTCTCAGCCCACTGTGAGGAAGCTATCCATCCGTGGGACCTTGCCGTGAGGCACGATTTCCACCTGATGGCCTCTCACCTCCTGGGCATGAGGAACGATGAGGCGGATTGCCTCAGCAGGTCGTTTCTATCCCATCACGATGGGTCATTGCACCTAGAGGTGGTCTCTATGATCTTCCAGAAGTGGGGAGTTCCCGAACTTGACCTGTTCACGTTGGCCCGGAACACGAAGTGTCCGAGGTTCTGCTTGCTCTGGGGTCGCAAGACCAGGTCGATTTCCGACATGTTCCTCATTGACTGGATGCGGACCCTCATGTACACATTCCCGCCCATTCCACTCCTGCTCCAGGTCCTGCTGAAAATAAAGAGGGACAGAGTGGCTGTTATACTCATTGCTCCAGCCTGGCCAAGACAGCACTGGTTCAGCATGCTGCTGGACCTTTTGATTGCCCCACCCCTGGAGCTCCCAAGGCAGCACAACCTATCCCAGGACCATGGTCACCTGTTGTACCCAGACCTGGACTCCCTGCACCTCATGGCCTGGAGGCTCTGTGGCTCATGGAGAGAGAGCCTACTCGGTGCATGTCCAACAAATCCTGCTTGGTAGCAGAAAGTCTTCTACACAAGTCGTGTATCGGGCTTAGTGGAGACAGTTTACTTGTTGGGTATTCTGCCCAGCCTCTTGCCTGTACACGCGATCTTGGAGTACTTGCTCCAGCTAAAGCTCCAGGGTCTGGTGTTGGCCTCACTGAATGTTCACCTGGTGGCCATTTCGGCCTTCCATCAGCTGCTAGAGGGAAGATCACTGTTCTCCCACCCCATGTCGGTCAGGTTCCTCAAGGGGGTGAAGAGGCTTTATCCACAGGCCCGTGACCTGGTGTCTTCCTGGGATCTCAACCTGGTCCTCTTGAGACTCTTGGGGGGTCCCCCTTTGAGCCCACGGCTTCATGCCCTCTGCTCATGCTTTCATGGAAGGTAGCCTTCCTGGTGGCCCTTACCTCAGCTAGCAGGGTCTCCGAGATTAGGGCCTTGTCCTCGGAGCCCCCTTATACAGCATTCTGTAAGGACAAGGTCAAGCTCAGGCTGCATCCAGCCTTCCTGCCCAAGGTGGCTTCCCAGTTTCATTATAACTAAGATATTTTTCTCCCAGTGTTTTTTCCCAAACCACACAGTTCGGAGGAGGAGAGGAGATAGCATTTGCTGGACGTGAGACAAGCCGTGGCCTTCTACATCAAGCATACAAAGCTGTTCCGGAAATCGACGCAGCTCTTCCTTGCGGTGGCTGACTGGATTAAAGACTCACCTGTCTCCACCCAGCGCATCTCCTTATGGATTACATCATGCATCAAGTTCTGCTATGAGCAGGCGAGGATTCCGCTTCCAGGAACCATCACAGCGCCCTCTACCAGAGCTCAAGCCTCGTGTACAGCCTTCCTGGAGTGAGTGCCCCTGCAGGACATCTGCAAAGCCACCACCTAGTCGTTGGTGCACACCTTCACGTCCCACCACGCCATCATTCAGCAGGGGAGAGAGGATGCAGGATTTGGCAGAGTGGTGCTGAGGGCAGCTCACTGGTAACTCTGACCCACCTCCAAAGGTACTGCTTGTTAGTCACCTATAATGGAATGGATATGAGCAAGCACTTGACAAAGAAAACAAGGTTACTTACCAGTAACTGTTGTTCTTCGAGATGTGTTGCTCGTATCCATTCCACACCCACCCCCCTCCCGACTGCCAGAGTTGGCAGAAAGAAGGGACTGAAGGGATATAGGGCCAGCAGTGCCTCATACCGTGGCACGTGGGTGGGGCTCCAGGGGGCGCCAGAGCTGCTAAGGGGAAAAAAGTTCCAGGTAACTGTGCATGGAGGCATGTACACACCTATAGTGGAATGGACATGAGCAATGCATCTCAGAGAACATCAGTTACAGGTAAGTAACCTTGTTTTTTTGGGTGAACAGTGAGATTTCTAGTGTTGAAAATTGACCTGCCTTCTTGCTGTTTTGAGCTGGTTGTGACAAAATGCACATGCTGCTCTTTTAGCTACTGTAGATGGAAATCAGTCATTTACAGTAGGTTTCCAACATCCTGAGTTTCCCTACAGCACACACTCAAATATTCTTGCAAAGTCACCCGCACTGTGTGGCAAAGATATTGCAAGGATGAATTAATCATCTGAATTTAATCAGTGCATAATGCCCATAGGTCTGGATAGAAAAGGACTGCACAGCTCTTAAAAATGGCTGATTTATATTTTGGTAATGCTTTGCTTGACAAGGGGGAAGCTAGAAAGTAGGGCTAGCAAGATGGGTTATGTTAAAAGGCACAGAGGGTGGGACTGAAATGGTGAATTCTCATATTAAACCCTTTTGAAAAGCACTTCGATCCCTATTTAGTTGAATGAATAAACCCTGCACACTGTCATGCCTTTAACAATACTATTAATGGGTTATTGTGGTGTACTTGTAGCAGTAAATATTTCTGCCAGGCAAGTGAACTACACTCAGTGGTAACATCACGACTTAAAAATACCTCTAAGGTTACTGAACTCTTCATTCAGGCTCAGTTGTCTGTTAAAGCTGTGCCAGCACTGCATAGCTTGGAGCAGCACAGCATCATTTATAGTGGAGATGGAAAAATCTTATTTGGCTAAAGTTGCTATAATATATCCTCCTGCAAAAGTGTTCACGATAGTATTAAACGTCAAAATCCATTGGACTACCGCCACTTTCCTTGGAAGACTTATCTGCAACTCCCATAGAAATGTTTCCAGATATTCAGTCTACATTTTTCTTTTCCTTAATTTAACCTCCCATTAAAATTATTTAGTGCAGTGGCTTGAGGCAGGTAACAAATGTGAGCTTTGTATTCCTTAGGCAGTATGTAAGGAGATTTTTCAAAGTCGCAAAGAGGAACTAGGTATGCAATTCCCACTGACTTTTTTTTTCAGTTGGCTTCTAACTGCCCCCTGTGCCTTTGAAAAACTCCCCTCCCCGCCAGAGTAGTCAGCACGTGCAGCCACAGATGGCTTTTTCAGTATATAAGGGAGCACTCTAGGTAAAAAATCACCTGACCCCCTATGCAGATGATCAGCACAAGGCTAATATACCAGTTAAATCTCATTCAGCCCAGAAACTGAAGTGGAACTTAGAATAGTATTTAGGTTGTGCTCCAACTCTCTACACCGATGTGAATTTCACCTTATACGTATAAGATTTGTGGATAATAAACACTTCCATTTACTTCTATCGTGATTACACTCTAGAGCATAAACGAAGCAGAGAGTTTAGTTGTTGGGATTGGCTGCCCCTTGTTTTGGTATAAGAGAAGAGTGGGGACGCATCCAAATGAAATGCTATTGCTAGGCTTTTCTTTGGTAATATTAGAGTAGGTTTGAAAGGGGGAAAGGCAGTGGGACCTTGGTCACTACCTTGACTGTGCTGCAATATTGGGAATTGTGTAATAAAAGGACAGAGATTGAAAACTTCCTCTTTTTTAATGAACCCATCCAACAGGACAGCAATTGCTAAATCCAGACTGTTTCACTGCAGCTCATAAGTGTCTTGTCAATAGTGACTACATACCATCCGCTGGAGGAACAGTAAGTTAAAACAGTGCACAATGTTGTGTCCAGATGGCTCATTGCTAGAGGGATTTTTACAATGGGTTGGGGGCCAAACCTGACCAGCTTGCTAAGTGAATGAGCCTATACTATAAATGCACAGACACTGCTAATCTGAGAAAACACACATTTGAAGAACCGCATAGTCTAGAGGGCAATCGGTCAAGTTGCCTCCAGAAGCAGTCTAAAGCTGTAAGTCTCTAGTTCTAATCAGATAGTCTTCATTTTAAATAAATGAAAAGATTACATTATAGTTCATACAGATCATAGTCAAGCAATGCTGTTTTCTTTAAGAATACTAATAAGTGGTTTTAGTATATTTCATGCCTCATTCAGAGCTTTTATTGTCAAGCAGCCTTATTTATATGTCTTTCCTGCTCCCTGAGTTTGAACTGTTCTAGTTTTGGTTCTGAATACTTCAGAGATCTAGATAGCAACCATTAGTTTTTATTGAAGTATCTATTCAGTTCTGCGTAATCACAGGGAACGAAAATAACACTTAATGCAACAGCGACCTAAGCCCCATAAGGTGTCTAGAGAGCTTGGCACACGTCCCCTAACATATTACTGATTTGGCAGCATTACCTAATGATTCATGGTGTGAAAGAACACACGTTTGCATGTGGTTTGATTCTGGGCACCCTGTTTTGTTATGACTTCACTGTGAACAGCTGTGCATACATACTCTCAGGAACACAGGGTAGCTGGAAGAGAAGTGCAGTTTAAACAATGGCTTTCTATTGATTTCAAGTGTGATAAACAAAAGTAAGACGTGGATTCCCTAGTTATTGGAAAGTTCGTGCTCCAAATAGGGCTAGATTTAAAAAAAGCTCTGATCCTATTTGGGCACTTCAATAAACAGCCAAGCCAGCATGCTGAGCTCTTCTGAAAATCTGGCCAATCATGTACAGCTCTCAATTCACTCACCACTTTTTCTGATGGTGCTGACTCAAATATTCATTATGACTAATACTTGTACCAAATACAGCCATTTAGTTCTGTTTGTAAATTGTTGACAATGAGCCCAATATCTATGAAAGTGTTTGGTTGTTCTTCACTGTTTGCCAAATTGGTTGTGCAAGCAAAGTTTAGTCTTTGAGTTGTTTGGGAACTTTTTTCCCTCACCCATTTATCAGTTGAGATGGGCAGTTATTCCCTATCCTCATCTCACACGGCTCTGCTCCCTGCTGTTAAACCTATTGTCTCTCTCTTTAAATATACCAAAGGGTGTGGGGGTGGGGGTGAGAGAGAGAAATAGAAATATCAGGAGTAGGTGAATGCTGCATCTGAAAAACCATGTCGCAATGTCCTGCAGGACATATTTTCTTATGGAGGCTTAAATGCAGCCTGCTAAGAACCATAGGACAATGAAAAAAGGCATTCAGAGATCCTGTTGATCAGTGCCTGAATAAGAAACAAGATGAATAGGGAGAGATGTTTGGGAACTGTTAAATGCTTACTTCTCACAATATATAAGCAAAAGATTCTCTAGCACAAATGATTATGCAATTGTTCTGTAATGGTAAACCTTCAAAGCATTCAGTTGCTCTAAAGCCAATATGGCAGTTGAGGAATGCTAGTATTCCTCAGTTGCCGTGCAATCTGACTGACACCTCTGAGAGCATAAAAGGAGCAAGCCCCTTGCAACAGGAACTAAAGCAAATTTTGCAATGTTAGCTTTGGCCCTGGCGTTGCCCTGCATTAGGTTGCTATACTGTAGAGACACTTACTTAATCGAGACAAAGAGAAATCGCTGCAGCTGCAAGGGGCACATTGCTGGGGCAGAGGAAAATGCTTGAGTAGGGAGGGATATAGGGAGATGGGCTCTGATTTATGCCGTGAATGGATGGAGATCTGTGGCAAGGTGATGCTGTCCCTTGGTCCCCTAGGAATTTCAGCAGTTTGTATTTACAATGCTTGTTTATAATCTCACAAATCTTCTTGATGTGGCTTCCCAATTATTCATGAAATACAAATTAGGTCTTCTGGATGCAGTTGTCCTTCAGAACTTTACTGGCTTAGAATAGCAAGAGCCCAGCACATGTGTGCATTTCACTGGCAGGTGTGGGGTTTATTACTCTTTTTAAAGAGCGCAGAGAAAAAAAATCACAGCATTGGGTTCACTTATGCTCTAAACAGGGCCAGAAGCTTTTTTTTTTTTTTTTTTTTGCTTTTAATGCTCAATTCAAATTAAATTTGCAGGGCTGCTGGCCATGGAAATACAGCCTGCATCTATAGGTTGAGAGACAGAGTGAGCTGAATCAGAACTGATTATAAATCATTAGCAGTAACTCATGGAGCATTTACCCTTGTGGAGTGGTGTTGGTGCTCATATCGTTTGTAGGTGAGCCTGCTGGTGAGAGATGCAGTTACACACATTTGTTCAGCTGTGGTATCCCATCCAATAGGCAGCATGTCTTCTATACATTGTGTGGCACTGGTCAGACACACCGATATACAGGAGTAATTCAGAGATGACCTCTACACCAGATAACCAACAGCCAGTAACCACCACATTTCCAAAGCTCTCATATTTCATGAAGCCAGTAGTCCTGGACTGCTCTTGGGACCTGAGGGCTGCTATAGTCCTGTGCATGTGTAGCAGAATAGTTCTCCATCCATTAGAAAATAGATGATCCAATTTTTGGAAGTCTTCTGCTTTTATGACACACCCATTTATCTTAAATGTTATGGTGTCCCCCAGAATCTGTTTTTCTCAATTTTAGAGGACACTCAATGTCATGAAAATTTTGGTAATCTGTAAAAGCAAAAATACAGCAATTAGCAGCTCTAGAAAAAATAATGGAAATGCTATGCAAGCATAGGAACCTCTTATACAAAAGCAAGTGACTTGTAGCTCAGATGTCAGTACCACTTGGTGGTTGCCATAACGCTCACAAGACATAACCCTTGCACCAATATGTTTCATTCCATAGATCCACCCCCAGACAGGGCAGCTGGCCACAGTTTGAGAACCCACTTTATTAGAAGAAGAGTCTCTGGCAGCATCAATTTCCTGGGTATGTTTTTCACTACCACATGCATAAAGCCCATCTCTTTGTGGCTATCCTTTTTCATATCAGAGTAGTCATTTGGCAAAGTTCAAAAGCTCATCTTCCACAAGGGAAGAAGCAGAAAAGAATCACCAGCCAGGAAACTTATATTTGCTGAACAAACATTGTAACAGTCACTCCTATCATTAGTAGGTGCCATTAGGCTGCTCTTTCCTTCAGGTTATCTTGTGAGCAGCTGGTAGTAGATAATTGCTCCAAGACAAGAGTCTTGTTTTACAGTAAGTGCCAGCAGATGAAATGCTGGGGATGGTCAGACACACTTTGTAAGAATTCTCTCTGAAAATGCTAATAGGAACTCAAAATTCCCAGACATGATTAATAGTGTACTATATATGATTCTTCATCATACCATGTTGTTGTTAATATTTTTCAAGAACCCCAAAATGTGCTAGGCACCGCCACAAGACAGGAGACCCACTGTCCCTCCATAATATAATTCTTCCTGTTCAATCTTACTGGCTTTTGGGGTGTGAAATAATTAACAATGTTGACATTTAAAGCAGCATCCTTGAGCACCTGCGTTAGCCCCCATTTAGATGAACAGGGCAGTGTGTGAGTCAGAGCTGTTTCAGGCTCTCTGCAAACTTGGCCAAGCATCACTGCATCAGTTACACTCAGATCACGTCATTGTGGGTTTCTTTGCAGACGTGACACTAGAGGTTTGGGTTTTTTGGTTTTTAAATGAAGGCTGAGATGCTGGAGGACAAATGAGAGGCACTTCCCTGAAGAGTGCTGTATGGGACTGCTTGGCTTCTTACCCATAACTCAGGGACTAAAACTCTCCAGAAAGGGTCGGGGAGTTAGTGCTGTGTCATGCTGGCCAATGGTGCTGTCAGCTAAATTCTGCCAGGTTATAAAAAGGGTGGGAATGATTCTTTGCACGTGGGAGAGCTGGGGTAGTGAAGTTCTTGGAAGGGAAATGGCCAAAGAGAATGTGTTTTTGAATGACCAATAAAGCCAAACTCCAGGAAGGGAATGTGTTTGGCTCCTAACTCAGGTTCTGTATGGGCTATTGAGAATAGGGGTGGGGATTCGCATTGCTAGTACCTAGTTCCTGAATTTCCCCTTCCATTTATTAACTAAGTTTGCATTTACTGCACCTGGAAACAGCAAAGCACTAGTTCTGGAGCATCACAGATGCTATTCCCAGCATTAATTTAGTTAAGGAAACTGCCCCAGTTCCGGCCTATCCTAGCAACTCTACAGAAGGCAATGCTGTTTGAAATATCAATTTACTAATCTCTGATTAACAGTTGAGGTCCTGTCTGATCTCGGGTAACATACAGACTATAATGAGCGTCATCAGATGTCGTTTTGCATTTCTGTGCCAGGTCCACTGCTGCAGAAGTGGCCATCCATCCATCTGCTTATTCAGTAGTCAGTTTATTTTTAAAGCCATTTTTTCCCCACCCCCTCTCTGGTCTGTGGCGGAAAAGTTGGGCACCTTGTGCAGTAGCATTAAAATAGCATTGAAATACAATGAACCATAAAAGGATATTCAAACAGAAAATCCCAGAGGCTCTGTACTCTTCTGGGGATGCTGGGCAGAAACCAAGCCTAACAATTGGCAGGAAAGAGTCCTAATAAACACCAACCAGACAAGGGAACTTCAGCAAGAAGAGAGATGGCACTCAGTCTTCCTGCAGGCATTTTTCTCCTCCTGTCTCTGCAGCAGTCTTCTACTTGAACACCTGTGCCAGGGAAAGGCAAGGGAAATGAAATTTAACTCCTTCAGTGCCAAGGATCACATGGAGCCCCTGTACCCAGCCACAGGCCTTAGCATGCCAAAGAACAGGACAATGATGTAAACTGTGATTTCGAGACATGTCAGAGAGCAAAGTGCCCAAATCCCACTGGAATGTGGGTGCCTGGCTCCATTGAAACCCCCAGCCTGGTTTGTTTTTATGCCCCCATTCTCTGAAGAGGGACCTGTCCTGTTCTAGATGCTCTTTGGCCCATTTAAAAATAGTTACAAAACAGACTACCCCTTTGACCAATAAGCAACATCTCTTATAACAACACAGGTGTCTTGATTTCCCAATCTCCAGAACTAGTGAAAGCAAACATGAGGCCAGCAATGAAGGGCAAGTCATGAGGTGTCATGTGAAAGTACGTGGGTGATGAGCCCTGGTAAGCAGCAGAGAGTAAGTAACATGCCACAAGGCTTACCACAGCAAAAGAGAGAGCCCCAGAGCACATACGTTTTCATAATCATCAGCATCTTCTTTCTTTGGTGCCAAGATTGGGTAGGGCTGAGGTGATGAACAGATTACATCCACATCCTTTTAGAGCCACCATCTGAACATGCTAATGGGGTGGCTGGATGGTTCTATATCCCATGTAATACTATGGGTTTTTTTGGACATCCAAGGCCACGTGCCTACTGGGGCTTGTACTAAAGCAGGCTATGTGCTGTCCTCCATTCCAGGAACACCTAGGGGTAGGGAGCATCAGAAGATAATTCTGCTTAGTGAAACGCTAATGCATGGGCCACAAATGGGATGAGGTTCAGATAGTGAAGGAAGGGAAAGGCCCCCCCTGGATTTCTGGGGGTTGTGGCTTTGCAATGACATTGCAGGACTTGATTTCTCTTAAACCGTTCACTGCAAAGCTCTGTCTGGTTTTAAGTGACACTTTTGTTTCTTTTGTCTCCATCCAGGGCAGTGACGATGACTCAGTGGATAAGAACAAATGCTGCACATTATGTAATATGTCTTTCACCTCGGCAGTGGTGGCTGAATCACATTACCGAGGCAAAATCCATGCCAAAAGGTTAAAACTGTTGCTAGGTGAACAGCCAGCACTAAAGGCCACAGGTAAGTCTAGAGACACAGAATAGGAGGAGACATGAAAAAGCAAAACATTCTGTCCATTCCGTTTGATGACTCTTCACTGTGCAAAAGCAGGATTGGTAGGCACTGCAGCCTCTACTGGCTCTGCCAATTCAGAAATAAATGGATAGCTACCTAATGAAGATCAACAGAAGCAGCTATTCATTTTTCTTGCTGTTATAACAACCTTTTAAAAAAAGTTGCTGATGCTCATTATTTCTTGTGTTGTTCATATAGATTAGTAGTTTATCAGTCACTGTTGGCTCTTGCCTTAAAATCTTATCTCTGCTTCCATGTTTCTGAAAATCTTTTGTCTATTGGAAGACCATGTGTTCTCTCAGCATGTATAACTAACATCAAGACTCTTTCGTTATAAGAAATTATTTGACAACTCAGTTAATAGATTTAATAGCCCCTTACAGTTATTGCACAGGGCAGAATACAATCTTCTTACCTGAGAGGAAAATCTAGACTTCAAACCATTTTGGATCATTGGCTTCTTGATTTTTGCCTAGGTGGTATTAATGCCATTCTTTTTAAAAAAAGTCAAATGTTGGAAACAAATAATTTAGCCACCTTGTTGTTTGTCTAGCCATAAATCCTTTCAAACTTCTAAAATTCTGTGAAACTGAACTTCCACTGAATTCAGTCCAGACAGAGGATACTGGAACAGTTTTCTTTGTGCTAAACAGGCATTAAAATTGGGCTGTAATCCTACATATAGATACAGTGCATTTCATTGTTACTACAAGTGGCAGTTTCTTTAGAAGGGAATTTAACTTTAGCTATGCATTTTATATCCCCATCTAATGAGTCGTGTGTAAATCCTAGGTATAATTAAATAAGGTTTTTCTTATTTTACAGATGGTAGATGAAGTATAAAATATCACTTTTCTTTTATCCTCTTCTTTGTTGCCTGTAAGAATTGTTAGTTCCTTTACCTGGAGGAGTAGCAGGAATCACTTTAAACGGTGGCTTACTCATTGTTCTAACTAAATATCTTCCTGTCATGATTCCCAGGTCATCAATTAAAGTACAGAAATGTAATAGACCCAGTGGGCATTTGGTGACCAGCTAGCATGGCTTTCTGTCAGGAAGACACTGGGTAAAAATGTCAAAAGCACCTAAGTGACTCCAGAGATTAATTCATTTTCAATAGGACTTAGGCTCCTAAATGATTTACATGCTTTTGAAAATTTTACCCTCAATGTTTGAGACCTGAACATGGGAGCTCAAACTGAGCATGGAAGTTATTTGCAATTTTATTATGTTTCTGCCCAAGCTTTGTGTGCCATGGTGCCCACAGCTTCTAACCCAACCTTAACAATATGAGATGCTGTAAGGACTCAATTTTAAGTTGCTTTCTTGCTTGGAAGGCTAGTATCAGGCCTTTGTCTTCAGGACAAAACTTGGCTGGGATTGTGGTAAACACTAAGGTGGCATTTTGTTTTTATACATATATTAGACTGTTTTGAATTTCTTTAAAAAGACCCAACTCCTTTGTAAGGAAAATATTTGAACTTTCCAAGCTTCTACTAGTTTGTTTTGCAGGATGGAGAGCCTGAAAGGCTTGATACAAAGCACATTGAACTCAATGAGCTTTGGATCAAGCCTCAAAATGATGTAGGGAATGTCCCAGTTCTCGGAGCCAGGTGGGGTGCTTCACATGAGTGAGCTGTTCAAATCCATAAGCTGTTTTCTGGCCAGTGTGAAATATTTATTTGAATTGCTGTAGCCCCTAGGAGCCCTTGTCATGGCCCAGGACCAATTGTGCTAGGTGCTGCACGAACACAGAACAAAGACAGTCCCTGCCCCAAAGAAGTTCCAACTGAAGTATAAGATAAGAAATAACCGACAGACAGATGGAGGAATACAAGGAAACAATGTGACAATATTGGTCAGCATGATAGGCTGCGGTCTCAATTCACCAACTGCCTAACCATGATACCTTTTCTGTTCCTAATGATCCATATGTTCATATAAAAACCTGAAACCCTCACACAGTAAATTAATTGGCACTAACTAGTCAAGGGCTTAAATGGACATTGGAGACTGATGTCCTTTCTCAACCCTAGAAGAGTAAGAGGCTGCATAGTGGAAGTTTGTAGTGATAATGTCTATGCTGCATCTGTCCTACATAAAGAGAGAACATTAGCCCACAACCGTTCTCAGGCAGCACTTCTAAAGAGCCCTGATTTCACTTTTTCTATTTAATTTTTTTAATCTGAATCAAGTGATCTGAGTCTGTAATCCACCTGCACTACTTGCTGAACATCTCCATGTGTAATGAGCTCTTCAGTTGTTGTAATCACTTGGAAAGAATAACATCTTCTAGAGACTTCAACCATTTCAGATCAGTAAAAGTGCTTACTTGTTTGTATGTGTCAGTTGCTTCTACCTCAGTTTCATCTCACTGTGATTCAGAAATTTCATCCTGGGATGAATATAAACATGCAAAATCAGTGTGTTGAACAGAACTCTCACAAGTTAAAAATCGCAAGCTCTTTAGAGGGCATATAAAAGGAGGGGTTAAGAGACCACATAGTTAAAATTCTCCCCTCCAGCCATGAGACTGACATTTTTTTCGTCTGCAAAGGTAAGAGCTAAGGGAATGCCAGTGCACAGAGTAGGATGTACACGTCACAGCATTTGCAGTCATCTGGAGCACACTAATATTTTCTGCTGTATGGGCGTCTAAAAACAGTGCATTCAAATTTACTATGGGAACAAAATACCAAGGGTGGTGGTGGATTCTCCATCCCTTGCTGTCTCCAGATCAAGACTGGGTGCCTTTCTGGTAGCTATGATGTAGTCAGACACAGGTTAATTGGCTCAGCACAGAAGCACCTGCATAAAATTCTTTGGCCTGTGTTACACAGGACGTCTGACAAGATGATCACAATGGCCCCTCTGGCCTTAAAATCTATGAATCTGTTTGTAATGTTCCAGTTCTTTGTTGTAATATGCGGATGTATTTTATGCACTTGTCCTTGCTGGGAGTCAGGAGTACTGAGTCTGAACTTTTAGCATGAAATTCATTTTTAATTTATAGGACAAATGAAGTGGGAATGTAAACTGTTCATAGCCCCCAACAAAAAAAAATGCTCCAAAAATTTATGAAATGTCCCAAAACTTTTTTAAATTTGGGCTGAGATTAAGCAACCTTACTTTTAGTCCTACTGATAGGGCCATTGTATGTAAATGTCTATAATGAGCATTTAATCAGCACTGTTGATATTCTTGAGACACTAAAGAATTTATAAATTACATCTGGCTAGCCATAAATAATTTCATTCACCATAGACATGGAGCCACCTCTGGATTGGCAGGTAACTGCTATTTAAATTATTCAATAACAAAAACAAAGAAGTTTAGAAGAGAAAATGAAGAATGTGTACCACTGAAACTTCATTGGAAAGTTACAGGTATATAATTCTAGAGCTGGTTGAAAAACAGCAGAAATTTTTCAATAAAAATAGAGTTGAAAAAACGTGTACTGTCACCAAAATCTGAACATTTTCAACCAGCTCCTCTACCTAAGTTCTGTTCCTAGTTACCCTACCAGAACACAGACTGAACACCAAAGATAATACCCCTGGCCTTGCAAAAATTATCTTGGCAGCTTTAATGAGCACAGGTAATCAGAAGCTCTGTTCTGACATCCCGTCTGAAAGCTCCTTCAGAAGCATTTTTGGGTCAGTCCTGACTCGGGGAGAGAAGTGTCCCCTACTATGTTCCGACACCTACTTCCACCTCCAGGCTTCTGTTTTGTTTTTTCCATGTGGACTTTCGTCCAAGTAATTGGCCATCATTACACTGTCATACATTGTGAATCTGATGAACATGTGAGTGTGATTACTTTCCATATAAACAAGCCAATGTTAGCACCCATCTTGTTTTCTTCACTTCTCTATAATACAGGTGAGGGGTTTAATACTTTCACAAATTTTCATGCTAGCTCCAGACTTATTTGAGCTCTTTCGAATCTTCTGAATCAGTGTGAAGCTACATAAATCCTAAACTTTCACTAATATATGCCCTATATAGTTCAAGCAATGCATCCCTCTTACATACATAATACTCTCTGCTATAGCAGCTTTACTACCAAAGAAGGATTATCCTGGTACTCGTATCAGGTAATCTAGATGCTTTTCTTGATAGCTTTAAATAACAATTATTCATTTCACAGCAGTCTACCTCTCTGATCATGGCAATAATGCAGAGACATTTTGCAGATATATATTTCAATGTATTCTCTGTCTCTGTGCACAAACTGATATTGCCTCCTAGATTTGAGTTCTAACAGTTATCTGATGCTCTGGTTTTGCCTGTGTACTCTGTACCACAGAAAATTTGGTTGGTTTTCAGTTTCTTTCAGAAATATTGTACTTCTCTATTTTGTTATCTCAGAGTTACAAAATGCTGATCCTTAAGTTTAGTGGCTCCAGTTGGGAAACTATAGATGCTTAAGGAATGATTTGACAATAAGCTTTTTCATTACTGGAAAAAGTGATGTCTCATCAATGTGGTGAAATATTTTTGATCCTTTCCCATTTCTTTTGCTGTGTGATGCTGGCGCCCTCAGAGGCTTTGTATCTCCAGTGCTATTGATAAATTTCTCTGGTCATTTCTAGCATCTTTTGTCCACTTAAATCACTCATCAGAGCAAATTATAAAACAGAGAATTGTGGGTAAAATAATAGCCGCGCCTGTCATTTATCCATGTGCTTCATTTCAGGAAGGAGGAAGATGGCATGTCAGGAGCAGGAGATTAGGATAGTTGATAATGAATCATCATTAGAGGAAGTGCCATGTCTCAGGAGCAGTGGTTCCACAGCTGATAGTTAATGTGCTGTATAAGACCTCGTATTGCCATTGTTGGTAAGAAATGATACTGGGTAGTCAAATGTCAGACACCCATATTTTTGGAGATGCAATAATCTGCGCACCACTCCCATCATGAAACACCGTGAATAGAATTTCCTTGGCATTTCACTCCATTGGTGCCTGGTTCAGGTTTTCATTCTCAGATCTGTAGAAGTGCTAGAATAAAAACTTCAAAATTTGGTTGTGGCTATAAATTCAGCCTACAGTCGGACCAGATGGACACTACAGAGCTATATCAGTAGAATTATGTTAGTCAGGGATGTGAAAAATCCATACCTTGAGTCATGTAGTTATGCTGACCTAATCCCTGCACCCCCCATGTGGACAGTGCTATGTCAGGGGTAAAGCTTGTCCTGTTGACATTGCTACTGCCTTTCGGGGGTGGGGGTGGGGGGGTGGATTAACTATGCTGACAAGAGAAACTCTCCCATCGGCATAGTAGCATCTTCAGTAAAGCGTCGCACTCCTGTAGCGCTTTGGTGAAGACAAGCTGACAGCCTTATCTGTGGATTTTCTTTTTTTCTGAGGAAATTATATTTCTAGAATTCCGTTTTGTAATGGTGCAGCTGAGTAGATAATTTCTTCATATTGTTATGTTGAGCTCTTCTTGGATAGAGTAAAGTTCAGTGCCTTTGTAAGTAGTCCTATGAATAGAAAGCTTTGTACACAAGAAATAGTCACAGTAGTCCATCAGTATGCTGAAGTGTTTAACTGTATATGTTGTCTCATGCAGCAAAAGTAAGACTTCCTCAACGCCCGCCCTCCCCGCTCCCCCCCCCCCCAAAAAAAGTAAGACAGACATTATAAGCTACTTAATATCTTGCAACAGTAGAACCAGAGTCAGATCCGTAGTTTGTACATTTTGGCTTTTAGGTATGGCAGAACAGGTTTAACAAAACTTGAAGCTTTGCTAGGGTTAATTATTTTCATGTTGCTGCCAAGGGAATGACACTTTGTCCTGTTTCTGGCTAGAGGGTACTGTATATCAAAAATAAATTCCCATTTGGAGTGAAGTCAACTTTCATTTATTTCTGTTTGGGAAGATCATGAATTCCAGTAGATACTGGATGTTTTTAATTAATTGTCAGTTGAATACAGCAATAGTTTAGGCCTAGCGGTAATTGTAATCTAGTCAAAGGGGTGCAACTGTACAACAATATATTTTGCATTACTAATGCATCACTAAGAGGACTAATGCTTTACTACTGTGCACCTGGTAAGTCATAAACACCTGTGCAAAGTGAGCACAGAATAGTGTAAAACACTACCACTAGTGTGAGTTTGGAATTCTGTTTTGGTAGCTCAGTATGCTCCCTTAATACGGATACAAAGCACTGCCAAAAGTGCAGGACAGAGGGAAATCCATGGGGCTTCACAACTGTTCCTTTTACTTATGCTGCAGCCAATAGCTCATGAAACGAGTAGAACGTTCCACACTGGACTCTCACCCGCATGGAGATTATGGGCTTTGGTAGCACAGAGCACCTGGGGGCTGGAGGCAGCATGATGGCTGCTTTAGCCAGAACTACTAAGATAAGTTAATGGACAAAGGCCTGAAGTCAAGTTCCACTATTAGGTGCTGGCCCTAGTGGTGCATCAGCTTGAAGTGGTTTCCATCATATCCAGAGTTTGTTTGGTTCAATGGGCTCCTAGCACCTCCACTATAAAAACTGTTCCAGCACCACTGCTAATGACCTCTCCCCATGAATTATGTTTTGATTGGCATGAACTGCTAATCAGTGAAGGGCGAGTGGATATAAGACAAATGGTGATGTGCAATCTAGAGTTCACTCTTATTTAGCCAACACAGCAGCAAAGGGCCTGCTCCAGTCATAATTCTTTATTGGGCAGCAGATGTAAATCCTGAAGACACCACCATCACTTTGTGAACCTAGACCACTTCATTCATCCTCCAAGGCAGCAGCTAACTTATAAACAAGGGCAAAGCTGACCAAAAGAGCCAACATATTGAACTTTATAGCTGGGGTCCAGGCAAGCAGCATGTTCAACATACCGCCTAACTGTAATTCCTGGATCTTGACACATAATCACTATAAAGTGCCAGATGCCCAAACGCCTCTATAGTCATTGCAGATAATCCCAGCAATCCAAAACGAAGACAGGAATAGAAAGATGTAGTCTTCTAACACTGTAGAGGATAACTTTTATAGCTCAAGCAAATGCAGGTTCTATTCTTGCATTCCTTTAAAAAAAAAAAGTAGTCAGTCACTAACTCTCACGATACAGCGTGCCTGGGAACAGAGGGGGGAGAGCATGAAACACATCTCCAAAATCTGACTTATTTGGAATAATTACTCAGACACCACAATTGACGGACACACTGCCTTGGAATCTTTGAGAAGTGCACACACCACCTAGTATGCAAGAGAGCGTAGGATATCCAAGTGGTGTAAAACTGAATGGACTTTTGAGTTAGAGCGGACAGCATTCCTTGTATGTCATTTAGTCCATTCTCCTTTAATTGGGACATATGAATAGTCAGGTTTCTAATAGAATATATAGTGGCTGAATGTAGCAAATAGAGCAAGTGCAGGGAGTGATTTTTACCTGAACTTTGCACAGTGCAGTAAGGAGTCCATAGGAATAGGAGGGAGCAGCAGATGCTCCCAATTGCACTTGCCTCTCAGCACACAGGGCCAGTGTGATAAGTTAACCTACCCCTGCCAACTACTAACTATATATAGTCAGACCATAGGCAAAGTGGCTGAGGTCTCTGTCTATTAAGCTAACAATACTTAGCAGTTACTTAAGGCTATACAAGTTTAAAGCACTGGACAGTTGTTAACACTGGTTATAAGAGCAGGGGAGGCTTGTTAGCTGATAAACTATTAATATTGGCAATAATACACAAGGAAAGTAACACTTGATTTAGTTATACTGCCATACAAAAATACAGCATTAAAGGAAGCTTAAGCATGCTAGGCAACTCATTTCCTGATATTTTTGTTGTTTGCTTCACTTGGCAGCCTTAACTCTGCCCTTTTGTGTGTATGCATTACAGTGCAGTTGTGAATGACATGATCACATACTGCTTTTCTGCAATTTATCCGAATTGTGTTCAGTGCGTAGAAGGGTTTATTTGTCCTTTTGGAATGCAAGGCACTGGAGTCACAGGCAAATTGCTTTTATTTGTTGAGAAACAAGTGATTTTATGAGGAAAATGGCATCTGTCCTTTCCTGTGCACTGGCTGCAGCATGTGAGTTCTTTTGGAGAAGTAGTTTTATCTTTCATTTCCATAATAAAAACTTTTTGTAAGGCTTAAAGGAAAGAGCTAGTTACTATATTTCTGTGGGAGAAAGCACCAAAGTGTCTGGGACCTGAGCTGGAATCATGTCAGCACTGTATACAGAATTAGCAAGACATGTTCAGAACAATCCAGTGTGTGTAGTATGGCTGGCCTCCAGAAAGGCTTGAGGGGCGGTGGGAGCATATTGTACCTACTCTATGCCAAGTATATAAGGGTGGGCAGGTTTGGAAAGGTACAACAAAACTTTTGTACCCACAGTTAATTTGGATGCAAATAAATGTTAGTTGTTAAACATCTAACTACATGATTGCATTTACAAAACTGGGAATTAACAATTGCACAAAGAATTCTGCCCCCTCAGAATTGGAGACCAAGGTGTGAGGCTCCTGGTAATAAGCAGAAAGCTTTCCCCTAGGAAGCGCTGCCAGAAGGAACTAAATGTCACTTTTGAGTGAGAGTCATAAAGTGGAGTTACGTGTGTTTGTGAGCCTCTCTGCTGCTGGGCAGGACAGCAGTTACTGGAGTGAGTGGACCCTGACCCTTGCCATCAGACGGAGGGTGCGACCTTAATAACCCATAGGACAGGGACCAGGAAATGGAGATCAGTCTCTAGCAGCTTTTCTGTTTCTCACTGTTGTTAGAGCTACAAATAAGAGCTGCATGTGATGGGATGAGGTCAAAGAGGGACACTTGGGGTGTTATGTCCAAAGGCTTTGCTCCATGACTGAGACAAAGGCGTGGGGTGGGGCGGGGGGCGTGTGTGTATGCATGCCAAGGTCTGTTGTTGTAAGCCAGTGGGGGGGATATGTGTGGTGAGAGACTATTTTCTTATGTAGTCTTAGCCAGCCACTGGAAGGTGAAGGCTTTTGAGGTGGTGAGACATGGATACTGGGGTCTTTCTGCCTGCTCCCACCCAAACCACATGCCTGGACAGCACAGGAATGGTGAGGGACTTATTGTCAGCTTAGGAGTGTAGTGGCGAGAGGAGCTGGTAGAGTGGCCCATCAGCTTACCTGTGCGGGCTGTGTGCTGATTAGTTGCCTCCCAAATGGTTTTAAGAGAAGGCAGTTGGGCCATACAAAGGAGTGATGGAGCTCCAGGAAGGGGTGGCTGAGAGTTATCTGAGAATAGGGAGAGACAGATGGAGCAGCAGTGTGTTGCCGGAGGGGGAAAAGCAGAAGGAGATCAGTGACTGAGCTGTCAGTGAGCTTTCTGTGGAAAGCGGTTGGGAGGACTGGCTAGAGCTGGGGAGCCCTGCCAAGTTTCAGGAAGTGAGGAAGGCTTGTGCAGAGGTCCCTAGGAATCAGGGAAAGAACCAGCTCAGTCTGTGGAAGCTGGGCCCAGAAGCAAGAGGGGTTGAGGAGGAAGGCGGCACCAAGGAGCAGAGGTAGGACTCTCAGGTAAGCGCCCTGGGTGCTCCCTTTTGGCTGTGGCCCTGGATGGACATTTACTATGTCATGGGGAGGAGGCTGGTGGAGTGGGTCACTGAAAGACCCAACTTGGGGCTGCTGGAGAACACGTGGGGGAGAGAAGTGGGACTTGTTTCTCTCAGGATGCTGGCCTGGAGAGTGGGCCCAGAAGTGGCTAATGGCTCTCGGTCGTGTGACCTGGGAATAGTGACCTTGGAATGGGATTGAAGAGCGGCTGTGCTGTCACCTTGGTTTGCTGTGGGGGGAACTGTGCTTACCATGAGTCATCTGCAGACTGTGGCACTTCATGTGACTAAAAGGGTTTGAGTTTGCCACAGAGAGACAGCGCTCCTTTTTATGGATGAGAAAGGGAAGAGGGAGGCAGGCTCCCTGTTGTGCTGCTTGAAGCGCAGGCTGTCTAGCCTCAGGATTTTACCTCACAGCGCACAGAGCACTCCCCAGTGACTGGTCTCCCCTCGCACCAGCGCAGCGGGGAATTTGCCTGGGGCTGTTGTGCCCAACAAGTGGCCCTGGGCAGAAGAAGGGAGAAGGACAGAGCCGACAACTCCCCGCACAAGAGGCTGCTCTGGGCTTCAGGCCCTTTCACAGCCCAGCCAGAGCAAGGCTGTGATGGATTTACCTCAGCCAAAGCAGTGTCCCTCTCTGAGCCCCCAGCACACAGTCCCTTCCGCAGTGCCAGTGTGAATGGTTTGGAAGGGCCTGAGAGATTCATAGCTGAAAACCACTAAAATCCTAGTGGCAGAATGGAAGAATAGCAACATTAAATAAAATCCATAAGCTCTATTAGCTCATGGATAGTAAGAATAGCTAATGTTCCTATTTATTGTTTGTACTGGAGAAGCACCTAAAGGCTGCAATTAATTAGGGCTTCACTGTACTAGGTGGTCATCAGGGATACAGACTTTGCCCCAAGGAGCCAACAGTCTAAGGCAAGCACTGGATGTGGGAATGGGAGACCATTTTATTTACCCGAACTACTCTGTGTTTTGTTTGTACCTGTACTGGTGAAACAATAGCAATACAGTGAATAGACAACACTGTCACTTTGTGGAATTAAATCAGTTCAACCAGAGTTAAGTGGAAAGTCCATTAGCCAATCCAAAGAGGAGAATAAATGTCTCCACAGAAGTCAGTTAGATCATAATTTTATTAACTAATAACCAAAGGAGCTCATTTTATTAATACTCTATAGTGTGTCGCTAGTGCCAGCACATATGAGATATCAGCCTAGAAATTTTTTCTCTTCCTAAGTGGTTCCCGAGCCAGGGTTTAGGAAGTGAGAGGAATGTGTTTCAAAATCAACTATAATTGAGACTATGAAAACCCAATACCTTTGCCATTGCCATCAAAAACAATATACATGTATAAAATGATGAAAATTGATAAGGTTGTTAGTAACATTACAGGCAAGATTGTTTCCTTTAAAGGAAAGCTAATAGAGATCCTTTCACATGCAGGTCAGTTGAAGATTTGTAACTTGTATTAACACTCTTGAACCACAGGGAGATCGGAGGGTTCAGGTCATAATTATGCATCTAAATGTATCGTTATTTTGCTCACTGAGGAACTTCTGAAGTTGCTTCATCACTTTCTCAGTCCCTACAGATGTAATCTCATTAAAGTTGAGCTAGAATAGCAGTGCAACCTTTTGATCAGAAGAGCTCTCAAACTGAATTTTAGAGTGCACATTTTCTTGCTCTTATCCCAAGAAGCATATTTCCTGAGAGCATAGTTTTAAGAAATTATTCTATTATGCATTTTATTTAAAATCTAAAAATGGAAAACAACATTAAAAGAAATATATGAGCTATATGTACCAATTAATTACTAAGAATTGTGTGTTCTGGTATCCCAGTATCACAATTTTTACCTTTTTTATTATAAATTATTTTTTATTTTATCAGCTGTACTATACTCAGGATAGAGACTGCATCAACCGCAGGCTGCTCCTGTATTGCTTTGACTAATGATCCATTTTTCTTTTGAAACCTTTTGGATCAGGATCACTTCTTCTTCAAAAGTAGATAGCTAGACTTTTATGGTGACTCTGAAGAAGACTGGGAGGCTGAAGGAGAAGGTTTACATGTTGATGGCATGTATTAATAGTGTTTTAAGATATTTGAGAGAGGGGACTGGCTTCTGTATATTGCCTTTATCTGTGGCATTTTAAAATTCTTTTTTTCTATTCTTTTCTAAAACCAAACAAACTGAAAACAAGAATGTTCAGATTATAAAGCTAATAGTTTTCCTACCCTGAAAATTATACATTTATACATGTAATGTCTGTTCAAAAGGTTATGCACTTTGATTACAGTTTTTGATTATTCTTCACCACTAGATTTTTATATAAGTAGCACTTTTAACAAGAGAACTTTAACAGGTAAAGTTTCATGGTAAGCCATGTAACTACAACCAAAAGAAGCTTTGTTTCCTGAGTTGGTGTAATGCAAATAATTGAGAAATAGTTTCATGCTACTGAATGCACTTACACTTCTATTTTAAGGGAGATGGTAGATTTGTATGCCATA
>ML675604.1:163829-270220 GCA_007922155.1 Mesoclemmys tuberculata | reverse complement strand
TGTGTGTGTGTGTGTGTGTGTGTGTGTGTGTGTGTGTGTGTGTGTGTTTTGGAGGAGAAAACACCATACCAACCCTAAATGGAGGAGAAAACACCATACCAACCCTAAATGTACAGTTAATGGACCTGGTTCTGCAGTGCTTTCTGTTGCAAAGCATCTGTAACCCCACTTCAATGGCTCCAGGAGGATTTCCCTGTATAGGAGAAGTCTCCAGAGGTATCAGGGTAGTAGCTCCTCCACCAGCCCTTTCCTGGCTCCCGGTGCAGGAGTAAAGTGGATATTGTTGGCCCATTCCTAAATCCAGGTGAAGCCTCTCACTTCCAGATGGTATAAATTAGAGCTGCCTAAAGGCTGCTCCATCTGGAGTTTGGGATTGGGCTGATGTCGTCTGTTTTCTCTGAGGGTGGGGAGCAGTGCTTTGCTCCTTTCTTTCCTCACTGAGCACAGCATAGCTACTGACACTGACTTAAATTTGCAAACACCAGTAATCAGCCCAGTTCATTTAAAAGCTCACCTCTGGCCATATTCTAGCAATCTACTAACAAATGTTATTTGAGCTTTCATCTGCAAAGTATGTATGCAGTCAGGACCAAGCTGTTGAATGCATAGGCTTTGCTTATAGGATAAAACCCGGTTCCAAGCTGTCTCCAGTCACATGATCCCTTCACTTTTTAATTCCCTTATTTTTGTTGGGTTAAATTGTGCTGTTGGTGTTTAACGTAGTTTCTGTTGCAATTATCTCTTGTAAAATTCGTATTTCAAAATCTTCTGAAAAGAGATGACATTTGTTTAACATTAGTGGATGCTTGCATGTGTGAAAAACATGTCTCTATTATTCTCTTAGGCATTCAGCAATCTTATGTAATTTCAAGTGATTTCACATCATTTTCTACATGTCAGAGACTAGACATACTACTTGATAAGCATGGTGTATGATCATAACCACCCTAAGGGTCTAAGCAGAAACAGAAATTCTTCATTTGCTAGTCATAACTTTCAGTTCCTATCTCTGATTTCCATTTATCCACTCAATCCAGTAGGGAATAGACCTGTTTAGATGGTATAATGCTTGCAAAGCACCACTTGCCTCTGCATCACAATCTAAACCAAATGGTTGATTTTAGGGGTTATTGGGAAGGGGTACAGGATCTGGTTCTGGTCTTAGGACTGTATTAATGTCAGTGTAACTTAGTTAGCTTCAGTGGAAAACAAATGTCTTCCCATCCACCAGAACTTTAACAATATCCCTCACCATCGCTTGAAGTCGCATAAACCCTTTTGGACCCACGCGTTTAACCTTCAGCAACGCAACTTCAACTGATGACACTTGGAAAGCCAAATGGAGTTTACAAAACATTACAAATAAACACCTCATATAAGACCTGATGCAGAAGATCCCTGGCTTTGATATCCGACAAAGCTCATGGGCAACCCTAAAGCACAGCTGCAGAAACCATGGCAGATGCGGATAGTTGCTGCACAAATAGAAAATTAAAGACTCTCTGGTGTGCAGCTGTGGCCATCCAGAACCAACCATGGAACATAAAACAACTCAATGCCCAATTCACAAATACAAAGGAGGCATCACAGCAATACCCTCTGCTACTCCAGATGCAATTATCTGGCTTAACCCTCTGGTTGTAAAATTTTGCTCTACATTTACATTAGCTGTACGAAGAAGTACCTTCAGTGAGCCTCAGCCTCCTAAGTCACGTAGGCGCTTTTGAAAATTGACCCATTCTGTATTTTGACATATATTGTTGCATTTGTCCTCCCACCTTCACCTACTTGTTGAGTGGTTATGTGGCTAGGTGCAGCTAGTTTCATGGCCCCATATCTCACAGGAGGAAATAGTATCCATAAGAAATTAGAATTTGGCAGTCGTTTGTTTGCCAGGGGGCAGGTGTTTTGTCCCAATTTGTCAGTACCTGCTCAGAACAAGCACAAAGGTAGAGTTTCATTCCTGCCTAATTCACAGGTTGGACTTCAGCAGGGCGTTCGGTCCTGTTTACACTTGCAGCTTCCTTGCTGTGTTCAGAGAAGGTAGAATAGGTGCAAAGAGTTCAAGGATTTCGCAACCACTTCTTGGAAATGCCCATAGCACAAATGTGAACTTGAAATAAAAGCAAGACAAAATGTTTTTCCCTTGTGAAGTCCATGAAGGAAATCTGGCTACTTAAAATTTGCTATCCTCTAGCACCCACGTTGGGCCTTGCTATCCCCAATATCCACATAATGCAGGGATTAAAGATGGTCAGGAAACTGCTTTCTCATATTACAAGTATTTTCAAAATTTTAAATGTTTCCTGTCCTGATTTGGGACAAAAGGTTGACCTCAAATTTTCATAAACTGAAAATCAAAAAAACCGTTTAGATTGGGTCACTTAAAACAGTAACTTCAAAACATTTTGTTTAGATTTGACTTTTGAAGTTTACTATAAATTAAAATTAAATTTCTAAAAGTAATTTTGACCTGAAAATTGGATTTTTTCATTCTGAAAATGTTTAAACAGGATGTTTCAACAATTTCAAATGTTTTATTTAAAAAATGTTTCAGAACAGGAAATTCATCAAAAGCAACACTTTCCCATAAGTAAACCATCATTTCTGGTGAGGAAAACATGGTAACAAAATATTCCCTTCCAGTGTCTACCAGATACTGCTACCATTGAAGCCCTCAGCAGCCACCCTAAAGAGCTAGGTTAATCCTTTGTTGCCGAAAGTGTCAGAATCCTCTTATAACATGTTTCCTCCACTAGTATTGCCTTAACAAAGTCATTTTTCAAAAGAAGAGAATATCTGTAAATGACCTTCAGACCTGTCTCTCTAGAACATGAAAAGAATTGCTGTATGCACGCATGTAATACGTATGTGTGGATAGAAAAAAGTCCCATTCTTGATTGTAACCCCATTATCTTCTGCAGACATCCCCAGTGCTGTAAAATCATTGGAATGTAGGACTTTTCACAGTGGATCAGATCACTGACCTGTCAAATCTAGTATTTTGCCTGTGGTAGTGGGCCAACACTTTATGCTTCAGAAGGACATAGAAATCTGTCACTGTCCCTAATTCACTTGACCAGCTGGTTGTTGGTGTACTTGTGACAGAGGACTCCTTCATGACCCCTGCAGTGATCAGTTTATGCACTGAAACGAAAGATGTTACTGCTGAGATCCTTGTATGTGTAACTTACAATTAGTGAGCTATTGGGTATAAAATCACCCATCCTTTGCAGGAATTTCATTGACTGAATAAAAACTCAGTGCATTCAACACAGTTATAACACAGTTATTGCAGGAAATAACTTGTCAGAGCAGCGATGGCTAGTATAGGTAGTGGCAAAGACAGCAGAACACCTGTGTCTGGATAAGTGGCTCAGCAAACACTGCATTTTGTTGCTGTGTGATCCAGCGCTGTCCTCAGGTGGCTGCACATTAAGATGGTGAAAGAATGGTGGTGAATGATGGTCTGAGCCTGTTGGAGACAAATCCCCACTGTTGTTGTTCATGAGGATTTCTTAGCTGCTAATTGTGCACACAGGTGGTTGGCAGTCTCAGTGGTGGTGTCTGTCAGGGCTGTAGCCCTAATCCCAGGATAAAGTCCCTGTTTAAGAAATTCAAGGAAACATCTGAAGGCAGAAGAAAGATTCTAAACCTAGATTGCAGGTATATAGCCAGCTCTGATTCTTCAGCTCCTGCCTGTAGGAAGTGAGAGCCTTGTGGACACCCAATTACCCCTAGGCATGGGGAAGTTAAGCCAAGTGATCTATTCCATTTAGATACTTGAGGCTGCCAACTTAGTACAATATCTTTGACTAACTCCCATCAGGCAAATCCTCTGAAGAGTGCTCCAGCAGCGCTGCCACCCCTGTGTCTGCAGTTCTGATCTAATAAAGAAAAGCTGCATCAGGTTAGGCTTACTTATTCTGTGTTTCGTTTGTCATGCGCAACTCGCCAAGGCTCTTTGTTTGCCTTGATTGAAACCGCCTATTGTCCTGCCTAAACTAAAGATTCATGTCCTACTTCCCAAAAGCAAAGTGCAAAATTTTTCACTTGGTTTTAGGGATATACGTCATTTAGTTCAGCTTCTAAATAGTTCTGGGTTTGGTTTATGGGCCACATTCATTTTATCAGGCTCCTTCAGAAATGCAAATTCAGCATCAGCATTAATGCCATGTCCTGATGCAAATGGAAGGGATTTGAGACTGTTTGCTTGGCAAAATATGCCCCAACTCTCAGAATAATACTGTAGCCAGAAATGGGTCTTTTCTTAAAGGGTACCTGTAATATGTTTTCCTATTTGTTAGCTGGGAGGCTAACAGTGTCTTGTATTAGACAGGAAAAGAGATGAAGGAAGATCCCTATATTGTAACTTTTCTAATAACCAAGGTGCAGTGAGATTTCTGAAATACTGAAGCAAGTCTGAGAAAATAGCTTTATTTTAGCGGTTACAAAGCCGTGCATTCTTTCAATAAAAGAGCAATGGTAATTCCTAGATACCAGCTGACAATCTATCACACCTAGCAAAGTGAATGCTCATGTTTGGACATTGCTTTAATCAATGCAAAATTACCCAGTTTACTTCTATATTCTTTTTGTATTTTGTCAACAAGCTGTGCAGACTGTACTCTCTCATGCTCTCCATTCCCTAAAGGATATGCTTCCTCAATATTCACTGGATGGCAAACTCGTTTCCTTTTCAAGTCATCCCAGGTGGCTTGCAACATCATGTTTTAAATATTAATTGTGTTTTGACTACACTGGGAACCTAATATTTGATGCATTTTATAGTATTGGAAGGAGCAGTGTAGCTTGAAGCACAAAATTCCAGCAATCTTGTTTTTCTGATAATGGTTATAATAAAACATGTATTGCTAAATATGAATCTGAATTTGGATAAATAAGTGTGGAGCTATATCTCTGGACAAATGAGATTTATAGAAAGCTAAAGCATCAGCTTTTTTCCATGTATTTGTTCTGAAACTTTGAAGTCTTATTTTCTTTTCAGAAGGAATAAACACACAAATAAAAAAGCCTCCTTAATGGCATTACTTGTCCATTCTCTGTGCTTGGCTCTGATGTGAGGTATGTGGGATCATGACTGCACAGCCCTGGAAATCCGGTGCTTGACTTGAGCAGATGAACCTTTTTAAAGTTATTTAACAACTCATGTCTCAGGTGAGAATCCAGCCCAGTAGAGTCTGCCTAAAGTGTTTTGCACCAGGGTCTGACCTGCCAACTTGATTTCTCCATAATCTCCAGCTCTGATAGTCTGCAGGTCAAAAAAATCTAACGATGTCATCTGGCAGTTTTTTCTACCTGGTGACAAGCTCCAAAGCTTTGTAATGTTCTTTCCATGAGCAATACAAGAATGTGAATTTTTGTTTTTCCCCTAATGATTTGCTGCATTTGAGTGATGTTTACAGCCCTGGTTATGTTTAGCCATATATGAAATATCATACCAGTTTTGCTTAGTCTGAGGAATTTACCAGTCAAAGTGGATTATCTTTCTGTAAACCTGACAGAAGATTTGTCACTCTAACTACCTGTATGGTGCAGCAGGTGCCTTCCTGAGCCTTGGTGTGGAGTCTTAGCACAGTTAATGATTTCTCCTGTCTTCAACGGATAGGAGAGTGAGTGAGGTCCCATTTCATGGGATGAATAAGAACACACCGTGGAAAAGAGAAATTAAAAGCACTGTCCTCCCTTAAGGATTATCTCTTTTCACTCAGAGCTGATATTACTACTAGTTCTCCTTTTTTCATATGGCTTTAAAAACCGCAATATTCGTTGTTCAAGTCTAGATTGGCAATTCAGTCAATTGCTTCAGATGACAGAGTGGATGGCAGAGATACATCCATGATCTCATCATTTGGGACTTTGTGAGGTGTTCACAGTTTGAAGTCCGTTTCTGCAGCCACAAATAGGATTTTGTCTCAGTCCCCATTTATAGAGAAAGTGCCGATGTGATTTGAAGTGGACCATATTTTCTGTAGGAGTGAAAAGTCACTGGTTTCTTCAGCTGAGTCCTTGATGAGGTTTATTTGGCATGTTGGCATCTTTCCACCTTGCTTGCACTTGATCTTTGAGCTCTTGTGCAAAAAAGGCTTTTCTAGATTTGCATCAGTATGTTCATGTATGGAAGGCCTTATTCCCACAAATATGATGGAACACCTGAAAAAGTCTTGTCATGATGAATTTGAAATGGATGGATATGTACCAGTATGGGAAGCCATGGCTGTGGCATTGGTTTTGCTGTGTCAATAAAGATCCACATGATGTTAAATTGAGAATTGACAAGTGATACGTGGTGCCAGGACTTCACCTTGTGGTAGGTAATGACAACCTTCTTGTGGTCTTTCCTGTTACGTGCTAAGGCACAATCCATGTAATCAGACTCACATGCAAATCTTGCTCAGTGATGCTACTGATTGAACTGTAATGGGGATAGCTGGTACTTACTGGAACCATAAAATGATAGACGTTCCCAAATATTATAACGAATGTAGTGTTTGGAATCTTCCTACCAGACATATGGTAGGAAGACATACCCAATATATGTTAATAGTAACATATGTTACTATTCTACATTAGTGAATGGAAGCTGCATCATTACATACATTGAGTTCCAGTTTTGCAGTTTTAAACATCCCCAAACTGCGCCAAGCATAAAGCGAATTTGCCTTTTGCTCTGTCAGGTCGCATTTCACCAGTTGGTTTCTCATTTGGCATTTTTTCTCCCTGGTCTTGCCTGTTCCTGTAAAGTAGGTGGTCGGTAAAGTAGGACTGATAGGTCTTTGGAAGGGTTTTTTTTGGGGGGGGGGTTTAATGGTGGGTTCTGCTTATTGCCAGTACTGAGCTGAAACTATATAGCAAAATCCTTTCACTTTGAAAGTTGGTCCAGTCTTTAAAAGGTCTGTTTCACTGACTGAGTGGTGTGTCTTTTCTTTTATGTACTTTATATACCTTTGAATGGAGAAAGTGAGCTGAGAATTTAATATAAAGACTCTATTTGATCACTATTTATGTTAACGTCTGTGTACTTCTGTACCATGACAAATTAGCTGCTTACACATCTCACTAATGTCTCTCTTAAATAACTTGGTACGATACCAGACCCAGACACTAAAAAAGAAAATGAGATTTCTATGAAGCATAAAATCAGGCAGAATTCTCTCTCTAGCCCACGATTAGCAGTTCCTTATTTATTTCACCTTTTGAGGTAATGTGCTGCGCAGTAACAGTTGTTTCCAAATGACCATGTTTAGCACAGTTCTGCAAAGTTATTTAACTCTGCCCATGATGTCTTCAAGTAGAGCCTTAGCTGAGGGTTTGTGAAAGCTACATAGCGTATAGGAATCAGAATCAAACCAGTAGAGCTCTCCATGTGATTTCTGGGCCTCAGTCTGTTCTGGCCTTTCCTTTGGATTCCTCTGACTGCCAAGCAGTAAAAACCATGTTTTTTTTAATAGAAAAGTGGGGACCTAGATTCAGACAGTCTTGAATATCTTGTGCTGGGAATATGGAATTCTATAGCTAGCATCTTGAAATATGAGCCTTCTGCCAGAGACCATTCAGTTCCCCCATAGAGGAGGAATGCAGAGGTGCAGGAAGAGGTGATGGGATACTACCTCCAAAAGGCAAATACAACAGTAGTTTCCTGGAATAAAATATAGTGATCTTTGGTGTTGGTTGGTCTTTAGACTTTGGAATGGAGATGGCTATGCAGGAATATCATCATCAAAAAACTCTTCTATATTCCCACAGCAACAAAAATTGATAGTGATTAGATGCAGATACAGCTTGAAAAATTCTGGCAGAGTTGGATTTATTGTGCCCAGGGTTTTGTTATATGCCATATACGTGTGTTGGTTCTCTGCTGTCACTTTCTCTTAGTGCAAAAGAAATTAGCAAGTGTTCCTGTGGAATGTGTTTTAATGCACTTTATGCAGAATGACATTAATGACTTAATTTGTTAATATTTTATTTGCAGCATGTAGATGTATTCAATTTTACATGAATATATGTCAGGTTTCATGGAAGGGAACTCTTATGTGTTACGATAGGGCAAAGGAAAACACAAGTGCAGAAGGAACATTAATCTTTAAGTGATTCCTAATTCTAACTGATTACTCCTCACATTTATAATTGAAACAAAAACCACCCTGACTGGGCTCACTTCCCTTTTGGAAACCATTTAGGCTTCTCCACATCCCATCGATTGTAACTGTCTTGAACACCCATGCTCTCTGGCTTTTAGGGCAGGAAAGGCTAACCGTTTTGAAAACAGGTAGCATGTGTTTTGCTATTTTGAGGTTTGCACATCTTGGTAGATTTTAGGTTCAGAGACAAGCATCCTCCTTGGTCACATGTCGCTATCATCAGTGCACTTGTACTTTGTGGGAATATTTTCTCATTAGCGTTCTGGTTGTCATTGGGTTGTCTTGTAACAACATGCCCAGAGACCCAGGTTAAATAAATAGCCATATTGCTGATGATGCTACGCCATGGCTTTGGCAAACTGGTAGCTGGCGGCTCACAGCATATTTAAAGCAAGAGTTTCGAAAGATATCAGCTTCCATTTAGGCACCAAAATGGGAGTCCAGGTATCCATCATACACCTGAAATTTAGCTCTTCACTTTCTGAATGAGCCTAAGCATAAAGCTCAGCTGGTGTCTGAAGGCAGCTAATGCTGAAGTTGTGACACTGTTAATGATGCTTTCCGTGTTCAATCGGACATGTCTGTAGTAATTTAAACCTGCACTTAATATGTGACCCCTAAGTAGAATTGGCTGAAAAATCCAACTTTTCTTCCATTTAAAAACCTTTGAACAAAACAAGTTCATGGCAATTTTTTTTTGTGGAAAACTTTAGATTTTTTTCAATGAAAAAACTTAAAGCAAAACAAAACATTTTGTTTAGTCTTGGTCTTCACACTATCCTTCTTAGGCCAAGCTCAGTGCCCTACAGTAAAAATCAAAGGGTTAGGATCAGCCTTGACTGGGATTTCCCAGCCACTGTCAGTTTGTGTCACAATCTCAGCATTATTTACACATAGCTTTGGGGGGCTTGCAGAAAAACCCTCAGACTTGAGCTGCTGTGATTCATGTGAACATATCTTTGTTTCAATGGCAAAATGCCTTCCATGCTAATACTGGAATCTAAGTCACTTGGTCCAGACCTCAACTGATTAGAAGACCTGTGTCTTATAAAGTCGCCATTTTAGGCTGGTAGTGTTTATAAGCACAAGTCAGCCAGAATATCGTTAATTTTGATCCTGTGCCCTGCAGTTCCCACATGAACTGTTGCCCTTTATTGTGTGTTTAAAGCTAGTTCAATTTTTTAGATTATCCAGAGCTAATTTTATTTTTGTCATATTTCTGTTATTCCACACTTAATATTTTTAATGTGAAAGTCACCTTGAAAACATTGGTTTTCAGCTCAGACATTTTGCAGCCTCTCTGCCCCTGCGGGAATTGTATCACTCTCCCTTAGTTTCATGGACGCTGTCACAAAAAAGCTGCTGCTGATGTAGGCCATGAGTGATGCTTTACACTGTTACTGTCTTGTGAAGCAAAGAAAGGGTTAATTATCTGTGTATGCAACCACACTTTGGTTCATTATGATATATATTCAAAAGACCAAATAATCAATATCAGTCAGGCTTATTGCTTTAAGCCAATAAAAATGTAATACAGGAAAAGTTCTCTGTGGTACTAGTCTCTGGGAAGCTGTCTTACGCAGCATTGGTACATTAATGTTACATAGAAGGTGTGCTCCCACAGTTACAACCCTAAACCCATCTTTTTAATACTGTTTACAGGTAAAAAATACAGGGTATGTCATGTGACACTGGAGTTTAATTAATTTGCTTTCTGCTTCGTTTTTCTGGTACCATGGTGTATCCCTCCTCCCTTTATTCTGAACACCTGTATTCCAGATCCCAAGAGTGTGAAGGCACCTCGTAGGCCTGTACCAGGGTAGGACAATCCTATGTCTTGTCCTCTTCCTTTGGGACATTCCAGTACTGTCCTGTGAGAGTAACTCCTTGCCTATTCTTATAAAATAACCGCATGTCCTGATCCTGACAACTTTCCTTTCTACTTAAGCCAAAGCTTGCTTCAGTTAATGCAAGGTGCTGTGGGATACTTAGCCCAAATTGGGCCTGTACCTTTACTATAATCCTGTTCTCTTATGCTATCTAATGGCTATAGTATTTGTGCATAATGAATACTAATTTGCATATCATGCAGAGAATAAATTTTATTAACATGATCTGTATAATTTACTAGCCAGCATATATTGATCAACAATCTACAATGGAATCCCTGTAAATTGCTGTGTTCTTACTGGCTAGAAGTGCCTTGGGAACAGACAAAAGATGCAACTATGTTGCAGCTAATATTCTAGCACTGATCCCCATCCGCAGCTCATGTAAACTGGGCTAGCTCCATTAATTTGTCTGTACCAATGTCATTATCGGTACACGGTGTCAGTAGAGCTAATCTATGCCTGCTAGGCATTTGGCCCACTGTGCCTAGTTGATTGGGAGAAGCGTGTTGTTTCTGAGCTGGTTACATTGATCTTTTTTATCCTTGTCATTCCTTGTAAGCCTTTCCCTTGCTTAACAACAGTTTAGCATTTTGTTGAAATCCGGCATGGTACCTCATGATGATTTGAATACGTGACTCCTGATTTCAATCTCAAATACCAGCAGCAAAGAATCCATTCTAGTGCATACACGTGTTGACTATTATCCATTTTTGAACTACACAGCCAGTGCACCTCACCTGGCTAAGAGGAGGATTTGGCCTTGCCACTCACTCAGCAGTGATGGGTCTGTTGATGATAAATTGCTCTTTTGCTAATTAAAGGCTTCCTCCTACGGATTTGGCTACAAGCTTTTTATGAATGGCATGAAATTAAAATTGATGTAAAAGAACAAAATTGTCAGTTTGTTTTAAAATCAGACGCAAGTGTATTGCTTTGGAGAGAGAAAAGTAGAAGTTTCTTCGAGCAATGTATGACTCATTACTTTATCCACAAGGGCTTTATCGTTGGATTCCTTAGTGACTGGCAAAATCCAGAGTAAAATTTGTATTGGGCCTTAATAAGGAATGTACAAATAACTGATATGAAACACACTTTCAGTATTCAGGTCAGTGCTGTCTGTGTAAACAGTTTCCACTGGATTTTTATATATCAGATTCTTGGAATATCATTATTAATGAAGATACATTCATGTGCACTTAGTGAGATTATCTCAATAAGGCTAGTCCAGGATCTTTTAGTATTGACCCAGTTAGAGAGTCTGTGCGCATTTTCAGGATTCCAAACTATCCCAGTAGCTAGATGGACATTCTCTCTGACTGCATTTCTGCCTTATTGTGTAAGGAAACAGGTGTAATGTGCAACACAACAAGTACTAACATTTGCAAGATGCAGTAGGAAGATATAATATAGCTCAAATTTATAAAACAGTGGCGATTGTACACACCCATTCGTAGGAACAGACACAATTCTGCCTGTTCTGATTTAATTAGCTGTTTTTATGCTGTGCCTTGGCACTCTTTCATGAATTTATCTTGTTTTCAAGATGACAGGAAGTAGCTGATATTCCTCCTCTAGAGCCTGGCTCTCCATTAGTTCTAGGTAACTGATGGAGAGTGAAGAGACTCAGGAATGGTCATGATAGAATCTGGAACAAGTTATGGAAGTACAATTGAATTCACCAGGACATTAAGGCAACTTAAATGGTGCATAAGTTCTGTGCTGGCCTGCTCCAGAGGGGTGAATTTCACCCTTTGGGTTCCAACATGAAATTCCATCTACTGGCTTAGCAAGTTTGACGGTGAAGTATCTTTCCTTTGACTTTACATAAGAGCATCTGATTGCTAGTATGTTTGAAGTTGAGCGCTACTCATGCTGTGCAATGGAATCTGTTTTCAGTCACAATCAATAAGCTGATTGTAACCCTTCCTCTTCCTTCCAAAGAAACAATATTTCTCCTCAGCTTTACATAAATAGCACTCTCCTGGCATTATTGCTCTGATTTTAAACATAGTTCAGGAGCACCTGATAATCACAGGGAATGCTGGATTTATGTGCACAAACAGCTTGAATATGTATTCATCAGGTTCACAGGAAGTCTTACTCATTACTTCAAGAACAGATGTAACATACTACAGTCAAGGATGGCCTTCCAAAACACTTCTCTTCTCAAAGTGTGGAACTTAGACTCAGCTTCAGGGTTGGCAAGTAGAGGAACAAATTTTAAAGCAAAAGTGAGATTCATCTTTATGGAACTAGATTGCAGAACTTTCCAGCAGGACTGCTTATATCATCTGCACATACTTAAGGCTTTTACAGGAGGGTGAGGTATGTGACATCACATATACTGAATTTTTATATGTAAAAATGGTGGCTGCATTGCACAAAGGTAATTGCACTTCAAGACAACCACACCAAATGAATGTCTTAAATTAAATAGTTATATGCATACAAGTGAACACACTAAATCACCAAGAGTAATGGATCTTGGAATCATTTGATGCATACACAGTAGCTGCTAAATGCACAATATTGCTGCAGACTATCTGTGCATGGCAAAATTCTTGATTGGATTAAGTTTGAGATTAAGGTTTTTTTGATGAGTTATACAGTGAATGTCTGGACAATAAACTTGTGTGACAGGGCCAGGCCAGATGGCTATGCAAGGGTGTTACTATTTGGAATCCGGGGTAGGTGGGTGGGCGCGAGCCAACCCACCGCTAAAGGCTCCCCCCCCAGCCTAGGGGCGGAGCCACTGGACCCGGGTCCAACTGATTACGGGGGACAACAGATGAAAAAACAGGAAAGGGCGTGGGGGTCACAGGTTAAGAAGAAGAGAGCCAGAAGGGGACACCGAGCAGAGAACCCCGGACAGCGCCCACTGTTCCTCAAAGGTGTCCAGGGAGCCAGCGGACGCCGCCCAGAGGAACTCTGCCTGGAGACGTGAGTTAACCAGGGAACGGAAATAGGCCCCACAGTCGCAGGGAGCCCCCCCCTGCCAATCTCCTCTCCCTGGTCCTGTAGATGGTTAGTTTGGCCAGGGCTAGGAGGAGGTTGACGAGGAGGTCCCGCGACTTCGTGGGGTCACAGATGGGGTGTGCGTGGATGAACAGGTGTGGGGAGAAGTGCAGCCAGAACCTCAACAAGAGGTTCTGGAGGAGCCGGAAGAGGGGCTGCAACCTGGCGCACTCTAGGTACACGTGCGCCAGGGTCTCCCTCACGCAGCAGAAGGAGCAGGTGTCAGGGTAGGAGGGGAACCGCGCCAAGTACACGCCCGTGCTCACGGCTCCGTGAAGGAGCCGCCAACTGATGTCCCCGGCGGGCCGTGGTGTCAAGGTGGAATACAGACTGGCCCACCGGGGATCCTCGCCCTCCAAGGGTGTTAAGAGGTCCCGCCACTTGGTGTCTGGGCGGGACGTGAGGGCGAGGAAGTGAAGCACGAGCGCATACAGATGGTCCCTAGGCGCGGTCTGGAAGAGGGCCAGCTGCAGGTCGAGCAGCCGGCTTGGGGCATAAGGATGGGGGGGCCGAGGGGGTTTGCGGGGCCAAGGCCCGATGGTAAGCACCGGAGGGCCGGGGCTGAGGGGGGGACGGGGAGCACCCTCCTGCAAGACCCGCTCGAGGTACATCAAAGCAGTGGGGGGCAAGGCTGCCTTCACCTCCTGGAGTACACGTCGGGGAGTTCGAGGGGTGGAGAGCCCCATACGCTGAGCAAGCACATGGGGGTCCACCCAGGCCCCCCGGGCATAGTCCAGGAGGTCTCCGACCCTGGTGACTCCTGCCAGGACCAACCGCCGTTGCACCGAGGGGGCCTCCGCCACCTGCACACGCAGCTGAGGATTGTGTAGCAGGGGCTCCGTGAGGAGATCTTCCCCCTCGGTGACAGCAAGGGGCCTAGAGGCCGAGATGAGCCTCCAGGTCCGGAGGAGGTCCTGGTAGAAGACCGGCAGCTCGGAGAGGTCTCGCGGAAGACCTCTCGGGTGGAGAAAAAAGAGCTGCCGGTCGTATCGGAGCCCTCGGAAGCGGCAGAGGAAGACGCGCGCCAAGTGGCTCCACGCCGGACTACCTGCACCATAGAGGAGTGGTTAGAAGGCATGTATATTAGCCCCAGGCTCAGCAAAGCCTTATTCCCTGGGTGATCCAGCTGGGGCTGCTTTAAGCTAATTAGGCCACCTGGGGCCTATCAAGGAGATTGCCCAGCTGTTAAAAGCCTTCAGTTCAGGCAGGCAGGGGTGGAGTGAGGTTGTGTGGAGTGCAGAGGTTGGAGTTTATAGTTTGGAGTTTACAGGTTCAGTTTGAAAGCCTGCAGCTTGGAATTGGCAGTTTGGAGCTGGCAGTCTGCAGCCTGCAGAAGCTTGGAGCTTCCATGGTTGCTGCCACAACACCAGAGGCAGAGAACCCAGCTGGGGAAGCAGGGAGCAGACCACGGACTGACCCAAGGGAAGGTAGCAGAACTCAGGGGCAGAGCGGGCCCCGTCTCCTCCCTACCCCCCCCAGCTCAACTTCCCCCAGCTGCACCACCGGCCGGGCTGGAATAGCGCAGGACCAACGAGAGCGGAGTACATCTACCTTCCCCCCCACCCTGTTACACCGGTGTCAGAAGTGGGATTGGCGTGCGCAGCAGTTAAAGGGGGGAAAGGCGAGGCAAGAAGGGAGGGGGGCCTTCCCTTTTCTCCACCAAAATGGAGGATGTGGTAAAGGCTCTCGTACAGGCCATGGCGGCCCAGCAAGAGGCCACCAGGGTCCAGATGGCCACCCAGCAGGAGGCAATGAGGCTCCAACAAGAGACTAATCAGTTGTTGGTCAGCCAGGCCAACCAGGACCGTGCCCTTCTACGTGAGGTGGTAGCCCAGCTGAGGGCCCTATCCTCCCAAACCCCGAGGTCAGGTGGGACGTGAACCCTACGGGCCACCAGCTATTTACAGAAAATGACAGAGGAGGAGGATGTGGAGGCGTTCCTCCTTGCCTTTGAGCGTATCACTGCCCGGGAGGCTTGGCCCCAGGCTCAGTGGGCTGGAATTCTTGCCCCCTTTTTATGTGGAGAAGCCCAGAAGGCCTATTATGACCTACCCACAGCGGCTGCAGCGGACTATGCCCAGTTGAAGTCGGAGATCCTGGCTCGGTCGGGAGTGACGATGGCTGTACGCGCCCAGAGGTATCATGACTGGAGGTACCAGGAGGGCAAGGCTCCATGGTTTGACCTTGTCCACCTTGCCTAGAAGTGGCTGCAACCAGAGACCCACCGACCAGAGGGGATCCTGGAGGTCCTCGTGATCGACCGGTACATGAGGGGATTACCAGCCAACCTCCAGGCTTGGATGGGCAGAATGACCCCGCTTCCTATGATGACCTAGTGGCGCGAGTAGAAAGGCGAATGACAGCCCGGGGCCTCTCTCAGCTGACCAAAAAGGACCTAACCCGGATCAGACGACCCGCCCCAGTTCCAGGGACCCGGACTCCAGAGCACCCAGAGAGGGCCAGGTGGAAGACTAAAGAGCCAGAGGGCCTACTGGAAGTCACCAGAGGATGTGGTGGTGCAGGCAGGGAGGTTGGAGCCAAGCCCCCTAGCCCTAAGGCCAAAGGGGTGCCTAGGGCCCCCTACCGGTGTTACGCCTGTGGGGAATGGGGACACATAGCTGCCCAATGTCCCAATGCAGAGGAGCCAATGCAATGTAACATGGGGACCTGGGCTGGCTCCTGCAGCCTAATCCACCTTGTGGGGATGGCCCTAACCCCCCCATAGATACACAAGGCCGGTGAAGCTGAATGGTGTGAAGATCCTGGCACTGGTGGACTCTGGAAGTGCCATTACACTAATCTCAGGGAAGTTTGTAAAGCGCAGTCAATTGGCGCAAGCTAGGCGCACAGGGGTAACATGTGTCCACGGGGCTGTGAGCTACACCCCACCATCCCCGTAGGCATAGAGGTGCAGGAAGGTGTCACCCAGGCGACTGCAGGAGTGGTTCCCAGGCTCCCCTACCCCGTCCTCATCAGAAGGGACTTCCCGGGGTTTGGAACTCTTCTGCCCCCGGAGGCCTCAGGGGAGGGGGAGGAACAGGAGACCGCTGGGGTAGCCCTTCCCCCCCCCCGATGCCCACCCCCCGATATTCTCTGAGATGGCCCCAGATCTATTTCCGGCCCCAGGGAAAAGTCGAAAGACCAAAGCAGAAAGGAGGGCTGCTAAGGCCCTGTTGGCCAGAATCCTGGCCCAGGGTTGAAGCCGGCTTTGGTAGGAAGACAGACCTGGGCAGCAGCTAGGGAAGCGGCCCAGAGAGAGGGGCCCATAGCAGACCCCGAGTCGAGCCACACCGAACCAGAAGCCAGTGGGGGGGGGGCGCCCACCCAGAGATGGAACAATTAGAAGCGGGACGAGAGAGCTTTGCCCGAGACCAGGCCGATGACCCGAGATATGTCACTGCCAGGACGGAAGTAGTGGAGGTCAATGGAGTCCCTGTGGAGGGAAGATCTCAGGGCCTGGGGCCATATTTCATGGTAAAGGGGGACCTGCTATATCGGGTCACGGAGATGAGCGGGGAGAAGGTATTGCAGCTACTCGTACCCCGGAAGCACCAAAATGCCGTGTTGAGCTTAGCTCACAGTCACCTCTTTGGAGGGCACCTGGGCGTAGAGAAGACCCTGGCTTGAATCTTATGGAGGTTCTTTTGGCCCGGCATGTATGAGGATGTTCGGCGCTACTGTGCCACCTGTCCTGAGTGCCAGCTGCATAGCCCCCAGCCTCGCTTGCGGGCCCCTTTAGTGCCTCTACCCATCATTGAGATCCCTTTCGAACGGATTGCCATGGACCTAGTGGATCCTCTGGAGAAAACAGCCAGGGGTCATCAGCACATACTTGTGGTTCTCGACTATGCCAGTAGGTACCCCGAGGCTGTCCCCTTGCGAAGCACCACTTCTAAAGTGATCGCTACCGAGCTAGTGAAAATCTTCGCTCGAGTGGGGCTACCCAAGGAAATATTGACGGATCAGGGAACCCCGTTCATGTCAAGAATAATGAAGGACTTGTGCACCCTACTACGGGTACGAGCCTTGCGGACCTCCGTCTATCACCTGCAGACGGATGGCCTTGTGGAAAGGTTCAACAGGACTCTCAAGGCTATGATAAAGAAGGTGGTAAGCCGGGACGGGAAAGACTGGGACACCTTGTTGCCGTATCTCATGTTTGCCATCCGGGAGATGCCCCAGGCCTCCACAGGGTTCTCTCCCTTTGAACTGCTATATGGACGCCACCCCTGGGGCATTCTGGACATAGCTAAGGAGATCTGGGAGGAGGAGCCCACCCCGGGGAGAAATATCATCGATCATGTGCTCCAGATGAGGGACCGGATAGCTCGAGTCACCCCCATTGTACGGGAACATTTAGAAAAGGCCCAGGGGGTCCAGCAAGCCCACTATAATCGTCTAGCCACAGTTCGGCGATTCCAGCCAGGAGACCAGGTGATGATACTGGTGCCTACTGCTGAGAGCAAGTTGCTGGCCCAGTGGCAGGGACCCTATGAAGTGGTCGGGCCTGTGGGGGAGACGAACTATAAAGTGCAACAACCCGGACGACGGAAGCAAGAGCAGATCTACCATGTCAACTATTAAAACCCTGGAGGAACCGAGAGGCATATGTGGCCTTAACCCAGGAGGTAGCACCACTTGAACAAGTGAAGATATCCCCCGACCTAACCCCGAACCAAAAGGCCGAGGCATCGAAGATGGTACGCCGATACCAGGATGTCTTTACGACGATCCCCGGCTGAACAACGGAGGTATCACACGACATCATCACCAACCTTGGAGCTAGGGTCACGATGGGGCCCTATCGAGCACCCGAGGCCAAGAGGAAGGAGATTAAGGCTGAGGTGAAAAAGATGTTGGAGATGGGGATCATAGAGGAATCCCACAGCCAGTGGTGTAGCCCAATAGTGCTAGTACCGAAGCCCAATGGAACGACGAGGTTCTGCAACGACTTTCGCCGGCTGAACAAGGTGTCTCAGTTTGACGCGTACCCCATGCCCCGTATAGATGAGCTGGTGTACCGGGTGGACAAGGCCCTATTTCTGACGACCCTTGATCTGACCAAGGGATATTGGCAAATCTCTCTAGCTACAGAGGCAAAGGAGAAGACAGCGTTCTCGACCTCAGATGGACTATTCCAATACACGGTCCTCCCCTTTGGTCTACACGGGGCCCCGGCCACCTTCCAGCGGCTAATAGACAAGCTGTTGCGCCCCCATGCCAATTATGCCGCTGCATACTTAGATGAGATAGTCATTTACATGCCTGACTGGGAAACGCATCTAAGGAAGGTGGAGAAGGTATTGGATACTCTGAGGCAGGCTGGCCTCACTGCGAACCTGCCAAGTGTGCCATCAGTCTAGCAGAGGCCAGATATCTCGGGTACGTCGTGGGGAGGGGCATGGTGAAACCCCAACTCAACAAGTTGGAAGCCATCCAGAAGTGGCCCCGACCCAACCGGAAAAAGCAGGTCCGAGCGTTTTTAGGGGTTGTAGGGTACTACCGGCAGTTCATCCCCCATTTTGCCTCCAGAGCCAGCCCTCTGACAGACCTGATAAAGGCCCGGGGCCCGGAGATGGTGCGATGGACCCCAGCAGCAGAGGAAGGCTTCGCAGACCTACGTACGGCCCTCTGCAGCAACCCCATACTCCTCGCCCCCGATTTCATTAAGGAATTTATTCTGCAGACCGACGCCTCAGACGTAGGGCTGGGTGTAGTCCTGTCACAGATGGTAGGAGACAAGGAACACCCCATAATGTACCTCAGCCGGAAGCTCCTTCCGAGGGAGCAAAAGTACGCGGTCGTGGAAAGGGAGTGCCTTGCAGTCAAGTGGGCGATGGAAGCCGTTCGCTATTACCTGCTGGGACGTCACTTTACCCTGGTGACTGATCATGCCCCGCTCCAATGGATGCGGCGAAACAAGGAAAAAAACGCACGGGTGACCCGGTGGTTCCTGTCCCTCCAGCCATTCCAATTCACCATACAGCACAGGGCGGGCTGCTGCTATGGGAATGCCGATGGACTGTCCCGGGCTCACTGAATGACGTTCCAAGTTGCCCAACCCGGTGGGATTGAGAAGGGGGGGAGGATGTGTGACAGGGCCAGGCCTGATGGCTATGCAAGGGTGCTAGAAGGCATGTATATTAGCCCCAGGCTCAGCAAAGCCTTATTCCCTGGGTGATCTAGCTGGGGCTGCTTTAAGCTAATTGGGCCACCTGGGGCCTATCAAGGAGATTGCCCAGCTGTTAAAAGCCTTCAGTTCAGGCAGGCAGGGGTGGAGTGAGGTTGTGTGGAGTGCAGAGGTTCGAGTTTATAGTTTGGAGTTTACAGGTTGCAGTTTGCAGTTTGAAAGCCTGCAGCTTGGAGTTGGCAGTTTGGAGCTGGCAGTCTGCAGCCTGCAGAAGCTTGGAGCTTCCATGGTTGCTGCCACAACACCGGAGGCAGAGGACCCATCTGGGGAAGCAGGGAGCAGACCACGGACTGACCCAAGGGAAGGTAGCAGAACTCAGGGGCAGAGCGGGCCCCGTCTCCTCCCTACCCCCCCAGCTCACCTTCCCCCAGCTGCACCACCGGCCAGGCTGGAAGAGCGCAGGACCCATGAGAGTGGAGTACATCTACCTCCCCCCCCACCCTGTTACACTTGTCATTATGAAACATTAACAAATGAGGGATTACCCAAGAATCACATTGCTAGGAATGTAAGCACCTCAAACCTAAGTATAGATGGAGAAGTAGAGTTTGCATTCTGGTCCACTGTCTGCTTCCTCAAGAGGAGTGGCAGAATGGAGTAATAGAGAACACACAAGTATTTGTCCAGGACACTAGGACCACTAACAATATCTCTTAAGGTATCTGGTGAAAAGTAAGGCAGGATGAGGCCTCTATAGAACATTTTAAGAACAAAGGAGAACCTTTACATCAGTCTCATTTTGGTTTAGACCTTGCCATTTCTAGACTAAACCCATATGTCTGTCTGTGACATCCTAGTAGGATCCCAATGATGGGGCAACCTTGCCTTCCTTGTCCAATGGCATTGTTTTCTTGACCAATGTAACCATTGAAGCAATATTTCCTGTTTTGGGTGTGTCATGTCTATTTGTTGGGCTTTTATTTTTGCTAGAGATTATCTGGTGCTAAAATGATCTGTTAATGTAATAAAATCTGATGTAGTTCTAATATTTGCTTCTTCCACAGCTGTAAATTGCGTGCTAGAGAAGAGACCAGCTCAGCTCTACTAAATACAAGAGGGAGTCTTGATTTAGGATGTTCAACATATACATACCTTGTAGCTCTCCCAGGCTCCAAGATCAAGGGAGTGCAACTTAGGCTACAGCATTACCCTTAGAGCAGCCATAGAATGGAGATGCAGACTACACAACTGTGATATCTAATATGCAACATAAAGATCAAAGGGGGGAGGTACTTCATGTATTGCAGATGTGAACAAACTGGAGCTCTATAGATGTGCTGCACAAGCCCACGCAAATTACATTCTTTGGTCTTTCCTTGCTAGTTCTTCACTAAATTTAGCATCCTTTCATCTTAGTAGGACCCCAATTAGATTGGCCTTGTAAGGCTCCTGGTCAATCTGTAAATTTTTACCTGCACTTGAAAAGTGTCACATTTTTTGTTTTTGTCGCTGATGCATTAAAGTTGCTTCACCATGAGCTTCTATATGAGACCTTTCTTTCCCCCAGAATTCCAAATCATGCTAGGCCATTATGTTTTAGTTTTGTGAAATTTATGAAAAAACATTCTTGAAATTTTAGTATAAATCTAGTTGAAATGTTGAAAATGACTAAGCAGCAGGATATAATCAGATCAGTCCCTACAAAGAAATAAACATACAACAGACCACAAAGAGGTTGAGCAACAGTGAAGTGTATTTGACAACATGTTGAAAAATAAACAGTGTCTCAGACTCACTGTGCTCCTCTAGACTGCAAAAGAGTATGTTACAAATTGTATTGCAAAACTAAGTGCCACAAGATGGCTGAAGACTGTGTAGTAGTTTATTACAGGAGTGGGTGAGTGAGGTTCTGTGGCCTGTGTTGTACAGGAGGTTGGATTAGATGATCATATTGGTCCCTTCTGACTGTAGAGTCTGAGTGTATAGTAAGAGAAGATAGGGGATGTGGTTGGCCAAAGTAAATACTCAGCTGAAGCAAAAAACTTTGAAACCCATCATTAATCCATGGTGATGTATGATTTGAATGGTTCTTTAATAAAATATGTAGCATACTGGGAGACTTGAAGGTGCAAAGATCAGAAAGTTCTTACTCATCTGAGTACAATAGACTCATTGATTTCAAGCTGGTTTCCTCACTTGAGAGGTGTCAACTCCTGTGTGT
Source organism: Mesoclemmys tuberculata (assembly GCA_007922155.1). Lineage (NCBI taxonomy): Eukaryota > Metazoa > Chordata > Testudines > Chelidae > Mesoclemmys > Mesoclemmys tuberculata. The sequence goes on along the minus strand of ML675604.1, from coordinate 248,800 downwards.
AACGCACAAGTTCAAAAAATCAGGCCCTAACTTAATATATAAGAGGTGTATTTGCTTCCCTGATGGCTTTAAAAATATTTAACAGTGAATAAGTTACTGTTAAGGGATCTTCTAGGCAGAATTTTATAGGCATAGGAGAAGCATGCTCATTCTTTCACTATGATCATGGAAGCTCCTGAAGATTCTCTCAAGGTCTGAAGATGCTTCTTAGCAATACAGGAATTGCTATAGTGGTTGGCTCAATCTAGCCATTCATCTAGTTCTCAACTAGTCACTGTAATCAGTCCACACTTGAGAAACGGAGGGACTTGAGCTGATCCAATAAACGATGTCACATTGCTTCTCTTGTTCACTTTTTACTTGAAGACCAGTACTACCACAGTCATTTGCCACACAATACACATAGGCAGTTCTCATGTTTTAAAGATTGGAGCGGTTCTCTCTTCCCATTTTTGTTTGCTTTAAGTGATGGATTTCTTAAAAGATTTTTGCAGAGAAATCTGATTAGGCATCTGTTGGATCTTACTGATTACCTTCAGCACTTAAACTGCAGTGTGTCTCAAAAGAAAACCATAAAATGAGGTGCAGGAGAAGATTGAATGGCTTAGATGGCACAATGAGTGTAGGGTTCTTTTGAGTTGTTTGCTAGTCACATTGCTGAGTCAGGCAGTATTTGAGGTACTTTTTATAGTGACTTTCAGTAAATGTTCTGACAGTGCTGGAGTCTCCAGAACATAAATCTGGCTCTTTGGATACAACTTTAAGCTTTTATGTCCTTGAAACTGTCATTTCATCCAGTCTTGAGGACCGAGATATACATAGTTGCTGAACTTGCCCCAGACTAATGCAATAATGTAGGCTGGGAAAGCTCTGATTTGTTAACACTGCAAAAGCTAGCAAGTTCCTTTTGTAATTTAAATTACCCATGACCAAGGGGCTTCCAGTTCAGTGAACAGGTTCCTTTTTTATGCATTTCCATTTTTTAATCAGCAACAGAAAGAAAGCTTGACTCTTCTGCCTTTTAGCATCCAAATCATGATTTCCTATTTCCTTTTATAGAAGAAGCATTTTAAATAGTCATAGCAAATGGAATTCCTTATTGTTTTAACCCCTTTAAATATTCTAGAAGATGCTTTTGAGAAAGATTTGCTTGTTTCAGTTGCCATTCTCTCTCTCTCTCTCATCAGTTTTACCACTGAGATGGATATAGGTGATACACATTGTCAAATGGTGGCATGCTGTTTTTTAAATAAATGGTCACTGAATTGTAGCAATAAGGAAACAGATGGATCAGGTTATGCTTGGCCAAAAAGATTAATGTTGTCATGTTGACAGCAGACTTATCTCAGAACTATTAAAGACTGTGGTGATCTTGTTTCCAGTAGAGGCAATGAGAGTTTTACCATTTTCTTCAGTGGGAGACCAGTGAAGGTCTGTGGTTTGTATTGTGTACACATAAACCATCAGGATTCTGACTCACGGTATGAGTGTGCTGCTTCATGAGTGATAGGGAGAGACATTTGTAAACTGAAAGTGAAAGCCTCTGACACTAGAAGCATAAGCAAAAGGAGAATGCTTATGAAATTTGACCGATGACATTTGTAGTATGTCGTTCCAGTTACTTTTTCACAAAGCAAATGTCTGGGTTTGCTTATAGAGCAGTAAATCTAAACTATGTATGCATTTACATACTCCTACCAGCATTATATAAATCAATATACTCTTTCTATAATCAAATGTTCTAGCAGGAGGAAAACATGACATCCCACCTGCCAATCCCAGGATCCTGTAAACATCATAGATGAGATGATGCGAAGTAAGTGAAGAGTGCCTTTGGACTGTGGAAACTTCTGCATGCTGGTTGACTGATGTGTAGGACAGGATTTTGCTATTAATCATACTCTATCTTTGACACAGGACTCTTCCTTCTGGGAAAAAAGCTTTCTATGTCCCCAGTTAAGAACTATAATTGCTGGCAATGCTTCCACCTACACAAGTAATTAAGATTCAGTAAGACTGTTAGTGTATGCTGTTACACTAGCAACTGGGTATTAAAACCTTATTACTTTAAATTAAAGTGTTGCCATCTTCCTATCACTGCAGTCCTGATCTGACTAAAAGTTTAAAACATGGTTTCATTTAAACCTCCATTTGCAACAAGAAGATCTGAAGAGCATTCAGTGTCAAGAGGATTATTCAGTCTTATTTTTTCCCCATCACTGTGACAGAAGTGTGTTGGTCTCTTTGCCTCCTTTTTGCAATGATGTGTGGAAATAGATACTAATAGCGCTAGAAGGAGTGTTGAACTATAAATGCAGAATATTACTTGGTCTTTGCTATTGCACTGGGAGTAAATGCTGAGAAATTGGAACATCCATTTACAGTTTTTGTTCTGCTCCAGTCTCAGGAATATCCTCTTGCATTTAGAAGGGTTGCAGAATCCTTTTACTTTCTATATTCTATAGTTGGTTTGGCAGTGTTAGTTGAGTGTTTTTTTAAAATACCATGAACTTCAAATGAAATGTCCTTCAAATATTCTGTAATGATGATCTTAACATATGTGACTGATCAATTGTATATAGATGGAAATAAGTGCAGAAAATCTACTTGAGGAAAATAGCAAAACATTAAGTTTAAATTATTCCACATGGCAGCAATTTTTAGCTTTTGAAGTTGAAGTTCAGGATAGAAAGTTGAATCAGTAAAATCCTCTATTACCTTGATGTGTTGTCCACTTGGCAGCAACAATATTTGTATTTCTCAGCACTCATTCAATCTGAGTTGAGGGGGTGGATTTTTCATTCCCACTCTGTTCTTAATATCCTGAATAAAACCCAAAACCAACTGTGCCAAATTCATACCCAACATGTCATGCTAATGTTGAAATTAGAGATGATTCAAATATTTGACCTTTTGAGTTTGTATTTTATTAAAAAATGAGCCCATTTCCAAGTGAAAACTGATCCTTTTTTGAGTTAAACAAAATAAATTTAAAACAGTTTGTTGGTATGTGATAACGGCCATTTAATCAATTTGCCAAAATCAAAATTAATGGGGCAAGAAGTAGTCCATAATTATATGACCAAAGTTAGACTCACGAAGTAGCCATATGTTCAGTAAATTCCATTAATTTTTGGGATATTTCTTGGTTGCTATTCCAAAATAATACTCAGTCATATGTTTGCCAACATCATGCCTAGATACCGCAGTGGTTAGAAGCTATATAAATAAAATAATAAGTACTAGAGATAATGAGAACTTTTCTGAACGTGTAATAAACAAAATAATTTGATAGAACAGGTGATTTTTATGGGGCTCACTGTAGAGTGGACAACAAGCCCTGTATAATTGGGCATAAGTAGATGAAATATAAGGATGCCATATATTACATATTGTGACTGAATTACTGCAAGTTTTTTTTTTTTTTTACTTTTTGTAGTTTCAAATATAGGAAGTACATATCAGGCTCTGAAGTGTGCCTAATCTCTGTTTGTAGAAGCTGGGAATGGGCGATGAGGTGCATCACTTGATTGCCTGCTCTGTTCATTCCCTCTGAAGCACCCTGGCATTGGCCACTGGCAGAAGACAGGATCTTGGGCTAGATGGACCATTTGTCTAACCCCATATGGGGGGGAGGAAATACTGCAGAAAGTCAAGAGAGCATATTACATGACACATTAAAACTGTTCTTACAAAGTTCAGCAGTCCATAGCTAAAAATTCCCCAAGTCAGGCATTTCTAAACAGAGCTCTTCCATAAAGCTTAAAAGGTTCTATTCAGACCTTCACACAAATGAATCACTGCAAAACAGAAATCCAACTACAGAACCTTTCTGAACTTTGCTATTTCATTTTGTTCAAAGAATAGAATGGAAATTACTGTAGCAATAGCAGTTTACTATGCCAGTGTGTATAATGTATTAGATAGTTAAAATACATTTTTTTTAAAGAAGAGACAGAGATGAATCATAGAAAAAGCCCCTCTGTTACACACAGAATAATAGAGGCAGCAACAAATAGGAAAATTGTAAGCACAAATATCTATATTTGTGTGTTGTTTTGTGTAGTTTTACTTATAGGAAAAAGAGCGTTGAGATTACCATCTCCTTTTCAAGGATGTCCACAGGGAATACAAATATTTAACACAACATTCAGTTCCTCTCTGCCTTTTTAATGAAAACATGTTAAATGAATCACAAGTCTCTTTCTGTAATCCTCTTTTGAAATCTGTGCACTGTTTTTTCCAAGGAGAAGAATGGAGCTGTGTGTACTTTTTAAACAGAAAGGAACCTTCATCCTAATTTCTGGGACACAGGAATGCTAAGAATTATATTGTTTCCATGCCAAATTTGCTCCTTCCATACAAACCAATTTTCTTTTTCTTTTTAGCCCTGCAAACATTGTAGGAGCTGAAAGCATGTTGGGTCTTTCTCTTTTTGTACATCAGTAATAAGGACTCAGTAAGCCAAAGTATGGTCTCAGTGAGTGTAAGAGTAGCCACTAGAATCTGGGATACCCGTGCCATGTAACATAGTTGTAACCTTGACTAATGCCAACTGACTGCTACATGAAGTAAAGAGCATTTTCTTGCCAGCACTCCTGTGTGTGATTGCTTTACAGCAACACCTGAGTGGCCCGGTTCCCTTCAGCTGCTTTGTGGGGTTGTAACTGCTTGTAACGTAGGAAACAATCAGTCTTTTAGCTCTGTTGACTGGACACTGGCATCAGACTGGACTCTGTGCAGAAGGGCAGACCTGTTGAGTAAGAATGTGCTATTACACAGTAACTATTCAGAGCAGTCCCAGGCTTTAAGGGAAAAGCACCTCAGCACTGCAGGCCAGAGTGGTGAGAAATTCTTTCCTGCTGCTGGGCAGTGGTCAGCATTACTAGTAGGGGCATGAATCTCCCCCTACTGCGCTCTGGTCTCCCAGTTTTCCTTCTGGCTGCAAGGGTGGACAGTAGCCAGATCCAAGAGATAGTGAAGGAATCTGGCTGCTTCCTTGCCCCTTTATAGTGAGGGAGGGCAGAGGGGGCCTGGCCAGGGCATAGCCAATTAGTCTCATTAAAAAGGCGGCCAATCATCCTGCCCTTCTCTTCTCCTGAGCCTCTGTTGGTTGTCCTGAGCTGTGCGCATAGTCCCACTCTGACTTCCATGCACAGAGTCAAGTCCATGGCTTGCTGCATTCTGTGGCAGTAGCACTCCTGTGGCTGTGGAGCAAGGGATCCTGCCTCCTCCCCACTCTTCTAGACCTGGGGCTGTGCCACATTCTTTTGCTGGCTCTGCCTGCAGCTGTACCTAAACCATTCCAGCAGCGGCCACTGTGAAATCTTGACTGATGGGGCAAAACAGTGGAGCTCTCAGCTTGTATGCAAGCTTTCTTATGGATGGACCAAGGATGCTTTCATTATTGGCTTCTAACTTCAGGTATTGCCAAAATTCAGACATGTAAATACTGATGCTTTGTGTGGTTTCATTTGTTACTGTAGTAACATGAAGCTTCAGATGATATCTTCCTTGAATCCTCAAATGAGCTGTCCTCAGGGGCAGCCTTCAATAAGCCTTTAAACAAAACTTGGATTACAATTTATCCAAGTCTTTTTGTCTGCAATTACAGTCTGAACAGTTGCAACTGAATTGTTACTCTTACAGGCTACTGCCTATTCATGTGCGTTATCGCTTTCAAAGGATAACATTGCCTACAAGGGATGTCAATGCAGAGAGACCATAAAAGGTGGCCAGTTTCATCCTTGGGGATGTTCCTCTTTTGGTAAGCTGTGAGCACTTCCTCATTCTGCTACAAGGAGAAGTAGTTTAGTAGTTAGAGCACAGAACTGGAAGTTCAGACGCCTGGGTTCTCATCCTGGTTTCAACAGCAATTGTGTCCTGTGACAAGCCATGTAACCACTCTGTCTCAGCTTATCTATGTGTAAAACAGGTATAACGAGGAGTATTATGAGACATAAATAATGTTTGTAAAATGAAAGGTATTAGATAAGTGCAAAGAGCTATTGCTTTTATTCTATAACAGAACCTTTTGACTTCTGCCATGAAAAAAATTGAGCCAAGCTACTCTCCCATTTCTTGACCCAGATCACTCATTTATGAAAACAGAACAAGACCAAAAGTGAATTGAGAGCCACATTGTCAGAAAACTTCTCCAGCAAAATCACTTTATTCCATGGTTGTAGAAAATCATTAAAGAATGTTTGAGATGAAAACCTGTCCAACAAGACAAAATAAGAACATTAGTATGTAAATAGCTACTTGATCTGTCATTCACAAAGCAGCTTAATATTTTCTCCAGGGGAGGGAGGAGCACATGAAGACACTAAGTCTGAATACATGGGGTTTGGAATAAAAAGAAGAGTTTTTTTCCCCAGACTGTTAGAAATAAAAAATGTAGGCCACTCTGGAAATACAATAGGCAGCATGCTATCCTAGGAAAGTGCATTTTATCAGCACCTCTCAATTTACCAGTGCAGGCTGTCTTCTAGATCTTCAGTGTTCCAGGGCAGGGCAGTCTTTATTTCTGTGTATTGCACAGCACTGAGCACACTGTCAGCATTAAATAATTAAAAATAATTTTGAGCAAAGGAGTTTTTATTGGGTCAAAACAAACCAACAAAAAAAATTGACTTGCGGAGCAAAGCTTTGGCTCCTGGTTCCTTTGTATCTTTTTTGAGATCCCAGGATGACTCTGGTTTTAAAGCTTTATCCCTACTCATCTATTTCCTTAACAGCTCTGAAAGCTTACATGTTACTCATGAACCATTTGAGCCCATGAAGTTTAGAAGACAACTTTGAACAATATGGATTGGAAAGGATGGTATTGCAAGGTAATCCACAGTAGCCTTGCCACTCACAATGTCAAGATGCTGTTACAGGATTAAATTTCTATATTAACCTTACAGCTATTTCAATTTTTACATAATAAAGTAACCTTTTATGGTGGTCAGAGATCAGCTGGTTTGTGTTAGTAAATGACCTGTTAACTAATGTAAAACATGTAAAATCAGACATGTCTTCAGAAATAAGTTGCAGTAAAATGCAACTGTCCAGCACATCCCTTATTGCCTTGCTCCTCTTTGCATTGCAGCTTGTATCATAATGCTTATGAAATTGTGCATACTCACAGCAGCTTGTGCATGTACTCTTTGAATAAGTAAATTCATTTTATCTATTATAAGCACCTGAGAGACGTCACTCAGAGAAATTGTCTATGCCCAAATTGCAAGTTAGCCCAGTTTGAACAGCCAGGTCACATGTTGCTTTCCTGGATTTTAGTTAGTTCTGTGGTTCAGATACTTTCACATGAAAATGCAGACACATTCGCTTCAAAATTTTGTTAGTAAATCTTTGTGCCATCTCCTGAATTTGTAAATGAGTAGGGCATCTGTTTAATTGCCTGTTCACTGCCCCGCAGTCTGAGCCTGGAGGCAAAAATATGAATTAGAAAAGCAGTGCAGTTTAAACAAGCACTTTCCCTGTAGATGAACAAGTGCATTATAAGAGGGAATACAGACCATAACGAGTGCTTGTATTTTAAAAAGATGAGCTTTGTCCAGTGAAGCGGCAGTGTGTGCACAGTGACACTCACCTACATTATCTCCACTGGCATTTACTTGTTCCTCTAACTGAGCTGCTGCACTTGCAGATTATGTCCCCTGTAGTTTACATCAAGATAAATGCTAAACATTTACTTAAGAAACCTCATTTAACTGTGGCAATTGAATAAACAATACAATGGAAAGCAAGAGAAATCAGGTAGTTATTTTTTTTTAAATCCATGCTACATGAAAATATGTGGACTGGTTAGCCCATTGAGATGTTCTTTGTTCAGTGGTATTCAGTTGGCCAGCAGGCAGAGTAGCACCTGTTTAAACAGCAGTTACTGTTTGTTATTGCAACAATGAACAGGACAGCTAAAGTTGGCGAGTCAGGAACTGCTTTGTGTGGGAAAGTAGAACACCATCAGCAAGAGCCCTAGACAGGTATTACAACCATCTGTAAATGTGTAAGGCATCTTAGCTCAGAGCTCCCAGTTTTTGGTAGGCCACCCTGCAACGTGAATCCAATATTGAAGTGCTCAGCACCCTAAATTTGGGGCCGATTTTCAAATGGGCTCAGCAGCCAACACACACCCGTGAATCTGGTCTGCTACGTGACAGCTGATCCCTTTGGACCATCTGTCCCTGATTGTGGGTACTGAGCTCTTCTAAACAATCTGCTCTATCACTATGGTAATGAGGAGTTAAACTGAACTGTGCAAACTACCAAACAAAATAAGAGAGAGGCAAAACTTCTCAGACCCACTGGTTCACATGTAGTGACTTCTGTGTGAAAAATCATGAGTGGGGAAAGACACCTAGTCTGATGATGATGATAGTAATAAACTGCCAGGAGACTGGTATTTATGCAGACCACTCTAGTCCTTGGGCTGCAGGGATGATCTCCTTACTGCTCCGACCCCGCTGAAGTTTGCATTCCAGGATGCTGAGCATTCTATAAGAACGTAGGTTGGTAGGGAGGGAATTGTCTTTTCCAGAAGAAACTGGAAATTGTACGAGAAATTCAGACTTGAATGTATTCTAATTAATGAGAATTATGCTGGATTTTTAAAACCATCCTTATTTTTAATCAGCTTCTCTTTAGCGTGAATTTCCGACTAGCTTATGTTATCGAGCTGCCATTTTGATTGAACCCATGGTAGGCAATAGCACCAGCAAGAGTTACTAGCACAGTCTGACAGGAAATGGATTCTTCTCTCTCTGTTCCATGTTCTCCCTGGCTTCATTTGCATTAGGAAACATTTAGCAATTAAAAGATCATGCCAACTAGAGCCATTTATATAAAGATCACGATCAAGCCATATATAGAATAGTGATGGCTGTCTAGGACAATGTGCATGTAGTACAGACAGAGTGAAAGAAGAATAGCAAATTGCAACTGGAAAAAACTGGGGAATAAATCCTTAGTTCAGCTGATCACATATGCATTACTTCTTGAGTTTTACCTTTCTTCTGGTTTCCTGGGTGGTTAGTTGTTGGCAGGACGAGAGAGCGCCTCCTGTGTTCAAACATACAAAAGAGATTGTTCTTAAACAAATCAGGTCACTTCTCCAACAGGTCTGTCTTCTCTGTCAGATTGTTTGCTGTAGCTCCCACTTTAGGATAGAATTCACAACTTGTTCCTAATAACTGCTACTTTGTGGTGTTGATAACATAATGCAACTAACCATGTTGGGTTTTGTTCACAGGTCTGAAGCGTAGTTACACTTGTAACATCTGTAATGTCACTCTAAACTCAATAGAACAGTATCACGCTCATCTGAAGGGCTCCAAACATCAGACCAAGTGAGTACTTTTCTTGTTTGCTTTCTATCTGTCTGTCTGTCATTGGGTGATAGTAGATATAGATACAGGAAAAAACATTATGCATTCCTATAATGCCTTTCATCCACGGATCCCATAGTGATTTGCAAACATAGACACACAGATATTGGTAGGTACCTAGAGAGAGGCAGAGCTAAATACAGATCAATCTGACTGTATTCTTTGAACCTGAAATGCAATGGTGGTTCTTTGTTTATCTGTCAGTCTAGAGCTTTATTGTCGAGAAGCAATCTGGATAACACTTTTGCCTGGAAGTCTGAAGAGAACAGGCTTTCTCACAAGTTTTGAGCGTGTCCTGTTTTCAGCTGGATCACAAATACTGTGGGAAGAGGCCTGTCTTGTGGTATATTTGGCACTTAGGCTTCTCAGCTCAGCCAAAACTTATGTGCAGAGATGTAAGAAAATTCAGACAAGGAATGAAATTAGCTGAAAACATATACATGCCAGTAAATGAATCTCATGTTGTGCTTTCTACTTCAATCTCAGTTTTCACTAAGATTTGATTAGTGGAGATTGGCTTTCATCTGGCTAACCAAATGTATGGTAACCTGATGCATCCTCATGGCTGCATGCAGGTGTAAATCTGCTTTCAGCTCATTCTGGTTTCTAGTAAACTGGCTACGCTTTGATGCTGGACACTTGAACTCATTTTGTACATATCTGTTCTGGCTCAGAGGAGTGTGATAGTCCTGCCAGGTAAATTGGGTTGGAAAAAATTGTGTAATGATGGTTGTTTGGAGGTCAGAATATAACAACAATTAAAAGGAATGGAATACTCCCATTGAGCTCATCTACTAAACAACTTCCATTTCTTCCTTCAAAACCCACCTTAAGTCACACCTCTGTAGAAAACCCCTCCTTGCTTCATTTGTATCCATCAGACCATCCCTTTCCTGTGCTGTTAGCCTATCACTTGCCTTATAGTTATCTCATCTTGTTTAGATTGTAAGCGCCTTGGGCAGGAAATGTTTCTTTTCTAAAGTGCTGTATAAATTTACAGCACAGTTTAAGTGTTTTATATTCATATCATTCACTTCTCATAATTTACTCTGGTCTGCATTTTGCCATGTGCCGTCTATGCTTTAATTTATAATAAACATTGGACACAGATTAGTCCACTTTAAGTGACTTTGACAATATGTAGTATCCTTCTGAATAAATACATGCTCATTGCTTTATTAAACAGTATCTGTGTCTTCAGCTAGGCAGGGGAAAAAAGGCCAAAAATAAAAATAATAAATAATGCAAAGAGAAGTTCTTAATCCCAGGCCGGTTTCTTAATATTCAAAGGACACACAGTACAGAGATGATACACAGGGCATGGCAGGCTGCATGACAAAAATATGGAACCTGGCCAAAAAAAAAAAAAGCATAATTTTGCCAGTAAACAAAGGCAATTATTGAGTAGATTTTATTACTTTCTTTAAAAGAAGAAAGGAAATACCTAGTGTGAGAATTAAGAGCCTTGTGTAGGTTCAGGAAGAAGTTTTTCAAAACTAAACCAAAAATCATTGCAGGAGAGTAGGGCTGAAGTTGGGCATCTAGATTCAGTCACAGAACCCTGTTGAAATGGTCTCTCTTTAAACACTGAAATATGCTGTGTTTGAGGCAAACCAGGGAACAGTGTGAGACCAGCTTGCCTGTCCATCCACTCCTTCAACTTGAAAGATACATCTTTTTCTAAATTATGTGAAGAGCAAAGGGAAAGCAGTGAGCCAACAAGCTGACATACCAACAACTTCCAGTCCTTGTACAGATGTCACAACCAGTCAAACTTAAAAGCATTGACTTTGGAGCTTCTCTCATGTGCTAACTACAGGAAGGACATTGAGACTGTAATGAGAATAGATGCTTACAAGTGAAAATATTTATTCTGTGATGTAAAGCAATGACCTGTTAGCCAACTTTCCATCACTTGAACGAGATCTGCTCTGCCAATTAGTACAAATTATTAAAATAAAATGATAAAGGTACATAGTACCAAAGAGTAGATTAATGAACTAATCTTTCTTAATGCACTTTAAGCTTTGGGAACTATTCCAGGCTAAAGTATTCAATATTGCCCAGACATGAAGGATATAAAACGTATCATTAGTTACTGAGCTATTTCAGGTGGCTTAAGAGGAACAGACATTTTCAGGAGGAAACTTACCTATTCTCTTTTGAACCCAGTTATACTTTTGGCCTTCTGAAAATCCCCTGGCAACAAGTGCCACTGGTTGACTCTGCATTGTGAGAAGAAATACTTCCTTGTTTGTTTTTAACCTGCTGCCTATTAATTTTATTTGGTGACCCCTGGTTTTCTTGTGTTAGGTGAAGGGATAAAGAGCACTTTTTCCTCCACACCTTTCTTGATTTTTATAGACCTCTATCATATTCCCCCCTCAGCCATCTCTTTTCCAGGATGAAGAGTCTGTCTTTAATCTCTCCTCATATGTATGCTGTTCCATACCCTTAATCATTTTTGTTGCCTTTCTCTGTATCTTTTCCAATTCTAATATATCTTTTTGAGATGGGTTGACCAGACTTGCACTCAGTATTCAAGGTGTAGATGTACCATGGATTTATATAGTGGCATTATAATTTCTGTTTTATTATCAGTCTCTTTCCTATTGGTTCCTAACATTCTTTTAGTGTTTTTGGCTGCTGCTGCCGCACATTGAGCAGATGTTTTTGGAGAACTATCCACAATGATCTTTCTTGATGGTAACAGCTAATTTAGAACCCCATCATTTTACATGTATAGTTGGGATTATATTTTCAGCGTGCATTCCTTTGCATTTATCGACATTGAATTGCATCTGCCATTTTGTTGGCCAGTCACGCAGTTTAGTGAGATCTTTGTAACTCTTCAGTTTGTTTTGAATTTAGCTATCTTCAGTAGTTTTGTATCATCCGCAGACTTTGCCACTTCCCTGTTTACCCCTTTTCCAGATCACTTATGAATATGTTGAACAGATCTCGGGGGGCTGTGCTGTTTACCCCTCTACATTCTGAAAATTGACCTTTTATTGACCCTTTGTTTCCTCTAGTGGCCAATGAAGCTCAAAAAATCAGGCAGTGTGGAACCAGAGTTCACCGTAAAGCAGCGAGCTGATCTAGCACTTCCCCATAGGACCTGCGAATAACCAAGGATGTATGGTCTCATGGCTAAAATGACGGGGATTCAGGAGATCTCTGTTCAGTTCCAGGCTCTGCCACTGACCCCTTCTGTGACTGGGGGGGAGTCGCATAATGTATTGCACTTCAGTTCTCCAGCTGTAAAGTTGGATGATATGTCCCTGCCTCACAATGGCATTGCGAGGCTTAGGGTTTATATGGCACTCAGACATTGTTTATATGGCACACAGAAGGGAGCTGTAAAACACCTAGTGAGGCAGAGCTCTAGCTGCCAGAATTCAGAGCTGCCTGTTTTTGCCAGCAGAAACCCAGAAGAACAGCAGCTGTAGCCTTCTACTGGGATTAGTCTCCTCTCTGATGCAGAGAGCTGTCATTTTACCCTCCCCTGTCAGCCTTCCTACATGAGGAAAGTCTTGAAGAGCTTTATCACCTTCCCATCCTGAAGCTATCACCTTGCACTAATTCCAGGGGTAGAGATTGTTTTCAGTAGACCTTTTATTGTTGTTCAGACAGCAAAGCAAAAGCATTTTCATATCAGAATAGCCCATGGATATAATTTGAAACAAATTGCATGGTAAGTAGAGATGTGCTGAAGAAGCTGCATTTCATTCTCACATCAGGTAGGTTGCCTGCTGCACAGTTACATCTGTAACCTCACATTTTTTATTTTGTACCCATTCCTCATACTTTATTCAGCTCTTTGATCACCAATTTCAGTCATCTGCAAATAGCAAGGTGTCATCTTCAAATCTTAGAGGATTGGTCCTTGTAGAAAGACGATTCCTTCTGTGTCCCAGTGTTGTTTTTTGAATTTTTCCTTCCAACCTGTTCTGATAAAAATTTGAGAGAGGGAGCGAATCTGTTACTTGGCCTCTTGGACTGTACAAAAATACTGAAAATATTATACAGAACATCAGAGTAAGGTGTAAGAGAAGATGGCTGCTACCTAGAGTTCCTACCATATCCCACACAGAGGACGGACACTTGGGATCTTTAAATCCCTCTCAGAAGGAAATTAGTTAGCAGTTTGAGGCTAGAAGGCTTTGTATGGTTCATTATCATATCTGGGCACCAGCAAGACAAGTAGCATTATGCTCTTTTAGTGTCAAGACCCACTGGAATTTTCAAATACTCCCAGAGAGAGCTATGAAAAAAGCATGAATTATTGAGCAGAGAGCCCATTTCACTTTGATCTTGACAAAAAGTGAGGAAGCCTGCATGGAGATCAGAATATCACGCACAGGCCTCCAGGACTTGGACAGTTTTTTTTAAAGGGACCTTCTGCTGTTTCATAAATTAATATTCATATTGCTCCTTCTAAATATAGTATCTTATCACTTACTCATAATTATTTAAATCTGCTAACATCTCAGAGTTCCACATGGGCATTTAATAAGAGAGGAAACCTACTATTAAATTCATAGGAAAGTATGTTGCAAATGTAATAATAGAATGCCAATTAGAGATGTTCATCTCACTAATTTCTATGGGAAATTGCTTTAATTATTCTATTTCCTTTATTCATTGTTCATTCTGATACCATTTTCTTTGAGGCTAAGTGACTCAGTAGATGAATATAGAATTCTTCATCTCCTGTAGTGAAGTGCAGATGTTTTAGACATCATCGGGCTGGCAGTTTGGATTTACACAAAATAAAAACTTCATTTTTATAATTGGTCTGGAACAGATCTTAGTCGCTCATTGGCAGAAATCCTGGGGGCTTGTATCCTCCTTTAGATGGGGCTGATGGCGGCTGATGCTCCGGATGGGTATGTTCTAAGCTAGACTACCAGGCCAGCACAGACTCAGTGCTACGATAAGAAGTTCTCAACAATTACCTTTTCCTCCCATTCCTCCAGTCCTGCACCACGTTAAGCGGGGCCTGGAGTCAGTCTGGCAGGTTGCTTCATTTAGGAGTCCCTTCTGTTATGGCAAGCAAGCAACTGAACTGAAACAAGCATTTCTCTGGGGCTCAGATAAGTGTGCAGATTGGGCACTATAGCAATAAGGGGTAAAAGCTTTTAGAAAGTTGAGGCATTACGCAGGTCTGCACTAAATACAGATCATGTCGATGGCTATAAAATCAGTGCAAATGAAGATGTATTGCTTACAAGATCTTTGGTATGAGTGAGCAGCACTGGTAAATGTTGTTTTACACCATTTCTCAGCCAGGAAACTACAGTGAGTGAAGACACATCCATGCTTTTAGCAATAAACACACTTTTTTCCGGTAGAAATGTTAAACAGATTTTTTATAAATACCCTCCCTGCAAAACTCATTTTGTAGCTGAGGCATGACACCCTTGTGAGAGATGACTACTGCGGATGTGAACAATTTCTTCTGCTGTTCAATCTGCTGGCTGGTAAGGGCCAGGCTTCCAAGTGCTCAGACCCGCAGTCAAGGTCAGTTTTTCACCTCCCAATTAAGCACCTAAATATGAGCCAAAACCTAAGTTGCTCAGTACCCAGCAGTTCCCATTGTGACAGATTTCAGCTCCCAACATGCTGAAAAATCTTCTTTTGGTTACCAAATTGAAGCTGAGCCCTAAGTTTCTTCCACAAGCATGTCTGTGCCATTTTCCAAGCTGACCCTCATGCTGGGACGATCCTCCTTGATTTGAATTCTAGGGCTACTGCCCGCTTCTCCTTCAAATCTCTTTCCAGGAAACAATGCTCCCATGACACCTACTAGAAAACAGCCAATTGTCATGGCCTTGCTGGGAGGCAGTCAGGGAAAGCTGCTGCTTATTTACCCGTGTGTAATAGAGGGAAAGCAAGGGAAATAGAGTTGGGCCTGTGGTGGAGATGTTTTAAGAAAATATTTTCCCAAGCACAGATAAAAGAGCAGTATTTTGTGGAACAAAATGGAACCATGTGGTGAACTGCATCCCAGTACCCTAGAGACTCGTGCACAGCTTTCAAAAGGTAGTAATTGTCTCGGTGCTAATGCACTCTTTCAAGACCTGGAAATGCAAAACTTTGTGGGAAGTTTAATTTCTGTGGCTTTTTCTGTTTTACTTCCTGGCTTGCCAGCCAGCTATTCCCCTTTCCTGCACAGCCCACCAGGCTTAGAAAAGGCAACCCTCCCATCATGATGTATTACAGAAGTTATTGGTCTATTCTGGTATACCATTCCTACCAGCTCTATCCAAAGCTTCTGGTTGCTATAAGAAAAGGAGGGAAACATTCAACTGAAGCTGTTTCATGCTATGAAACTGGTAAGAATCATGTCTGGCCTAGCCAGGCTGTCTGTCTGTGAGATTTAACTACAGTCCATGTTACGCACACAGAGTGATTAAAATCCACACGTAGAAGTTAGAGAGTCATTGCTTTTGCAGGTATGTTGTATTGATCATAAAATGCTTTTATCCCCTTGTTGCCTGGTCTGTAGATTACATATTAATTCCTTGTTAGCGCTCTGATTTGGCAGGGTTCTGCTTCATGACCAAACCCAGAAATATTTGTTATGAGGGCCCCAGTGTGCATGTAGGAGACAGTTACATTTAGGAAAGGTGACCTGTCCTTGTAATATTTTTATTAGCACAGTTAGAAAAATCATAAACACTCGAACCCAGCAAAGTAGGTAGATAATGTAGATGGTCAAAACGCCCTGCATCTGAACATGCATATACTCTCACCAGCTCTTGCAGAAAAACTTGAAGTGCCTTCATCTTCATGTTCACCTTTATCACCACCAGTGATCATTGTCCTATCTTCCATGGCAGGCAGGTCAGGATACAGGTTTTATAATGTGTTACGCTGACACCCACAATGCCTAATGCACATTCAGTCCTTATTCCTTACTTGTATTTCCTCATAGGTTACTAGGCCTTTACTTCAAGCTCATTAGTATATATGTCAGTTAGTTACCATGGCACTCTAGCGGACATGGGCTGATGTTCCTAACTTAAAGTATCTAAAGGTGATATAAACTGGCATTTTGTCCTGGCAGCAGTTTAGTCGTACTTGTCTATTACAGCATTCTGTCTTGTGATATTTTATAATCTAAGGTTACTCCTGATTAGCTGCTTATGCTAAGGCTTTTGGGCCATAGGCCTTGATTAGTTTAGCTAAGCTGTTGTCTCACAAGCTTTAAGAGTTGTAGATTCATTGTATTATTGCCTTAATTTATACCCTGGCCTTTTCTAGCCAATACCTATGCCTATAGGCTACACCCCTTTAAATGTTCTAGTTGTCTTTGTTTAGTGATACTTTCCCACTGTCCTTGCAACACACATGGTTTGCTAGTGAACTGCTGTTTCCAAGGCCAGAAAAACATGCTATGAAGCTGGCGCACTTTTTTCAAAAATGTTGTATAAAGGAAAGATATGTCCTCTTGGGACAGGTTGGGCATGGAAAGATGATCACACCCTAAATTACTCAGGTGATTAGGCTTCTGGAGAGCAGCTGTAAGACAAGAGCCGTATAAAACGAGTGAACCAAACAATAAAACTTATATTACAGCAACTGAAAGCATTCCCGAGGGTAACACACAGCCAATCCATCCCTGAATTGCACTTTAAATAACTCACTGCATAGCAGCCCTTGAGCTGCTGCTTAGTGGGCCACATTATTCTGACCTTCGTTCATTTCTCAGCATCAAAGCTGATGGTACTGGAACTCAGTCAGCAAAGCTGGGACTCAAAGCCCATCTAACTGACTGTTCACCTACTCCCTTTCTTCACAGGAGTTTCAAAGTCAGATTTGAATCCTGGGTGCCTGTCCACTGAACTTGCTTGACCAAAAATTGGAGGAAGTGGCAGGGGAAAAGAATTGCTGAAACTGACTTGGCTGATATTTCAGCATTTAATAAGAGATGCAGAAGGATGCAGCTAGAATTGTCAGCTGATCTTTCCACTGGCCAGTGAATACACAAAACAGATTTACATCTGAGTTTTTTTGCAAAATCATAAATATTTTAAGTTTTATATATAAAAATGAAGAAAATACAGATCCACTTGAAAGCTTGTAATCAATGTCAGGATATAAGGGGTTACACTCGGATACTGAAGACGACTTCTTACATAAGCAGTAAAAATCTGTGATGCTGCAGAATGTGTTCATTTCAGTGGTCATGTCGTCTTTCTTGAGGGTTTGACGAGAGTTACACATTAATGTGCAGGGCTGATGAGCATGAGCTACTTTTTAAAAATTCATCTTGTGAATTTACAGCTTAGACTGATAGTTTTTGTGTGTATCCATATGCACAAACACACATGCAAACACACAAATGTTTTGAAATGTAGTTGGACCCTGGAACATCTGCACTGGGGAAGGAGAACTAAACCTTTAATTAGGGATTTATGAACAGTGCCAAGATGATTGCATCATTGTGTGACTTGCCTTCCCAAAATAAATGTGTTCTTTCTACACCTCCACTCCCCCAAAATAAATAAAAAGCTAACAGAATGGTGTGTGTGAAACATGCGGCATGGCATGGTGCATGATTGTGAGTGTCCTCTGGCATTGGATCACAGTCACCATAAGCAACCTAGTTTTCATGGGGACCAGTGGCAAGTGGAAGGGAGGGTTAGTGCAGAGTGCACTGATGGGGGGGGTGTGCAATAGCTGAGAAACATTTGAAGATAGTCCTGTGCCGGCCTTGCTCTTTATTATTGATGATAGACAGTAACTGACACAACTTCTGGTTTGTTTCATATAATCTGGAAAGATCCAATTAAAATATTTTTAAAAATAAGAGACCTAAACCCCAAGTTAGGTGAGTAAGAATATATAGTACCCACAGATTGTGAATATGAACAAATCTTAGCATTCCATAGTAATTTGTAAAAATTATTCCTTATTTATTAGCATGCACATGTAGTTAACAACATAAAACACATTGTATTCATCACCATGTTCAACAGAAAATAACTCTGCTTGGGTAAATGAACTTATGGGCCCCATTGCAGCTCCAGATTAATACTTGCATATAGAAATAAGGCTTGTAGGGTGGGAATTTAAAAAATGCCAGTGGACCAGATCTTGAAAGGTATTTAGATGCCTAAAGCTGCAGATAGGCTCCTGATCCAGTTCTCAAAAGCACCTAGGTGCCTGACTTCCATTGACTCCATGACTAAAGAGCACATTCCCATGGACTTTTATGCAAAGAGGGAGGATTTTTTGGGATATGACACTACTGCAATTCCAGAGATTGGGATCTTACTTCAGGCTCTGTCACAATTTCCCTGTGTGGCCTTGGGTGAGTTGCTCTGAGTGCAGCTTCCTTTGGCTTCAACTGAATTTATGGGTGCAAAGCATTTTTGAAAAATCTGCCCTTTTAATCTCTGTGCCCCAGTCTCCCATCTGAGGGGAAAAGGTGCAATTATAAATCTTCCCTACCTCACGGGGTGAGAGTGTAAATTCATTCATCTTTATGGGGTGGTCAGATACTGTAGAAGGAACCCAGTAAGTGCTTAGACCAATTTAAAAAAAATTGAACTGGTCTCTGATAGAATGTTCCCTTTCTCTCCCTCATCCACACACCCTAAAAGCAAATCCATTTGTGGCCCATGATCCTTCTCTCATTGACACAGGTATAAAATTCCCATTGAATGGCAGAGTGGAGGAGGAGACCCATTTTGCATGTAATGAATGACAGCTGCAAGCCAGGGTAATGGGTCTGACGGGCTCCTTTTTGCACATAGCAGTATTTTTGTCAACCAGTTATCTCTGATGTCCCAGTGGATAGGGCAATGGATGGGGTGTCAGGCCTGGGTTCTATTCCTGGCTTAGTTACTGACCTGCAGGGTAACCTTGGGCAAGCTACTTCCCCGCTCTGTGCCTCAGTTTCCCCTCCCACCCTTCGTCTGTTTGGACTATGAACTCTTTGGGGGCAGGGACTGTCTCTAGCTATAGGTAAGTACAGTGCTCAGCATAGGGAAGCCCTGATCTCAGTTCAGGCCTCTAGGTGCAGCTGTAAAAGTACTACTACGAACGGTGGGCTAGACTTCAGGAAGGAGACTCTGAGGTAGAGCAATTGTCCCCGTGGAGGGCTCCAGTTTTGTCATTGCGGTGCTTTGTGTTTCACTGGGCTCTGCAGCATTTCCCATCTTGCTTTCACTGCCAGTTTGACCACAACACAAACTCATGGGTCTTGCTCTGCGGTAAAATAGTGCTGTCAAAATCTGTCCCTTACATTTGTTTTATTCAGGTTCCATCCGCTTTGTTGGGCCTTACATTAGTCTTATGCAGCCAGCTGCAACTTGGGTGGAAATGGTGTTTCTTTTACTATATTATTTATAGCAAGTAGAACAGTGGGGGCCAGATCCTCCGTCGGTGTAATCTGGTGAAGCTGCATTGGCGGAGCTGTGCTGATTTACATTAGCTGAGGATTTGGGCCTGGGACTCAGTATCAAATGTCACAGTGCTAAGACCAACATTGCATGCAGCATTGAGAGCCTGAGATGTACCTTCTACCCTTCTGGCTGTGGGCAATGATGGACAGTGACATCAGTTCCCCTCAGCTTCTAGTAGCTGTAATGCCATCCACTTCCATGAACAGGGACTTCATCTTCCCCCCCCCCTTTTTTTCCCAATATATCTTCTATTACCAGCAAAACCTCCCTATTGTCTGCTGGAGCTCTCACGTCCTCTCGGTATTTTTATAACGAGTCATTTATCACTTTCAGGTGCCATTAATGCACCTCACATAATTGTACATTCCTGTCTCCAAGGGTTCAGTGATGTTGCAGCGGGGCGGGGAAGGGGAGAGACAGGCAGTTCATATGGGCGACATACTTTCACTGTGCTCTAGCCAGCTTGCCAACAATGAGGTTGCCTTTATACAGGCTTCGGCGCTGGCGGCATAAGTGAGTATATAGCAGGGGAGTCTGCTGAGCCTGCACAGTTCACTTCTGTTGTTCCAAGCTAGCTAGAGTACAGCTAGCCCGGGTTCATCTGCACGAGCTGCCATTCACGCTCCCAGCTGCAATGTAGGCTTACCCAAAATCATGGTTCTGGAGCAGAAATTCAAATTAGAGAAGATGAGCCCAAGCTTGCAGTTGTTGTTAATGTAAAGTTCCCGCTGAGTCGATGGGAGGTTGTTTCTGAATGAGGAGTGCAGGATGGTACCCAAGTGAACAACAGGTGGTTGGCATTTGCCATGTCATCCTGGGAAGGTGTGTCCAGAAGATTATGAACACATGACAGATCTTTACCCAGGACTGTTCACTCATCATTGTGTATCTTCTTCCAAAAGCCCAGATGACTTATGGACTACTGCGTGGTGAATGACACGCTTGAGAGCTGTGGGTTTTATTTAGACTTTGATCACAGATGTCTAATTGGAGTTGAGTATTTATTATTAACATAAGCTGCTTTGCCATTCAGAAATCTGAGCTAATCAAAATATTGTAAATATCGTGCCTGGAGAAATGTCACTCTTCACCATGATTACATTTCCATATTTTTTTCATTTAGTTTAAGAAAGTGTAAACAAATACTCACAGCCTGCTGAGGTTGAAACATGTTCCTAATCATAGGATCTGACATAGGCCATGTGTACTTAGAAGGATGTGGGATAATAATGCACAGTAATTGCTCTCCACTTCCTTTGTTCCTGTTATTTGGGCTTCGTAGTTGTAGTTCCCAGGCATTAACTGAATGCAGAAAGACAGGGGATACCTGTCTGTCCATTTCTTCTGCCACTTGGGGGATGCTGTACAATTGGATGGATATATAATGCTACAAGAATCAGGGCATTCATCTGCGCAAAAGGGAGGCAGACTCTGCTTTTTATCTGCACTTACGTGCTTGTAATCATAGTAGCATCTGAATACCAAACAGAAGTATTCTCTCCTTAGCATAGGGTTCACACACCATCTTGTTGCTTCCCCCCTACCTTGAGGTAGAAGTAGGATTCTCCTCCATGGCCCCCTCCTCCTCCACCTTCTATCCCTTGTGCAGATGATGTGTAGTGAGGCAGGTTCTTGTGACTCTATGCCATGCTATTATTATTCTTATATTCCATTTGTATTACAAAGGCATCTAGAGGTCCTGAATAGGGTCCCATGGTGCTGGATGCTGCACAGACAAGGGTTACAAAGACCACTTCTACTCCAAGAAGTTTATAATCTTGTTGTATTCCAGATGGGGTGGGGGGTGCAGTAAATGGGCGGCCGCAATGCAAAAGTGTATTTTTTTTCTCAGTTTGCACTGGCTGTATCTATATCTCGTGGTGATTTCCCACCAGCAATGCACATGCCCTTGCAACCATGAGGCTCAGCTATTGTAATTCTTTGTACAGGGCACACAGGGAGGTTGCTCCATTGCCTACAGCTTATTTAGAATGCAGCAGCATAATTGCTCACCAGTTTGAATGCTCATGATCACGTTCGGTCTGTCTTGCATCCTTTACACTGGCCGCCTACAAAGTGGCATAAATACATAAGGTAAAATCCATTTATTCGTGTCTGAAAATTTGGTGACATCATAGCAGAATTTTCAGAAGCCTTCTAGATCTATCATTAGCTTCAAACATTTAGCAGCTGGCTTCCCAGTGATCTGCCACACATCATCTCTCCATCGCCTCTTTGTTGCCCCTTACTATGATGACCCATTAACATTCCTTCCATGATAACTTTCTTGAGGTTATTTCCATTTCTACTCCTGATGTGACCCAAGTACATAAGTTTGCCCTTAATGGTTTCTGACTGTAGGGTCTGCTTCTCTCCAATATTTCTTACAAAAGCATTTTTCTTTTTTCTGGAGATATGCAAAAGTGTTAATCAGCAGCACATCTCATATGCTTCAGTTTTCTTCTCAGCAGCATTAATTTCCCATAATGCACATCTGTAAGTTGCTATTGGGGAGAGGGGGAGAGAGAAGCTGGTGGCCAATTGAGCCTCTGCACCTTTGGAGATGTTGTTTTTCCAAACTTTCATAGGGGAGGCCATTGCTGAGCAAGCCATTCTTGTTGTCTTTTGATTTCTTTGGAAATATCCTCCTTGATTGGATATGTATAACCCCAAATAATTTAATTCATCTACTGCCTCTACAGTTGGCCTGTTAATCATGATGTGCGCTTGTATCCTATTAATCATGCTAAAGTGTATGCATTTCATTTTCACCTCATTCAGGGATAGGTCCATATTCCTTCCTGTTTTTGCAAACTCCAAAATTTGTTGCATTGCATCCCTGGTAGCAAAGAGCATCATGTCATTAGAGTATGAGGCCAGATAAAATGTTCGCCATTGGAAATCCAAGCTCCTTCCAATTTGTCAAAACTTTCCAGAGCTTGTCTCATAATAAATTCTGAGTACATGCTGAAAGGCTTGAAGAAGAAGACACAGTTCTCTCAGGTCCTGCCCACTAGAAAACCACTTTGTTGCCTGCTATTATCTGCATTCTGGTCTGTTGTTGATGGTAGAATCTTGCGATGAGGTCAGTTAGATGCTTTGGAATCACCATGTCTGCCGGTGTCCTCCCAAAAGGATCACATCAGATAGCATTGAATGCTTTTGCATAATCAGTGAAATATATAATCAATGGTGATTGTACTCCCTGCATTTTCCAATGATGGGATAGATATTTGCGATTTGATCACATGTGCCTCATTCTTCTCTGAAACCAGCTTATAGAAGTGGTAGTTTTACGTCTATAATTGGCTTCATGTGATCCTGGATTATGTAGAGCAGAACTTTGCTCATGTGTGATAAAAGGGAGATAATACAGTTGTTACTATAATCTGTTATGTCTCCTTTCGTTGATAAGAACAGAAAGATTCCTTTCATCCAGCCAATTTCTAGTCATCCATATATTGCTTCACATTTTCCATGAGATCAATACTAAGGTCACCAATTTCTCTTAAAAAGTCTACTGGAATGTTATCTACCCCAGGTGCTTTCCCAGGCTTCATTTTCATAAGCGTATGCATCAGTTCCCTTCACAAATTGATGACTCTGACTCCATGCACTCCTTTCTGTTGTCCTGTATTGTAACTGGCTCTGATGAGGCATACAGATTGGCACAGTAATCTCTCCAAGAGTAATTATACTTTCAGTGAGGACTCTGCCATCATGATCTTTTATTATGCTTTGATTACAAAGCAAACTTTCTGGTAAGAAGTCTGACCATTGTGAACATACCTTTTGTATTACTCTCTTTGTGATTCTCAAGTTCCTTGCACTTTGCCCTGACGTAGTCACTCTTGTCTTGCCTAGTCTGCCTTCAGATCTGCCTGCTTAGTTCTTTGTGCTCTTTCCTATGTTCTTCAGTCTTCGTCATTCCTAGCACTCTGCATCATTCTTTGCCAGCTCTTACACCTTTTCTGTTAACCATGGTGTGGTCCAATGCTGACTTCTTGGAACATGTGCTTTGGCCACTTTGAGCATGACAGTTCTCATTTTATTTCCAAAGTTTGTTCGAATTGAACTCTTGCCTGTGATAATGCCTCAATCCCATTAAGTATTAGCCTCAAATGTAAAATTAAAACTTAAAAAGATAAGATGTTTGGCAGGTCCATTGTATGTGGACTTTTCCAGAATCAGTGAACTAAGTGGCAGATTGTCTTTAAATTGGCCCTGCTGGTTTTCCAAATCCTACAAGTTCCGGGCACTGGCTTCATTTGATCCCGTTCCTTGAACCTCACATTGACTGCTCTCTGCACTTACAAAATACCCACCATTTTGGGATCCCACCATTGCCTCTGAAGCTGCATGCAATAGTGTACTTGCTTTGTTACAGTGTGAATCTGGAGCATCATCAAGGGGAAACTTCTCATGTCATCCCTCGCCATTTATTAAAAGTACCATAAACCCCCCCCCCTTTAAATGCATTTTTGCAAATAACTACTAAATTCAATGCCATCATTTGTTTTTATGTGCTTGCATTTTAGAAGTCATATTTGTTTATGTTGTATTTGTTTGTATTCTGTTTTACAAGTAGCTTCCATCCTAAGAAAACTATAGAATAAATTAAATTTATCCTGCAGGAATGATCACACTCTAAGGCTAGATTTCCATTACAATTCAGGAAATTTCTTTAAATACCTGAGCTACACAGCACATCTGTCTCAAATTACAAATGTTTTTTATCTTGATGGCTGCAATATTTATTTATTTATTTATTTATTAATAGCAATACAATTTTCCACGTGCTTTTGGTATTGTGCAGGACATTGACTAAAATACAGAGAAGTTGAGAGCAATAACAAGTATAGCAGATGAATAATTATAAAGGTAAATGGGATTCAGAGGCATTCTAATTTGTCAGTACACTGCTGCTTCTAGAGAGAATCTGAATAATTACACTGCCTATAAAAAGTGAGTGTGTAATTCTTTTCCTTATTGAGATTAAAATCTCTCCATTCCCTTTTAATATAAGTGAAAATAAAGATGTCTCTGATATCCTCTGTTGCGTTGATCATAATTTGAAAACCGCTGAATGGCTTGTGCATTTTGCGTTCTTGTTTGTTTGTTCTTGGTGTTTGGTGTACAGAGAAATTACTTCAACTTAAACAGTAAACCTTAGCCCATCTCACAAAGTATAAATATTAGATCATAATTATTTTGCTGCCTGGAAACTTTCTCAGTTGTCAAAAATATTTTGCTTAGTATGCAAAAACTCTAGTTTTATACTGAAGACTTAAAGGAAGGCAACTGTGTTTAACTCCATGAAATAAATGAAATAAGTATCTAAAAAGAAGGGTGGTCCTGGAATGAAGACACTGGTCTGGGATGCAGAAGATGTGAGTTCAACTCCAGACTCTGAAATAGACTTTCTCCATGACTATGAGCAAAGATGCTAATTGCTGTATGCCTCAATTCCCCAGCTGTAAAATGAGGATGTGAATACTTCCTTATTTCTGGACAGTGTTGTGAGGATAAAGCCTCTTGTGAGGGGCTCACATACTACAGTGTTAGTTTGATACACAGAGAGATATTAAGGCTGAAAGAAAACATTGTGATAATCTATTCTGACTTCTTGCATAGCACAGGCCAGAATCAGAACCTCTGAAATAAATTCTGCTACATCTGTCTTAGAGAAACATCCAATCTTGATGTAAAAATTTCCAGTGATGCAGAATCCAACACCCCTTTGGTAAGTTGTTCCAATGGTTAATCGCCCTCACTGTTGTTTAAAAAAAAAAAAAAAAAAGAAGAAGTTTGCCTTCTAGTCCAAATTTGTCTGGCTTCAACTTCTAGCCACTGGATCTTGTTATACCTTTGTCTCCTAGGAACAATGACAAGATGGTACAGAATTGAATAAGCAGTTGAGTACATAGGATGTAATAAACATTACGTGAGTAAATGATGGAAACAGGTGCACAGAGAGAATCTTGTACAACAGTAGCAACAAGCAAAAACAAAAACTAGAAATAACAAGAAAGAAACTTATTTCTGCTTCCTTTTTGTATTACAGCCTGAAGAATCAATAGTGATTCATTAGTCAAAAGAAGGAAAAAACATCAAGATTTCTTCTGCAAAGAAGAGTCTATTAACCAATAGAAAAGATGCTTTCTTGGACAATGAGCATTTCCTATGTGGATTCATTAATTAACGTATAACTAAACCTTCACTTTGGACAAATACATGGATTTTTTTTTTTAATTTGGTGGTGAGTTAAAATATTTGGATGGATTTTTTTACTCTTTCAAGATAATATATTCAGTACACAGTCTAAAGTATGATAAATATACTGTAAGAAACCGCATCTAAACATCACTCATCCACAAAAGACAATGGAAATGAAATATTTTATTTTTTTCATATTTATTCTTAAATTTCTTCTGAAAGTATAAAATTACTCTATTAAATTATCCATGATTGTGATGTAATCCGTCTTCAACCAGAAATAAACATGATTTCTTCACCTTCTTCAGCATGATTTGTGTCAACATATAAAGGAAAAAAATGAATCACAGGGTATGTATAATGGATTAATCTTTTCCTTTCCTCTTTGTCTTCAGAAAAAGGCCACCGGGTTCACTGAACAATGAAAGCTAATATCAAAGCATAAAATCCTTGTCCTGCCATTCAAGTTTGATTTCTAGAGGCTAGATGGAAAGCTGCTCCCACTATCATCTTTGCTGAATGCTAACCTAAAAAAGACACTAGTCTATCCACATGATGTTCCTGTGAAGCAAATTGCCTGTTTGGAATGTTTCAAGGCTGTGGAAGGAACACCACCACCACCAGTGCCATGCTAGTGGCACAATGTAATTAGATAAATTGATGATCTGTGTATCAAACTGCTTGAACTTGATAGCATAGGGAAAATTCTGAAAATAAAGAAAAGGCAGCCCCACTAAGAGTGAAGTTCAAGATGTGAAAGCTGGACTCCCTTATGCTCCCCTTAGACCTACTTATATCTGCCATACTGATGTGTAAGGGGCTCTGTTGATGCAGCCCATGTACTGAGGGGTGAGAAGCAGGTGTAAGGAGATAGGTGTAAATTTGGCCAACTAAGCCTATCCCTCTAGATTCAGTTCCATTCAGTTCCAAATTCGCTGCCATCAGATTGATTGCTCTGGATCAACTGAGAGGTCTGTGTAGACCCACTCAGTTGATCCAGCAATTGATGTAGGAAAACCACCCCAGTAAGTGGTGTAGCGCTGCGTTGAAGGGAACGCTGTTCCCTTAAGCGCAGCGCAGTGTGGACGGCATGCGGAGCAGATGCAGTGAAGTCGATGGGAGATACGCAAGTGATTTACGTCACTTGTGTATCTCCCATTGACTGCCACCGAATCCGGAAGGTAAGTGTAGATCAGGCCTTCAGGACATGCTGCGTCAAGCAGAGAAGGACTTAAGCACAAACTTTAATGTTTTGCTGAACTGGGGCTTCTGGTCTTGGGAGCAAATAGATTGGATCAAGGGTTTCCACTGCTGCTTATTGAGCTCAGGCAGGGAGTGTGCCTGACCCCCATTTCTCCCATGTATCAGCTAGGAGAGGGAGCCCAACCCATTAATTACCCAACCCATTTTTAGGAACCGAACTAAATGTTAACAAGTTCTAAGAGGCCGTTGGAGATAATGTAGAACAAACATGATCATATGAGCTATAAAACCTATCTGCATTTAAAAGTTCTGAGAACTTTTGGATCCTATGAATTGCAGTGTAAATATAAACCTTCTTTGTAGAGGCATGTTCCTGGTTGTTTTATGTATGTGCAATAGTGCGATTCTCGTTGGGCTGCAGCCCTGTCCTTGCTGTGCACCTCCTTCTGAAATAGACTTTGAGATTGTCTTTTTGTGCACACTCAACCAGAGGCTGCTTTACACCTTCAAAGTGAACTGTGATTCATGTGGATTCATCAATTCCTTTACCAGGAGAAATCACAACAAGGAGCAAATGGACACGGCAGGGACACTGGCCTCTAGCTACTGGAAATTAGCCTGACGCACAATCAGAGATGCTTTTAATTGAATCCACAGACCACTGCCAACTCCTTGCAGATTTGTGTGTGGTTGCAAGACAAACAACTCATGTACAGGTCATTAATCTGTGTCCACCTGCCTGCAATTTAATAAAATAAACAAAAATGTTATTGCTCCTGGCACTTAGGTACGGGGAAGCACTGTGTTCTTTTGAAGCATTTTATATTTAAATTTAGGTAATTATCTGGAAAACTGCAGTTCAGAGGCTTACTTCATTTATTTTTTAGTAGCACTGAAATGCAAGTATTAATTTTATTTATTGTTAATGTGGTAGTACACTTATCAAGCAAAACACCCAGCAATGGATGCATTAGGTGCTGCTCACTACCTTTGATTTATACCTCTCTCCAAGGGAAGGTAATACACAATTTTTTACAGTGGCCAAGACGTTAGTGGATAATGGATAAGTGAAATCAAGTCAGTTTTATTATAAACCATGTTACTAAACTTTATTCTCAAAACTGTAAGACACTTAAGCTCAACAACTGGTCATTATTAAGTCATGAGGCAGCAGATAGCAAGTAATGCTACTAAGGGCTACTGGCTTGCTTTGCTGAAATGAATGCTGGTTTTTGTTGGTCAAGGTCAAGCAGGTGCTTATATCCAGCATACCATCACTAGAAGCAATCCTATTCTCAAATTCAGATCACAATGATCTTTTCTGGTCTTGGAATCTATTAATCTAGTCATGAAGAGCTGAAGCAAGGCATGAATCCCTGGGGTCTAAGGCTCCTGCTGATCTACAAAGGGGGGAAAATGTCTTAATCTACTGTTAGAATAGGCTTTTTTATAACTAAGGAGCTGGTTGAGCTTCTGCTTTCTCTTGGGAGTCTTAGATCTAACTACAGCCAAGCACAGGGCACATAGTGACTTCCGTTGCAGCATCTCCTTCATGCCCTGAAAAAGAAGTGACTATATGGGGGAGGAGCACTTTGACTTTATCTCTTGCCATTAATATTTTATGATACCTCACCCAGAATTGCAAATGACCCACTCTATTACCACCTGCTTTGCCCTTATGATGAAAACAAGCAAAATTGTAGTAGTGAAAATGTTTTCTTTATCTTGCAAAACAATTAAAAGTCAAAACTCACCAGTTCCATTTTACATGAGAATTTTTTTCAGTGTGGTAGGAGAGAAGTGAAATGATTATCTCCTAAATGTGGATTAAGATCAATAATAGATGCTGCTCTGTAGGATTCTACAGAGTTTCTCCTGCAAGCAATGAAGACTAAATAGATCCCTTCCAGGCTAAGAAGTCAGGCTGCTATCTGAATTATACCATTCTTTGGCATAGCTCGAATGAAATGTGCGGGGACAAAATGCTGTACTTAATGGAAAAACTCCAATATTTTTGTTGGGATTTACCACTATTTTTACTTCAGCATTTAAACAGTTTTACTAAGGTTACTTCAATTATTAGTTGGAATAACTGGCTTGGCGAATAGGAAAAAACAAAGAATCAGTACTGGCTACATTCATGACTCGGTAAATAAAAATTGAAAGTGCAGGGGAGCCGTCCCCTTCAAATCAGACATTTTAGTTGAGATATTCAAAGCTAATGAGGGGCTTTAGACACAATTCACTTTAAAATGTTATTGAGTTGTCTCTAAATGCCTTTGTCCACTTTGAAAATCTCACCCTTTACATTTGGCCTGTATTTAGTTTGTTAAAAGGCTTAATGAAGCAACGAAGGAGATAGAGAAAGAGATTATCTTGCTTGTTTATAATTAGCAAGAGTGCTTTAAAAAGTCCTTTCTCTCACCTGGACTGAGGTGAGAGAAATCAAAGATTGACATAGAGAGCACTATAGCTTTGCTCAAATAACTCTTAATTGCTGCTGGGAACATTACCACCACCCCTTACACACAGCCGTAAGGGGTGGGGTGTTCAGGTTCTTTGCCTGAAAAACACTGTTCTATAACTGCAGAATGCCTACTGCCTTTGAAATGAGCAGATGAAATAAGTTATAAGTACTTCTTAAATATGGTCTTTCTGGAAGTGACTTTTCTTTCATCGCTTTGGTTATATTAGCTGGGGAAATTTCTGGTGGAGGAAAATATGATTTTATAGTAAGTGTATCTTAGATGATTCTGTGTCCTGGGTAAGAGTAAGAGTAGTAATTGTAAAAGTCTCAGTCTCAGTGTACTAAAACAGTGCTCCCACCTTGTGTGAAAACCTCAATATCTAAGTCACAAAATAGCCTCCTTCCTGCATAAGTGTTGTCATGAAGAAGTCCGTTTTTTCAGTGCTTTGACCTTTTTACCAACTGATGCTGATTTCACATTACAGGTTTTAAATAGTATTTTCAATCTAACTGTAGTAATCTGCTAGGTATATACATGTATATTGAAGTTAAACTGTATATGAGACATAGGTTATCATTAGTTTTTGTATTACAGTAGCACTTGGACTACCTTGTGCTAGGCACCGTATAAAGACACAGAGCTTGCCCCACCGAGCTTACAATCAAAATAGACAAAGAAATTTGCAGCCTTTCCCACATTTACATGCCTGCGTTGCACAGGGGCATGGGAATTTCCACATGCCTGTCTACGTGGAGTAGTCTGAACAACGCTCCAAAAACCATTGTTTGCTGCAGCCAGTGCCCCACGTCATAACCTAGTGTCTCGTTGCCTACGCCTGAGCAAGGTAATCTAACTAGCAGAGAACCACCATCACCTGCACTTCACCTTTGCTACCTGCAAGGCCTCTCCTCATGTTTTGGAACCTGGCTATGCCATGGAGCTGGTACTGCTTGGTGAGGGGGCAGTCTCCTCTTGCTCTCTGAGATGCCCCACTGACCTATCAGGCCCAAGGAATAGTGCTGCACTAGCCCAGAGAAGTCTCTGGGAGATGTGAAACTCCACAAGCCTAGTTACCATGGGACCGTGGAGAGGCCTGTTATGATGTTAGATCTCAGGCTCTGAAGAGGTGGGAGGAAATGAGGCTCAGGCACTGGAGCTAGTCACTGCATAAAATCTAAGTAAAACCACCAAGGGAGACCCTGAAACAACAGTTGGTGTCAGCTCTGCATCTCCCTCATAGCTGATGCAGGCACAGCCAGCTCCTGCTGCCCCATGCAAGGATGAAGAGCAGGAGCCAGCTGGCTGTGGCAGTGAGAGGAGGGAAATATTACTGTGCTGCATAGTTCTTCAAACACCTCCTCCTCCTCAGGGGCATCTGCCCTCTCATTATCAAGCTAGACTTCAACCTGTGACTCCCTATTGCTAGTGTATACCTGGATAGTCATAGTTATTGCTCTGCGGCTGGCCAGGAACTGTCCACAGTGATAAGCACATTCATCACTTCGGGCGTGGCTACTGCAATTTACTATGTCGCTGAAAAGCTCTCGCTGGCTTGGATGGAGCAGGCTGCTTGCTTAGCAAGGTAAACAGCCATAAACAGATTGTTTGCAAAGTGCTGTGGCAGTCAAATATGAGATGAGATCCTAAGTCTTGGGGTTAATCTATTATAGAATTTAAGGCCTTAAGGGCTCATCATCATCATTTAGTCAGACCTTGTGCACATTGCATGTCTCAAAATTTGCCCACCAACCTCTGTAACAAACCCATAAACTCTGGCTGAGTTACTGAAGTCCTCAAATCATGATTTAAAGACTTCAAGTTACAGAAAATCCACCATTTACTCTAGTTCAAACCTACAAGGGACCCATGCCATATGCTACAGAGAAAGGCAAAACACCAGCATCTCTGCCAATGTAACTTGGGGGAAAATTCCTTCCAAACCCCCAATATAACAGTCAGTTGGATCTTGAGCATTTTGTCAAGACCCAACAGTCCGATGCCTGGGAAATACTTCTCTGTAGCAACTCAGAGTCCTCCCCAGGCGATGTCCCATCACTGGCGTTTGGGGATATTTGCTACTAGCAGTCACAGATCAGCTACAGGCCCTTATAAGCAGACTCATCATACCATCCTCTCCCTAAACTTCTCAAGCTCAGACTTGAAGCTAGTTTCATGAGCCCAAGCTTGCTGGCAACTTATCTCCCCTTGAGCAAGGATAAGTGGAGGTTCATCGTCCCAGACATAGCTGCAGAAGTTCACTGCCTTTTTCCTAAACAGGATAACCCCTGCTGTATTTGGTTCCCCCCACATTCCATTGATTGGTATTTTGCTGAGACTGTAAATGGATGCCCATTGTGAATCAAACGATACGCAATTTGCACATGAGCAGCCTCTGAGAAATAGGCATCTCTGCCCCTGCCTGACAGGAACATGTGGATCACCTTTAGGTGACCTGCTTAACTCTGACCTAGAGAACATAATTCCTCACATTATCTGTACATGCATCTTGCAATGATTATGATGACCAGCGTGACACAGGCTTTCATGAGAGACCTTACATGACAATCTTTGGGAAACAAGGTTGTTGATTCCAGACCCAGGGTAGCCCTATAACTCTCATGCACCCCTGTGCACTCTGCCAGTTGGCACAAAGAGGTCCTGGGTTATATTCTACCCATGTGCACACAAACTGGCTTCGCTGTGCTTCCTCCAAACTCTTTCCACCTCCAGCCTATGCGTCTCCCTCCAACTTCTATGCAGCTTGCTACACAGGCAATTTGCCATGCAGAAAAATACATCCTCAGTAACCTGTGTGCTGGTGATCGCTGACAGCTAATCATAATAAAGTAATTACAACACAGTTTTTTTTCCTAAAGAACCACATTAAAAGCCATTGTAGTTTCTATGTTTGGTGTTTTCAGAGTGACTCACAATCCAGGCAGCTGTGTAGACAGCTCCTTCTGCTGCAGTGAGATTAGCTGCTTATAGCCATTCCCAGAGGCATCTTTTCCCCCTTTTCCCCCAAGCACCAATGGGCATGTAGTAGACCAGTAACTTGGCTCAAACAGCATGGCCAAAAGCCAGAAAGCTTGATTCTCATGTATACTAAAGCCATTTTACACTCTGGCTGCCTTACATTGGGTGTAAGTCGCCCCTTTATGCTGCCAAAGTGGTGTGAAGTGATCTTTGTGTAAAACTACAGTCAGACTCTGAGATTAGTGGAAGGATTGTATGGTGACTGGTGCATCAGGCCAGCTACTGTGCTAAACATAGTCAGGCACTGGAAAACAAGAGGTTTGTGAAATGAGATGGAAATGCCCTGACACATTCCCCAGCTTTGTTCTCTGTTTCAAAGTGAAGTAACTAGACCAGCACAATATTTGCCTTTCAGTTGCCTGTATTATCCTGGGCCAGTCCATCAGGCTTTGGTCTCCAAATCCTTCTAATCTCTTGCTTTTGCTGAGTTTATTAGGCCTTCAAAGAGAGGCGTAAAAAGACAAATCTACTAGTGGAAACTCACTGATCCCTACAGAACTTCCTTCCAGGCTGTGCACTCTCTGATGAATTTGTGTTTTTGGAGTCAAGTAGATCTCTGCCCTACACCAGGTTAAACACTGAGTATTGGTACATTAGTGCCCTTTTGAAATGGAATGCAATAAAACAATTGCATCCCCCAAGGTTACATTAGACTGAAGGGTGAAGACATTTACATTCATTTGCCTCATTTAAAAAATATACTCTGCATTTTTCATGTGGAACATCCATAGATTATGTAAGTAAATTTTGTCTCTTTTAAGGTTAAGTATTTTTCCATCTTAAAATTCTGTGTGATAGCCGCAAAGATAATAGATCTCAATAACTTCATGTTGTTTTGTTTGGCTCTTGCCATGTAGCCAGGCACTGAAGATCTGAATCTAAATTGGAACATTGTTGGCACCTGTAGTTGCCTAGAAGTCTAATTATAAAAGATGAAACCGTAGTCATTTAGAGAAGCTCTGTAAAAGAACTTTGTGGGATGTTCTAGCACAGCTCTTTAGACATTTGCACAGCTACACCAGGGAAAGCTCCAGAAAGGCAAAACACTGCTGTGGTTTTGCAGTGTTTTTAAACTAAGTTATAATACATATTCTAATCAACTGGCTTCTTGTTGCAAAGAAGATAAAACTTTGACAACAATGTACAAAGCAATTCTGTATCTTAGATACATTATAGTGGCATTCTTTTCTTATGATTAATCTCTCTTTAACTATTTCAGGCACTGCTATCTTTGTAATTTCCAATTGCACCAACTTAATTATCAACTCCTGACCTTTAAAAACCACATTCTGTAATCTCCAAATTATGTATGCAAAAATCTATTTTCATCTCCCCTTCTGGCTATAACAACAGTCTTCTGCAATTCTCTGTGTTTATTCTGAATCAGCTGATGACAGCTCAGAAAATGCAACTGTGCCTCTATGTCCAGCTAAAAGTCCTCTCACACCACCATAAGATTTCACTTGGAAGATCCACATCTGTTGTGTTGTTAGATAAATACAAAATACAGGTTGGCTAGTAAATGTTTATCTCAAGAGAGAAAACAAATGTCCATTAATGTTGCAGAGTGTCCACCAGTTGTATTACTGTAATAAGCTCAATTTCAAGGCTGCAGGGTAAATTTTCTACTGTAATTAACTTCTTCAAATGACAGAATGTCAGAACAGAGATGATGATGGAACCATTTACACTAACAGTGAGGTTTACCTTTCCCTAGTGTGTTGATGTAGCTTCAGAGAGCTAGCCCTTGAGGCACTGCAGCACTGTTAAGAATGAGGTATGCGCTGCATTTTGAATCTCAGTCTCATTTATTACTGTACCATGGCTAAGGAGCTCAATAAAATGCCTTCAGTACAGCAGTTCCTATTTCTCCTGCACCGTATGGCAAGCCCAGGTGCCGTCAGTGCTCCACAAAAGCATCACTTGATGCAGCTGATCTGTTTGACTGACCAGAATCCAACTTGCCAAGGGGCCACTCCACTTAGATGCTGTCTTTATCCTGGGCCTCTGCTAAGGACATGGTGCAAGTAGCACTGCCAGGCTATCTTAGCCGTGAACATTGTGGTGCAGTGTATATACCCCCACCCTAGTAGAGAGAAGGTTAACAGGAGCCTGAGAGCTTGATTGCACCTGGTATGCCATTAGGCCCAATTAGTTACCAAAAGCACCTGGTGCTCAGTACAGTGGAAGGAGATACAGAGAAGTGAGGTGAGCTAGGGGAGAAGGGGCCTGGGATTCTCTGTCTTTGGGAGAAGAAGAACGAACTCTGGGGGAAACTGATGTAGTGGCAAGGGTCTGGAGAGGCAGACCTGTGGGCTGGTGTTCTAGGCGGCGAACAGGGAGCTGGGTAGCTCAGAGGGATTAGAAGTCAAGCCCAGGGTAAGCAGAAGCAGCTTAAGTTGTTTGGTTTCATGGAGGTTTTTATTTTTTCTGAAAGAAGAGAGGGTTTGAAGAGCAGCGCAGGAGGGATGGAAGATGTGCTGTGTTGGTGGCCAGCATTGCATGGGACCCGGCCCAAAGGGCCTGGACCACAGCAGCCCTGAGGATGAGAGGAGGCGGATGTGTAACGTGCTGAGTCTTGCTACGAGGAGGTGCTTCAGGATGGTGAGTCTGTCAGAAGATCTATATATACTCCTGTTGCTAGGCTTCTCCGCTGCTTTTTTATATTGTTGACTATGGAATCCAGTTGTCCTGCCTCCGAGGTGTTTCTCTTTTTGATTTATGAGATGCCTTGTGCCCCTGAATATTCTCTAGTCACTGGCATACGTTGTGTGGCACACTATTCTCTTGGCAAAAGGGTGCTGTAGCTAGATATTGAAACTGGCTCTATTTCCTTTAGCTTGTGTGTCCAGCACCTATAAATTGGGGCTGCATCCCTAGCCAAGGCTGATCTGAAAGCTGAGGTGCAACAGAACTATTTTCTCTAGGACACACCTGCCTTTATAAGAATGACTTTCATTTGTCTTAGAATTGTTAGCTCTCAAAATCCTAGATTTTCCTTCTTCTCTGGTAGTGATGGGGAATATGGATAAGGTGGTGGTGGTTGTTGTTTTTTGGGGGGAGGGGGCAGGGGGGAGTTAAGTAGCAAAGTTGAAAAGCATTTTATTTGAAAATAAATACCTACTGGCTTTTCTTGTTTTAGTTTAGTATATTTGGTAGCAGAAGCTCATTTCCCTCAATAGCAGAGGCTGGGTTTGTCATACCAATCAGTGCAAGTACTTGAAGGGAAACAGTTTAAACATACTCTTTATACACAGTCCACTGCTTGCTAATCAAGCTTCATAACAAGCTTATAGATCTTTGCCAATAGTCTTTGTCTAATATGTTTTTAATCAATGTGGGGGCCTCTAATTTGCATATTAATGGAAGAGAGACACTGTCAGAAGCTGCTGTTGATGAGCTGGTTATTATATTTATGCAGCTAGTTCAGGAAGAAAAGGTATTTGTTGCATAACTAAGAAATAGCAGGAATTGCATCTCTTTTACAAGGCCTACTGGTGTCGATTGCTATCACTTTATTCACCTCTGGATCACTCATAAAATGAATAATGCACCCATTAATCTTTTCTTTTCTTTCCCCTTGGTTTTGAGCCTGGGACAGTTTAAGTGCAAAATGAGACATGATTTATGACTGTTGGGACATGTCTAAGCAGCTATTAAGTGTTACATTTTCGATGATGAGTCTCAGATGTCTGAAGTCCTAGTCTGACCTGATGGAAGTAGCAACGTGTTGCCCCTGACCCCGTCACCATAACTGAAAGTGATAACAGTGAATAGCAATGTAGAATGGCACAGTTCACTCCCTTGGCTGCTGGTCTTTTAGCGTTTCCCCTCTGTGTAGATAAGGCCTACTCAGATAGCTTCTATCATCTCTGATTAGGATTGAATACTTAAGGTGTGTGTCAGAAAGTATGTTTATCAAAACTGAACGGTGGCATTTGATGTGAGGCTCAGAACCTGACATGTTGGCAGAGTGCTGTGCATATGTGTGCTGCATACTGGTGTATCAAAGGGTATATGGCCAGAACTTTGAGAAGTGCAGGCTCAGGAAAGGCTCAGATATGGGCACTGCATAAAAGTACTTAACACTGATTGTCTCTCCCAGACATTCACTTTATAAATCCCTTGTGACATACGCTAGTATTTTTAGCCTTGCTTTTTTGATGGGGGAATTTTAATGAGATTTAGGTTCCTTAGGTATCCTTGCAAATTCTATACAAAGTTAAATATCTTAGCTCCCACTGCTTTTGTAGCTTGGGGTAAGGGATTGGCTCTCAGGAAGGATGGTCTTGGGGTTAAGGCAGTGGATGTTGGGACTCAGGAAAGCTGCATTCAATTGTCATCCCTGCCATAGACTTCCTCAATTTCCCCTTCTGTAAAAGGGGAATAATTGCACTTTCCTACCTCAATATGGAAGAATAAATTCACTAATGTTGGTGAGGCATTCCTATATTACAGTGAAGGAGCCTGTGTAAGTATTTATATACAGAGATCCTGGCTCCCAAACCAGTGCATAGACCGTAACTTTCCTCACTAAAGGATATTGTACTTTTGTGGTGTCTGTGTTGATGACTGTCTGTATTTGGCATATTCTAATGTCCATACTAGTAGTGTTAGAACCAGGTCTAAACTGTGATTGGGGGTTTAAGAAAGTTGGTTTTATTTTTGTTCTCTCCTGTAAGAACTTTCTACCCCAAGAGGTTTAGTGTGCTTAAATAGTGCCAGCAAGGTGGCTTACACGAAAAGCTGATTGAATGGCTTTATGTACTTTGCTATGGATACTGTAGTTTATCACCATAACCTCTGAAATCATAAATGATGTGTTAGCCAAAGCAACAGACAGAATCAGAGCTAGGAATAGGGTGATGGAGTTCCCTGGTCCCAGTCCTGCAATCAGGCCGCAAGGCCATGAAATGCCTTCATGAAAGCCTAGGAGGAAGTGTTGCTATACCCTGACAGGTATTCCCTCTGACTACATAACCTTCCTGGCTGCATTGCTCAGCAGGAAAACCAGATGGAGCCAGCTGAAGAGATGAAAGGAGGGAATACAGAAATTGGGTGGCAATGGGAGAGCAAGCTAGTGCCAGCACCATTGTTGTGCTTCTGGTGCTATTACATTTTTCTGGTAGAAAAGGAGTGACAGGAAAAGTGGAGTCCTGGGGCTAGCAAGGGCTCAGAGGAGGTGGAGCAAATCAGTATTTCCAGTGTTACTGGCCCAGCTCTAAACCTGCTCTGCTCTTTAAACAAGTGTAACTAAACCTTAAACCTGTTCTCCTAACCTGGGATCAAAAAACACAGTAATAAAGCACATATGGAGATGGTGCAACGGTGTTTCTCTTCGCTTAATTCCATGGTGTGAACAAAGCAGGCAGGGCTGTTCCCATCAGGAGTGATCAGCCAAGGGAAAGGGAGAATTAGTGAAGGAGCAGCCAAACTTTCCAACAAGATCCCAGGTGCTGCACTGGAAACAAGTAGCCACTGGTCAGCATTGCCCCATACTCCATTGGGGAAGAAAGAGCAAGCTGGCTAAGAATGTAAAGAGGTCACCCTAAAACCTCACATGCTATGCACGCTGCCTGCAGCAGGGGGTGAGCTGAAAGCCAGGGCAGGCTTTATTCATGTATCTAATACACACATACTAAGTGACAAGACTTTTTAAAAAAAGGAAATGCTCCCAACTCCATGAGCAGAGACCCCCAGTGTGGTGAATTATGGGCTTTTAATCACATCAGTTCCATAAGATTAGAATCACTGTAGTTCATCTTGAATCACAGTCTCAGCTCCTGAATCTGCCTTCTGTATACTGCATGGGACAAACCTAAACCCCAGGAATATTCCATATAAAGAAGGTGGCTGGAGTAATAACACAGAACAAAGGCATAGGACGGATGTTTTGCTCCAGGAGCAAAAATGCATTTATATAATCATAGTTGTTAGCATAGAAAATGTAAGTAACTGGGTGAGTTTAAATTGAATACTTGACAACGGTGAGGTTTTATGAGTGCACAGGAATCTTGCAAAAAGCCCTTATTTCATCAGAAGATAACAGTATTTCAAGCAACCCTTTCAATCTTTTAGTTAGGACAATATTTTATCTGTTCCTCATGGCTGAAGGTGATGAATACAGTCTTCTAAGCAAAAACCCCTTACAAGTTTGTTATAGGTGATTACTTGAGCCAATTTTCTACAAAATTGAGAAGTTTGGCAGCCTGCCCATTATTACATTGCTATGTCCAGCAGTAATGTTGAAGAGACAGTATTATAAAGCTGCATTCCACCCCTTCAACAGAAGACCACACACCTACAGGATAACCTGCAATAATCATGTATGTCGTGCAAAGCCAATTCCTCCCTGCCCCCCAATGGGATCAGAGCCCAGCATCTTAAAAGCAATCCTTTACTACTTGAGCTAAAGGAGGAACCTCTTAGCT
Source organism: Mesoclemmys tuberculata (assembly GCA_007922155.1). Classification (NCBI taxonomy): domain Eukaryota; kingdom Metazoa; phylum Chordata; order Testudines; family Chelidae; genus Mesoclemmys; species Mesoclemmys tuberculata. The sequence goes on along the minus strand of ML675604.1, from coordinate 209,636 downwards.
GGTAGCCATGGTAGGCTGTTGTCCTGGAATAGGAGCAGTTTCTATAGTAACATGCAGCAACTTCTACAGGTGTTCAAATCCCCATATAAGCCTCTGCTATGGACAATCATGTCACATTGAATGGTTGTCCTTAGCAGAAGAATGACATTTGCACTCCTTCGACCCAGGGTAGGCTATGTGTTGGGCTGATCCCTCTGAATAAATCAGACCAGCCCAGAGCCTGCCAACAGCCTCAATGGTCCAATATGATAACCAGGGATCAGCTAAGCATAAGGACCCATGGTCATGCCCCTCCCCCCCAGTTCTGGCCACACCCTTATACTGGGAGCTACTAGAGGGCATTGGTGTAGGAACCATTATGAAGGGCAGGCAGGCCCCTCATATCCTTGAAAATCTCCCTCTTGGTGCGTTTCTGTAACTGGTATTGGGTTATTTCAGGCCTTATATTCAAGCACTCCCATCGTGAAGAGCAGGAAAGGTGAAAATCTAGCTTAAAAAAGGCATCCTCCCCATCTTTCTCTCACTCTTACGTGACAGCACCACTGGCGTCACAGTTCTGGTGTTGACAGCAAAATAGCCTTAGTTCTCTTCTCTATGTCTGCAATAAAACGCACTTATGCCAGTCAAGTAAGTTTGTATTTGCACTGGTGGATGTAGAAAATGTAATGGTTTACAAGCACTTGTGTAACTTTCTCCTTTATTTCACATTTCTAAGGCGTAAAAGATGAGCAGCTTGTGTGCAGAGAGACATACCTGTGCAAAACTAGGATAGAGTTGTGCCCTACTGAGGGATCTGTACAGATACACTGCTCTCTGTGTGTATGAGATGCACAATGTGCAGCCAACAATGTGTGTGGCGCTCTGGGGCAGTGCTGTGCATCTTGGAATAAGCAGTCACTGGGTGTCTCTTGCCAGTGGCATTTGCACCCTGATCTTCTGGTCTCTAGTTGAAGGTAATTAGAAGCACAGACTGCTCAGATCTGTGCTTGTAGCTCCTTCTGCAATGCACAATCAGAGAGGCCTGGCCCATGCGCAGCTGAGATGATACCTCTGAATTGCCGAGTTGTCATACATGCATTCGCTTCCTTCCCCTGTATTAATCACTTCTCGATCAGGATTTGTAATTGTTCATAGCTTACTGACTCTCCATTTGTAGGCGATATTGATAAAACAGCTCCAAACTGAAATCTCAGAATTTTTCTTCACTGTTGACTCACACAGCTACCAGCAATCTCCTCCCAGATGTTGAACTGCAAAGACCTGTACAAATGCTGGCCTGGACCCTACAATGAGCTGTGTGTCATTCATGCCAGTGCAGTGCCTCCTTGGCACAGCAGTGGATCTGTGCAGAGTTAGAAGTAGGCTGGGGGCCCTCGGGTGGAACCTGTCGAGGTGTGTTGCATAAGGCTCCTGTGGCTTATACCATTAATACCCAACTGAAGTTAATCCCCCAGTCCTTCTGTATAAAGTACTGGCAGGAACTGGGGTAAAAGTATAATAGGGCAGCTCATACGAAAGATGCCATCGATATTTGATCTATCAGGACAGGGCTAAAAGGTTGTTTTTCAGTTGGCGCTGCCCACTGGACAGTGAAACACAGTTGAAGAGCAGGACATCATTAATCAGCAAAGTCTGTGAAACAATCCATCATGACTGGTGTGACCTTGAGAGTTCCCTAAACCAAACTATTAATTCATTTCCACAGAGAAAGTGTCAATCTCTTAGAAATCACAAATCAGCTCTTCCTTAAAACTAGTCTTCGGTGCATGTTGTCAGATTCATTAGTCACTGTTGCCATATTGTAGCCTAAATGGTAAGTGCTTACAAGCCCTGAAAACAGCAAAGAAGGCAAAGTCGCAAAGACCTCATGCTGTCATGACTAAAGACTTGCTAGTTTCATGCTTCAAATAACCTAGCTTTGGCTTTTCTCCTCCACTTCTTGCTTAGGACTCAGCAATTATACTTGTAACAGTGAACTCTAGAGCTCAAAGGATATGATGTACCAGCTGACAGTCAGCTAATTGCTCACAAAATTTAAAGTGAGATAAAGCTAGAGAGTTGACCCCTGAGACATTTCTAGACTCAAACAGCTGTGGAAGGTACACATGTAATACAAATCCTAGGATGAGGACAATAATGAGATTACTTTGCACTTTTATAGCACTTTCCATTTTGAGGATTTGAGTGTTTTACAAAGATGAATAAATTAAGACCTCCCAACATGCAAGTGACGGAGTGCAGTGTCATATCCCTGTTCGATAGCTGGGGAAACTGAGGCAAAGAGCAGTGAATTGACCTGATTCAGATCACACAGTGGGGCAGTGGCAGAGCTGGACTTATAACAAGAGATCCTCATGACTTCCATTTCCTTGATTTACCTACTAGGCCAATGAACTAACAAGCCAAGTGGGTCAGAAGCTATCACCCGCAGGATTTGTCTTATTTCCCACTTTACTTGAGATTGATAGACTTTCCCCAGCTGCTATCGGCTCATAAATCCCAGTTCTATAATGTAATAGTGTCCTTACTCTGGTGCCAAGACAGAAAGCATGCTGCAAAATGCCTGGATATCTCTTCCCTGGAACAAGGCGACAGGCAAGTTGCACACTGAGCCTTTCTCTTCAGGGTGGGCTTCTAGACCTTGGAGAACCCCTGGGATTAATACAGTTCTGCTGTGTTTAGGATGGAGTGCCATTCTGTTCATGACAGCTGGAGGAAGCCCCCACAAAGTGATTTCTCCCCTACCCAAGCTCCCCAGAAGTTAGGCACAGTCAGATTCCTCATGAGACTGACACTGAGTAATACAACCTGCTGCTGGGTCTCTGGAGTGACTCAACCTAGCATGTTTCCAAGAATCCAACAGCCTAGCCTGGGGCCAGTGGCTAGAGAGAGACCAGCTGGACATTATTCATGACTGTGGCTCTCTTCTACTAAAAGGCCAAGGACAGATTGGGCCTTACAAAGGCCCAGCTGCTTAATAATAGCTCTGGATCCACTGTGCCTCCCTTTTAGTCTCTCGCTTTGTCCAGTAGAAAAGTCGCTCTGAGGAAAATGTTCCCCCTTTTACTCGTAAATAATGTGTGTGTTGTTTTTTTCAATAGCCTAACCAGTGATATATAACTTGTATACCTTATTTGAAATCTGGGAGCTTTTAGGGGTTAATAACTTTACAGTATTTGAAATAACTATATTGCTTTGCATTCAACAACACACAAAAAAACACCCCCCCACACACAGTGTAAACTGGACTTGATGCTGCATTACGCAGATGTGGGTACTACACCTTGCAGTCAGTGTTCAGACTCCTCATATGGGATGTGGTGGCTGTATTCTGTATGTGACAATGCCCAGCCCAGTAACTGCCATTCTAAGCGCAGCCTGCTTGTGAAGGCACAATTTGTAATGCAAGTATTTCGAACATTGCTATTAAATGTGAACAATTTTGGAATCTGACTTCTTGGGGGTTTTGTCAGTTACATGTAGCCCATACCATGTGTGTAAACAATCCGTTTGGGAGATAGGAGGGCTGGTTTGTTGTTCATTCAGACGAGTAACTCCCTTCTCCCCTTCCCACCGTACAAATCTAATGTCATTTTCAGTGTCCATACCCCTCTCCTCCGTAAAGGTGACCTACAAGTCACAGCATCATATTTTGTTACCAGGACAAAATCTCGAACTCTTACACTTAAATGCAACACAGAGCTTCCATTTTGGCACAGATGAAGTGGGTAAGGAATAAGAAATGATACAATAGATACCAATAACGCCTTTGTGGCCTACAGCTAGCATAAGAATTATAGGCATTGAATAACTCCACATGCCATGTTCCTGCCCATGGAGAGGGTTCAAGCTCCTCTCTCAACTTCAGAATAATCTTTTCTGTAATGAATTCATTATCCTGACAAGAGGGTGTATTCTCTCCTGCTGTGTGTGGTGGTGGAAGGGAATCCCTGGGAATGCCATGAACACCTTTCCGTGCACCTAGGGTCCAACAGGCTCTTAAGTTTATGAAACTGACACAAGCTTGGAATTTCCAAGACTCGCTCTGTGTGAAGAAAGAAGGGATTGATAGATATCCCACTATCTGAATCTAAATCGTAGTCCTCTTCAGGAGCCTCTTAGCTGGATAATGAAAAAGACTCAGGATCCAGTATAGAAATGGAGAGGGGTGAAAGGTGACCTGAGTGTGGGGGAGACAGCATCATTCACAGGAATGTGCAGAGGGGCATTCAGCTGCTGTGATGATGGGTGTGGTCATGAGGAATGGAAATCAGGAGGACCTCCTTGTTATAATTCCAGCTCTGCCACTGTCCCACTGTGTGATCTGAATCAGGTCAATTCACTGCTGTATGCCTCAGTTTCCCCAGCTATCCAACAGGGATATGACACTGCGTTCCTTCACTTGCATATTGGGAGGTCTTAATTTATTCATATTTATCCAACGTGGGTTCTCAAGGCAATAATGCTGTACAGAGGACAATATACTCCTACAATTAATGATCACAGTCCCTTATTTCTCTTTCACAGTTTACAGCCGTTCTGAGGCGGTTGGCTTCCTTCCCACCAAATAAATATACATCTTTTTGGTTTTTGTTCAAAAAAAAAAAAGGCAACAGATGTAATGTTTCTATCAAAACAAAACAAAAATGGCTAATACAGAGGAGAGCTAAGTAAGTGAACAGTGTTCATTAATTTTTGGCCCACAGACGCCATTGTTTTTCCATCCATTAGTAATGGAAAGCACCAGCACACAGACTCCAGAACAGCCTGTTCCTGGCAACAGCCTTTCCATTCGGACCTTTTCACCTTGCAGAGGATTTAGTATTCAGGCTTTCTCACTGGGTCCCTCTTGCCATTTTAATGAACTAACATTTATCTAGGTGGATAGAAGAAGAATACTATTAATAATTTGACTTGTGTTCTTTGCTTGTTTAAGTTAACATACCCCTCCTGCTGTCACAGTGCCTGACACAGCGTCATTGGCTGAGGTGCTAGTAATCGGGACAGAAGCAGAGATATAGCTTACGAAATGTGTTTATCTTTGCAATTTAACAGTTACAACCTCAGCATGAAATCCAGCTGGTGTATGGGAAGGACACACTGTCCCAAAAGTCAGTCATTTGACAGGATTTTTAACACCCAAGGAGAAATGAGGAAACTGTTGTCAAGGCTGCCACTCAACTGCCATTACAGCCCTCTGTTTTCACTCATTCCGAACTCGGTAATTTTCTCAAAAGTTTGAACTAAAACTTTCTATGCTTGGTCTCAGCAGAAGAGTGATTTCTTTTTGGACAGTCTGAGCATATTTCACTCAGATACTTTCCTGCTAATTCAGAAACACCTTACGCTTTTTAAAGTACATAAGAACGTAGTGCAAAAAGGTTGCACTTTGGAGTTTCAGAGGAGACTTTAATGAGTTAGACATTAGTAAATCTGGAGATAAAATTATAAGCAATTCAAAAATTGCTTTGGCAAACATGCTGAGCATAAAAACTGCTATGAAACTTTTAGGATTATCATTAAGACAGCTCCTTAGGACGGATAGGGAATTATTTTTAACACACGCTAATTTTACACTGCCAGCTAAGGGTGTGATTTCCCCTGCTTATATACATATACTCACTTGATGAGAGCAAATGCAAAAATAAATAGCACCATAGCGAGCAGCAATGGAGGCATGGCTGAGCCAGGCAGGGTATAAACGGGCCTGAAACTGGTTGGAATGTTTTCCACTGCCACTACCTGTCACATGTATGCAAACACTTTGTGCCATCCACATTGTGTCTTTCACACATGGAAGAAATAAAAGCAACTTTCTCCCTTTATGAGGCAAACCTGTACTCACTCATTCCTGACATACTGTAATACAATCTTGCACATATTTGCCCCACAGATTTTTACAGGTGACATTCAATCCTAGTGGTAGCAGATGCAGCTTGTATTATGTTTCCACCGGGTTGAGAGAAGTTAAGTTTTCAGTTCACTGAGCCTGAAGATGCATCACTATTCAATGTCAGATGAGTGATGTACAAGCTTGTAATCCTCAATGCTACAGAATTATATGTAATCATGGATAAAAACAGCTGCTTTGCTACAGGGCACCATCAAGAGATTTCTTCTCTTAAATGTTAATCAAATACTTTCTCTGCAGAAGTAGTGCAAAGAGGGGGGAATGTGTCCAGTTAAAACTAGAGCTGCTTGGTTTGTGGACAAAAAGCCCCAAGCACAGAAAACTAAAAAGCTTGGGGTTCTCTTTTTTCCATGAAAATACCAAAATTTGGAGGGGAAAAATTGAAAGATTTCACAAAATTTCCACTTAATTAAAAAGCCCATCTTCCATCAAATACCACTACAATGGAAAAATTTTGACCTGCACTAGTTAGAGTACAGTTTGGGTGTGAAGCCTTGTGTTTTATTCCCAGTTCTGCCTGCCATTTACTAGATGAAGCTGACCAAATCACACAACTTCCGTCCATTTTCCTGTCTGTAAAATGGGGATGAAATTACTCATCTAAAACTCCCAGGAATTGAGATACTATTTATTGTTGTAGTGCCAGGGAACCAGAGTCCACGATCAGGATGCCATTTTCCTGGGCACAGTTAGTTCAGAAAAGTAATGAGGCAGACAGCTCCAGCCTGGCAGAGCTCACAGCTGAATGAATGAATGTTTGTAAAGCTCTCTGAGATTCTCAGATGAAAAGTGCCAGAGAAGTGGGAAAGAAAATGAGTGATGGTAAGAAGTGGCCTTCAGAGAGCAATCTCTCATCCTTCTGGTGGGAATGGGTATTAAGCCCTGGTACAATGACACCATAATATCAGCCTTTCATGTCTGCCTGGCTCTACCGCCCCTTTTTAGCCCAATGGCTTCAGCACATTCTATATGGAAAATGAAGTCTGTCTTTTAACGTAAGTGTGTTTGGGGTGGGGGTGCAATTTCACTGAGCGTATCAATATTACTACACCTGTCTCAGGTTAATTTGGAAAGGCCTCAAAAAAACTCCAGTAAGAGCTTGCCATGGGAAGTTTGCCACAGGAGCTAAACTGCCAGCTTCCCCCTGGTGGGTCTAACGCTTTACCTCTCTTCATGGGCCAGGGTGCCCCCAGCTACCCCATCTCTTCTGGCTGCAGAGGAGCTTTGTCTCCTGGTCTGGGAGAGAATCTTCTCCTCCAGTTGCTACAAGCCTTCTGGCAGCTTCCTCCTGGTTTGTTCCCCCTCTTGGGAAGGCAGGGTTTAAGTACACCTGGCCCTGGCCCTTCACTGGGGCCAAGTGTCTCTAATTGCTCTGCCATGCTCTCTTCTGCTTGCAGGGCGAAGAGCCTTAACCCTTTAAGGCCCACATATTGGCCCTGGTATACCCTGTGGTAGCCCTCTGGCCTGACTTTACCACATTACATAAAGCCCTGGAGCCATTCCACAGCTGGTAGACTTAAATATATATTCTTTATAGTAAAAACAAATATTCTATTTAATAAGATGTGGTGTTAAGAAATATTTACGACACTTAGTGAAACTCAGTGGCTTTCCTTTTCACAAATAGAACACCAGGGTATTTTCTGTTGTGCCTGCTAAATAACAAACACTGGGAAGTATCAGTCAGTGACTTGGATGTTAGATATTTTGTATAAGCTTTTATACAATGAATGTGTTAGAAAGATGCTCTCTGCTCAGGATTCTTCATGCTCCTTTTGGGGGCAGTAGTAAAGCCGTTAAGTTATCTATGGAGCAAGACTAGAAGAGCTGACGTCTGCAGGAATATTGCTTTATGTAAGCAGGAGATCCAGTCACGCTGAAGGTGACATTCTTTTTATTATGGGAATATTTAGTCTTGCCTAGATTTTTAAGGATGGGGGGACATTACAATCATCTGTGTCCTCCTGCATATCATGGGAGAATTTCACCCTATTCCTTCATGAATTCCATCTCTTTTTTAGAGAGAGAAATTCAACTTAGGTTTAAAGACTTACTCCTGTTGCGAATATTAAAAGGTGACTTATTTACAGTCCAAGAATACCTACATAGGGGAAAATATTCTGATACTAGCGGGTTTTTCAGTCTAGCAGACAAAGGCAGAATGAAATCCGCTGTCTGGAAATTGATGCTATGAAAAACTCAAACCTGAAATAAAAATACTTTTTTTTTTTTTTTTTTTTTTTAAACATACAGGGTACTTGGAACATCTTACATGGGACTGTTCCTTTCAATTTGTTTCAACTAGCCTCATTTTTGTGTAGTTTTCCTTTTTAGAGTTAAATGCTACTATGGTGGGTTTTTTGGTATTTCTCCTCCTCCTCTGCCAAGGAAGTTAAATTTAATTATATTATAGTCGCTATTACTAAGCAGTTTAGTTGTGTTCACCTCGTGTACCAGATCCTGTGCACCATTTAGGACTAACCCAAGAATTGCCTCTCCTCTTGTGGGTTCCAGGACAAGTTGCTCCAAGAAGCGGTCATTACTGGTGTGTAGAAATTTCTCTCTCTGCATCCTGTTTTGAGGTGACATGTTCCCAGTCAACATGGGGGTAGCTGAAATCCACCCATTATTATTTTTTTCTGGTGTCATTTGTATTTTGTAGCCTCTGTAATCTCCCTGAGCAATTCAGTCATCACCATCCTGGTCAGGTGGTTGGTACTATGTTCTTACTGCTATACTCTCAGTAGTCAAAGCATGGACTTTCTATTCCTAGAGATTTGGTATAGTTGATTCATTTAAGTTTTTTACCGTATTTGACTCCATATTTGGTTCTCTCAATGGTATCAAAGGGTGATTGTATTCTGCTCTGTTCTGTTGATGTTTTTATACCACATCCATTTGTGACACACCTGGGTACAATCCAAACTAATGGGCAGCTTTGTCACCCCTGCCCTGCAGCCCTGGGTGCCTCACAATCCCTTGCTGAAGTAGCTCCCGCCTGGGCCACTCACAAACAGCCTGCCAGCATGCAGGTCGCAGCCTGAACATCTGCCTGTAACTGCCACCTGCCAGCCACACGTGGATTACGCTCTGGATCTCATCAGCCTTGGCTCTTACCAAAGTGCACAGAGGTCACCCTGGGAAGCCAAAATGCAAGTGCTGGATGGTGTCTAACACCCCCACATTATGGGTTGTTACCAGGGATGCAGCCTGGCACCTCCAGCACCAAAAGCACAGGCCACCACCCGATGTGCTAAAGGATTAACTCCTGTAGCTGACAACAGAACTAGGCTCTTCTCCTCCCAATGGCCCAGCCACTAAAGGGGGACATGACATGCGTATCTAGCGGGATTGCGGAGCCATCAGCCTGGCAGCAGCTTGTGACCCACTGGGTCTTCAATGCCATCTACAAACAGAGCAGCCGTGGAAAAGGGTGAGGCACTGTTTCAGCGTGGCTGGGTAGAGGGTATATGCTTCCTATCCATCCATGAGACAAAGGTCTGGAGGGGTGCTCCTTGGTCATACTACCTAAATGCCAGGTGCTGTCTTGGTCCCCAGGTCCCACACTGGAGCTGGCAAGGGGCAAATGGTTTATGACAACTCTACATGAAACCTGCCTTTCCCCCTTAGCCCTCGTATTGTACTTTACTTGAGGGGAAAAATACAGAGATTCATAACTAATACAGTGACTGACTATTTTCTGACCCAACCAGTATCCCTGGTCCCGTTATTATTGATGTAAATATTAATGATCTACATCGGAAATGAATGTCAGGGCATTTCAGAAGGAAGCAACCAGAATCTCCATCTACTGAAAATGTTAATAGCGTCTTCTTTCCTTTCCAGCACTCCTAGCCCCAGGTTTGCATATGTGAGGGAGTAGTGAGGGTAGAGAGGAGAGTCAAATTCCAAGGGGTTCAGTGCAGCAAACCCGTGGAGGGTTTAAAAAGGGATCAGTTTTGAATAGGACCCTGGACTCGTATGGGAAAAGGAGTGATGGAGTTGCACTTCTTGTGCACCTGTGGGAAAGCAGGGCGTGAGTGGAAAAGGTGCGGGGCTCAGCACAGTGAAGCTGCAGAAAACATTGTTGTCCATGCAGTCTACCACAGAGCTGAGGGTGTAGGGAAGGTGCCTGTGAAGGCATTTGTGGGTCTAGATGGGGTATTCAGCAAAGGGCAAATGGCACATGTGCAGCACACAGCCTTCCTCCCCCCCATGACTCCGAGCTAGTACTGAGGCAGAGGGCCCAGGGCTGGGGAAGCTGTATTTTGTCAGAGTTCGCAGTATGCGTGGGGTTTAGAGACAGCTTGGCCAGCAGTGCATTTTCATTTTGAAAATTTTGTGTTTTTAAAAAAAAATCTTGCCTGGCTGTTAAGTCTCAGCAGGGAGCAAGTTTTTATGACAAAGTTATATATTGTGCCCTCAGGTTATAATGGAAACGCTGAGAGACCCTTAACCCTTCTCGCGCTTGTGCAGCTGCTGCAACATTTAATGATGACTCCACAATTGCTAGAAAACTCATCAGTCTGTCCATAAATGGCTCCTGAGCTATGGAGCCCTGGGATTTGCTGTTGTGACAAAGGACCAGGTTTTGTGTTGGGTGGATATCTAGGCTTCAGGTGCGAGACCAGACCCATACTTGTGGTTTTGTACTTGGACCAATTGATTAATTAATTGAAGCCCAGCTCATCCCCTCTGAGAGAACAGCAAGGAGGATTGATGAGTTCTGTGAGGGTTTCTGCATGTGGGACATGGTCGAGCAAGGGGTTGGAGTTAGATATGCACGTGTGTACATCTCTTCCCCCCCCTACCCCCCGGTAAAGGCTCCGAAGCCTGTCCCCTGGCCAGGCAGATGCCCCCCACTGGCTATTGTTCCTAGAACACCCTCTCCCCCCATCCGGTAGTTCCATAGTCCCTGTGGCCCCCACGACGCCAGGGCAGGGGAGAAGGAGGCTATGCTGAAAGGTTAGAACAGGCTGAGACTGAATTCTCTTTTGACTCACCTCTGCAGAGATGGAGATGTGCTGGGCATCTCCAGTTCCCCCTGTCTGCACTTGTAGCCCCTCAGGGATCCTGAACATCACAGGCAGCGAGGGCGGTGCCACTGTGATGGCCGAACTGAGGCAGACCCCTTGTCCGGCATTAAACCACAGTCCTGCTCTTTGAGTTTGTCCCCGCCCGGTGACTGGTCCTCAGATGAAGCTGGCTGAGGTTGTGCCCGGTATCTGACTAGCACCATTTTGCAGAGTGTGCTGCTCCGCCCCTCCTGGTGGGATGCCACATGAGGCTGCACTGGTGGGGACCGAGCCTGTCTGGCATTCGGGGAATGTCTGAGGGGGGCCCCTTAACTGAGTCCCCCTTACACACACAGGGTCTTTCAATGTGTGGGCCTGCAGGCGAGCAAGTGGTCTGGCCCTCAGTTATTTCTGATTTAACAGGGACTGTGGGGATCCCGTTATCTAATGGGTGCTGAGGTGAAGTTCAGTGTGTTTTAAGTATCTGAAGTGGCTGCCTGTGCTAAGCCATTCCCTCCCATAGTCCTCTTGCAGAACTGAAAGCCCTCCCAGCCAGAAACACCTTTCCCTACCTCTTTCGTAGTAGCCAGGCAGGAACTCCTCCACACAAGGCTGGGGACCTGACCCCTTCCCTTCAATACTGGGGCTTGGTCCAAGGGATTAGTACCAAGCGCCTTCTAGCCAATTGCAATTGCATTGGCGCCATGGTGCTCGTTAATGGGGAGAGTCTGCAAGGAAAAAAAAGAAAAATGCAAGTGAATTCAGCAAATCTTCTCCTGCATGGTCATCTTAAAATGTAAACTTTTTATGATGCAATATCTGCTTATTACAGAAAAGAAGCTCTTGCTTATCTTTGCTTGGGCAGGCAAACTGCATGTTACAATGTCACCAAATTAACCCTGCTAGGAACCATTAAGTTTTGTAAGTCTGGTGCGAAATATGTCCTGATCTCTCAACAGAAGTGCTGCTCTGAGACGAACATGGTACTTCATCAGCCAGGTACGGGAGACTAGCATATTGCCCGAGAAGAGGACTGGACTCCTATCCATCTGTGCTCACAGAGGAAATGAGCTCTTGGGGTCCCATGCTAGTCCCTAGAATTCATTAGCCTAAAATGAAACTCTAATTATGTTTCTGACATGCATAGGTGCCGGATTCTGCATCACTTCAAGGCTGGAGACATGCCATTAGGTAGGGCTTGGTTCAGCAGTTTGCACAGTAGAAGGAACTGAGCCCAATTCGTTGTCTCTATAGCCTTCCTGCAGAGAGAGTCTGTTGTTGAGTCCAGGTGATTGGTCTCCTAGGAAAAAGGCTGACTCTGGTTTTCCACTTCTTGGATTCAGGGGAAATAGTATTTCTACAACATGCTTTGGGGTGATTCTTGTGTCCTCAGGCTCTGCCAGCTCCCAGCAGCCTGGAGCAAGAGCTGTCATCCTCAGCTCGCATGCCAGATATAGATTGGAGTGTATGGTCTAGAGCAGGAAATATTCGCATAAGAACAGCAAAGCCTGGGAGTGGTGAAGCTCAAGAAAACATATCAGATAATAGTTATTTTAAAATAAGCTAGCTGAGACTGTCGCCTCACTGGTGTGGTGTGTCTCTGGGAGCCCTTGAGCCTTGGGCCCATTGCTCATTAGCAGCATCCCTGTTCACTCTCTGAACTGTTTGATTACAGTGTTTGCTGATCTCCCAGTTCCCAGACACAGCAGACTCCTGCCTACTATCAATAAGCAAAAGCACTGGAGCTCTTGTCACTCACAGAGAATGCTGGTCACATCCAGTACCCTGGAGTTATAAAACCTTGCCAGTATAAACCTTGCCAATATAATCACTCATCAAAATTACTCAGTAAGGGAGACAGAGCAGTAGATGAAATCACTGGCTTGTGTGTGGCTGTGAATGGGAAAGAAGCTGCTGGGAATGCAGCACTATGAAATCCCAGTGATTAAACAATACTGTTAAGTGCTGCTAATTTTGAAAATGCTTGTCTGTGATAAATTCAGTTATCTTGACCTCTGTTAGGAAGAGGCTAACTATCTTTGAGTCTCCATAGTGAATTGTTCGACCGGAGGGGAGGTCTCAGACCTACAGACTCCTTTTAAAAATCATTTTATTGTTCCCAATAGCAAATCCATACTTGTAGCTGCACAGTGGAAAACACAAAATGATTTTGTTTTCCAGAGATATTTTCTCTCTCTCTGAGTTTGGTTTAGCTCATTTCAGTTCAATATGCTGATGTAATGCGAGGCATATGGGTGGAAACTTCAGAAGCTCCTATGCACTTAAGTCACTTTTGGAAATAGGGCTAGGGCTCCTAAAGTCAAACTTCTTTGAATATTTGATCCACGTCATAGTCTATGTGGTACTCTTTTCTCTGTATCAGATCCCAATGTGAGGGAGGCCTGTGCTCCTGGAGGTGCTATTGTTTGGGATGACATGGAAAATGAAGATCTTAGTTGCCTTCGATCACTACAGAGCCCATGTTCTTATCACAAAAAAATAGGGAGCTTACCGAGAGGGCTGGACTTGATTTCTCAAGGTCCCTTCCAGACTTATATTTCTGTGATTCTCCTGGCCAAGTTATATCCCAGGTAATTCCCCCTGTGGTTTTAATTAGACACCATATGATTCTTTATTTCCTGTTCTTCCTTGCCTGTGGAATACTGTACCAGAAGTGGCTGTATTTCAGTAGTGGGTGAAGAACCTTTAGCTTTTATATACCCTCATATGCAGTGTAGTTGGCATATCCATTTGCTAAGTTTTTTAAGACTGTAGAAGCCTTGAAATTCAAGGTATTATCACCTTTGCATATGAGACACAGGTTTCAAAGAACCACATCCCCAGAGCTTATACATGATGTAGTATTACATAGGGTGATTTTTAAGCTCACAGTTAAGGCAATAACATGCAAAAAACCATTCTTTTCACAAGTGCAGTTGCAGCATCTAGCACAGCTTAAAGTGAAGGCTCTGGCTACCCAACCTCTAGCTGAGGTTTGGTACCATATAGGGGCACTCCAATCAGAATGTTGGCAAAGTCCATGGGAGTCTTTTGGGCTCACACCTGTGCCTTAAACAACATCCTCTTAGGAGAGCATTAATGTCCGTGGCCTCTGCCAAAGCCTGACATTGCCTTACAGACTTTCAGGGTTTATGATTCGGTTGTGAAAATAATGAGCGTAAGATGTGTGTTTAATCCTGCTGAAGACAGCCAGGGTGGTCATGTGACTCTGATAATGCCTCTTTCCCATCTGATTAGCCTACTTTCTTATTACAATTATTTTGTCATTTTCACCTAGTACTCAGTTTAGACTCTTCTGGAGGAACCTCCACCAATGCAGCGTGTCAGCAGTCCCAATAACTATTGTGAAGTCTTCTGGAGGGGAGGGATAATTGTTATCAAAACCAAGTGTACATGCCACCAAAGGCCTTGGATTCCCTCTGAATGAGCTGGAATCATAGATCCAGAGGTTCGTTAATGAGCCGGCACTATGCCACTTCCTTCTGAGACCAGCAATCATTTCAGGGACTCGTTAATGAGCCAGCACTATGCCACTTCCGAGACCAGCAATCATTCTACACTTGATGCAGTTCGTGCTGCAAACAATTCTTTAAGTTGTGACTCCCAGGTTTATGTAATCACAATCTAGGTGATGCAGCCACATGCTTTTAAGGCTGGAAGCAGCGAGTGACCCAAACATAAATGACTTGAAACTTGTGGTGCTGGAGTTCAGCATGTCCCTTGATCTGCACATGCTAGCAGGACTGGGGATGGGTTCATCTGTCCTAGGGATCTTCAAAATAAAAGGGATAGAGAGAGGGAGCCAGCAACTTCCTGGATAGTGGAGGGATGAGACCACAATGGTATGCAGGCAGACGTAAGTATTGGCCATGACTAGAGCTGAGTGAATGATGTGTAACAGGTAGTCAGGAATTCCCATTCTTTCTGTCTGTGTAATGTCTCCATTCAGCCTGTGAGCCTTCATTTTTTATTCAGAATTACCTGTCAGCATTTTTTTGCACACTTGGTTTATTCTGTGGCTTGCTACACAAAATTCAAAATCTGACATCCAGGCTGAAGGGCATAGTTGTGATTGGTCACAGAAGGCAGGTGGTATTTTTTTCTGTTCCCTCACAGCTGTGTTCCTGAAGTGTTGCTTTGTGGAAAACTCAAATTCAGTATTCACTATTGATGCATGTAAGCACATACACCTGCGCTCTCCCCCAATGTGATACACTGTCTTAGGTCTGGTCCACACTTACCTTCCAGATTCAGCAGCAGTCGATGGGAGATACACAAGTGACGTAAATCACTTGCGTATCTCCCGTCGACTTCGCGGCGTCTGCTCTGTGCGGCGTTCACGCTGCGTTGCGCCAATGGGAACAGCGTTCCCTTCGACGCAGCGCTTTGCCACTTACTGGGTGGTTTTCCTGCATCGATTGCTGGATTGACTGAGCGGATCTACACAGACCGCTCAGTTGATCCAGAGCAATCAATCTGACTGCGGCGAATTTGCTGCCGTCAGTGTAGACCCAGCCTTAGTGTTCACAAATCAAATTTAATTTTCACTAAAGAATCCTCCTTCTGCAAATACACAAAACTAAGCTGGCCCAAATGTGCTTTATTTTTTTTCTCATTTTCTTTTTGCAGAAAAAAGAAATCTCACTAGGTAGCTTCTCTCTGTCTGCAAATATTGTTTGTGCAGCTCTACTCTGCAGCTGCTGAGACAGAGGCGGTAGCTTGCAAATGTTTTTGAGCAGGATGCAGGGAACTCTAATGCAGAAGTAGACTCTCAGGGCTATTTGTGAATTGGATGTTGCGGGGAGGGTGGGATTTAAAAAGTCCCATGCAACATTTGTCATGAGGTGATGGAAATGCTGAGGAGCAAGCAATCACCCTTGTTCTGTGATGAAGGTGCAGTGCAAAGAACCTAGAAGGAAATCAAACAGGATGAATAAGCACAAGGAAAACAATCTTGGATGGATGAAAACAAAAGGAAGCATCTTGTCCTATATCTAAACGTATCTAAAATGACCTCTTACGCTAGCCATGTTTGCAGTGCGAAAGGGCAGCCTGAAAGAACATTGTGTGAAGGCAAGGGATTGGGTTTGACAGGAGCACAGTGGGTTAGCTGTTCTATAGCATCAAATAGTGACGTCTCAGGCATATGAGCTGCTCATGCAGAATAATCAGGTGAGATCAACGGTAAATAATGACAGCCTTTCAAGACTTCAGTGAAGTTTAACAATCTTCTAACCCAACCCTTTTTGTTTTCACATTTACTGTTTGAGGTTTTTTAAACCATCTCGGTCTCTAAATCAGTGAACCCATGAAAGCACAGACCCCACTATTGGCTAGCAACACAAGTCTATGCTTGGTACTCCAGGAATGGTTGTACAGTCCATGCTGCTACATCTACACTGCTGTTAAAGCTAGCACAGGTATGCCTACATAAGCTGCAGTCACACCTCTTTTTGCAGTGTAGACATGTACTTGAGAGACTGAGGGTTTTAGGCCCCCCATCTGTAAAATGGGCTTAATAGCACTTCCCTATTACACAAGGGAACTGTGAGGGCAAATTCCATTAAGGACTGTGAGGTGCTCAGGTACGATGGTGATGAGGGCTATGTAATTATGATTATTTTTCTATTGCATCTGTTCTTGGGAATCCTGGTCCTGGAGCAGGACTCCATTGTGCCAGGCCCTGTACAAAGATGGAACAGAAAGACAACCCCTGTCCCAAGGAGATTGCAAGTACCTAGATGAAATGCCAACTCTTACTTATTTCCACAATAATTCCTTTGTTTCCACATAATGTATCATTGCGCTAGTCGCTTCCCCTCCAAATATTCAGACCTCATGATAGCTGCTGCCTGTGGGACTCTGGGTTCCAGGTCAGTTACTCTTTCAGAGATGCTATTTTAACTTATATGTTGACTTGCTATGATTTAGCAGAATGTACCCGCCACTTCAGTGACTTCTTTATAGTGCCATCGATCCTGCCAATTTCATGACAAGGAATAAACCATGCACAAACACAATACACCTTTTCCAAATTGCAGGTCAATTCAGAGGCTTTTGTTTTATGACAGCACGGACAGTGTTGCTATAATTCCCGCAACAGTGTTTGCAATCCCAGTCACCTGGAATCTCTGCAAGAAACCATGGAAGTGGCACTGTTAAAAACAGAAACTGGCCTTTTATTATGGGTGGGGGCACAAGGTTTATCAGGGATTCCTACAACATGTCACATCGACAAAGAGAGATGTTCATTAACTTGCTCACCATGTCTCCTGAGTGCCTCAGACACATTGTCTTCTAGCTCACTCTTAGGTTGGCGCAGGTGATTCTGCCAAACTTGCTGTTGGGGGAAGTATCAGGGTTTTTCAGAGACGCAGCAAGACTAAGCACTTTTGGAAACTCATGTATAATCTATTTTTCTCTGTATCCTGCATAAGATTCGCTGCAAAATCTCAGATCAGTTTCCTGGTTTAGTCAGGAGTGATACACTAATGACCCCACAAGCAAATGGGGAAGTTAATTAAGACTGGATCCTCAATAGGGCTAAGGAAATCCTATTAATAGGCAGGATACCAACTTCTTGCTGCTCGTCAGTGAGGTGACTCTTGGCTTATGTTGCTGGCTTACTGTACAGCTTTTCCTGGACTCTTCCTTCACTGTCCCAAGCTAAATTGTTATTACCAGGCAATAAAGCTTTACCAAGGCCCTGGAAACACGCTAGAGAGGTAACCGGGTCCAGTGACAGGGCACAGGCCTGGGAGTCAGCAGATCTGGGTTCTCCTCTTGGCTCAGCCACTGATGTGCCATGTGGCCCTGGGTGACACATGAAGCACCAGTGCAAAAGCCTGCAGGATGCATTTGGGGGACTATAAATGCCCAGTGCAGACAATTGAACAGAACCAGTGATGCTGTCTTGGAGGAGAAACTGACACACACAAAGGGATTGAGTTGTTGATAGGGCGGGAGGCAGGGAGCATAGAGTGATAGGGTAGTTGCAATCCCATCTCTGCCCATCAGGCAAAGGTGTAGATGCTAGCTTTTTGGAGTGGGAGATCAGAGGCCAATCACAGTGACTGTGTGGCAAGCCAGTTAGGCCAGCCTGATTGTTGTACTTGCATTATCTGTTGTTATTGTATTGCTAGGAATCTTACCCCTGCACTGCAGTATATTAGAAAATGGTTTTGGGGATCTGGCCCATAGTATTCAATAGCACGCTTGCAGTAGCTGGTCTAACCTTGGGACAAATGAGAGAGAATTCCTCCATGGACCATAAGATATAGAACTGGTTAGCTGGAACCACTTATTCTGCCAATCAGTCAGACTCCCAGTGTCAGTTACCTTCCCTAGTAAATTAATCTGATATTTTTGTAATAACTCAGGCGAGAGCCAGCCAGCAATTTTATAAAGGTAACAGTGTGTTTCTTAGAAGAACCCTCAATTTTAAATGTCCACATCAGATCACACTGAACTTCAAGACAATGGTTTGTTTCACTGAAGTTCTGAAAGGTAGGAGCGGAACCCTATCAGATCCTATTCTGCACACAACTGTCCCAGATGCAGGGCTGCATTAACAATTTTCTAAAAATAAAAAAAGCAGTAAATGGAGACTAAGCCAGCTCGACCTCAAGTAAACTGAATTGGACTAAGTGACTGGCTCTCTTTCCTGAAGTTCTTACATGGGCAGTGCACCCATCACCGTGCTGTCTGAGCACGCACTTGTTTTTGAGCTTATTGGTGTGTTCGTAGGTTTTTATTATTTTTAATGTGTTCCCTGTGATGCTTGGTTACAAAGAGCTGTGTGGTAATTTATATAGCCTCTGAGGAGAAGGCAAAGCTGGCCTGCTGAGGCAATCTGACTTGCTGGGGAACTCGCCAAACAGGCAGGGAACGGGCGCAGCCTGGGAATACCCCAGGTGAGGAGACTGCTTGGGAGTGAACTGTGACATTCTGCTGTCATGGAAATTAGTGGGAGGTCCTAGAAGCTCTGCACGCTGAAGGTGTTCTTAGACTAGCGGTGTTTAGCTGCGTTGCTGCAGACCCTGGGGTGATTCTCGTGTGTCACAGGGAGCAGAGAAAGTCTGTGCCTCATTGGTGTGTAATGTGCATGGGCTCAGAAAACGCACTCTCTCTGCAATTTCTGGATTGCATCCAGAAATGCAGGTGAACTGGGGCCAGACTATGGTCTGATGATCAGAACTGCTGAGCACCTGCGCCTCTTACTGGCCTCAGTGGGAATTATGGTGGCTCAGTGTTTTGGAAAATCAGACTACCACAGACATTTTGTCACCGCCACCACCACCACCACCTCATTATACCTCAGCACTCCTGGAGGGAGGCCACCTGTCCCTCCATAGGCCCAGCAGGCTCGGGTGCTGTGGGGGAGTTACACAGTGACACCAATGGAATATAGACCATGACCAGTACAGGACACAGGGAGTGAAGTGGGACTGAAGTGAGGTGACTCTGACTGATTCAGCTGGCTGCTGTCACACCTGCAGTCCCTGCAGCAAGAGGCTAACATGTCGAGCACAGCTGCTGCTTCTGCTCTGATGCACTGTGGTTTGCAAGCATGAGCTGCTTCATGCCGTTAGAGCACTCTACAGGGATAACAAAAGTCCCTAGGAAATAACCTCAGTTCTCCACCTACCGCAGTTCTGGCTTGGGCTCATTGCAGGCTCCCCTTTCTCTCTCTGTTTAGCAAGAGCTCTCCATCTGCTGCTCCCCAGTTCCCTCCAGTACTGTGAACAAGACCTATGTCCCCCTACATCCAACCTCTGGGGGGCAGGACCAAGTGCTTGGGAGGGTGTAGGGAAGAAAGTGGACTTCTGAATATTGGCACTTCCAAAAGGAGGCCCACAGCAGGACTTCGAAGTGGGGCAGGAGATGAGTTTATTTGAGTGGAGATCAGGACCAAGCAAACGTTCTTGTGGGGATTTTCATTTAGTTCTTTTGCTAAATATGAGTTTTTTGCAGCAGAGTGAGATGTCAGGGTAGAGAACAGCTTGTGGGATATGTTAAATAATGCGTGTGTAATGTACAGAACTGTAATGTGTAAGGTCTGTTTATGGGAGGCAATGTGGCCTAGTGGCTAAGAACACTGGACTGGGATTCTGACAAGCTGGTTCTGCCGTGTGTCTGCTGGGTGACCTCTAGTTAGTTCTGTGCCTCAGTTTCCCATCTGTCAGTTGGGGATGACCATACTGATCCTTTGTAAAGTGCTACGAGATATAGGTATTATAAAAATATAGTTTAGTTTGTTCCTTCATTGCTGTATGCCGTGGAGAACCTGAGTGCCCTTTCATGATTATACCTGTATAAATGCTCCTGAAAAGCAAACGCATGATATGAGACACTTTAGGTCCTGAATATCCACCCCAAATATTTTCCAGGAAAAGACCTATTTTAAATGGAAAATCTGCACATGGTTTAAAATTTCCAATTTGTAATAAGCTCCTTCATGCCGGTTTCTCCTTCTGGCCTCTCATTTGCAATTAGAAGTGCTTTGTTGCAATCTCTTTAATGTTTGCTAAATTATCTCATTTGTTTTCCTTTTGAAATGGATCTAGTTTGCTAACACACTTTACTACAGTGGCTTTTGCTTCAGTTAAGCTTATCTCAGCGTGCACGCGCATGTGTGTTTTTAAAAAACAAAAACAAAAAAAACCCCAAAAAACATGGATTTCTATCAGTATTTTTTACCTTTTAAGCAGTGCCTCCAATGCGATATGAAAGTAGAGAAAAATACATAATTTGATTATCTTCATGAAGTGAAAGCTATTGGTGGTTTTATTTAATTTAAACTGAACTAGGGACTCCTGGAAAGCTAGATTACTGCTTATTGGTTATTAAGCATCGAAGTTTGAAAACCTGCTGTGACTAAAATCTCGTCTACACAGCGAAATTAGGTTTTTGCAGCATGATTTGGGCTCTGCCCCATTAAAACTAATGCTTCCCATCCCCCATTTATACTTCCAAATTTGTTTATCCTGCTGTGCAGAAAGCTGCTGCCTTTTGTAGTTCTCTTATTGGGTCTGGTACATCCTTTACAGATAAGTGGTCTGAAACTAATACCATATGGCTGCTAATACTACAGCTGCCCCCACTGAGTGGGAAGTCAGGGGTAAGGAAACACATGTGTTTTAACAAATGTTCCATGTCACAACCAGAAACTGAGTTAGTTTGTCTTAAGAAGCTTCCTGTGGTTTAAGCACATATTAATGGAAGCGTCCCCCTCCCTGTTTCACCCTCCAACCAAAATCTGAGTTACTGGAGTGCAAATCCTGATGATTCTAGTCAGAGAAAAGTGCAAATATTCTAACACTTCCTATGCTGACTTAAAGTTTGGATTTAACCATCTCAAAACCTTCAGCATTTGGTCTATAGAAATATCCTGCATAATCTATGGATTAGGGAGGAAATTATCAGTTTGATTTCAGTTAAACTAAAGAGCACATTGTCCATTGTTGGCTGAAAAATAAATAACTTTGCAATTGTGGTGCTGTTGTAGCCATGTTGGTCCCAAGATATTAGAGAGACAAGTTGGGTGAGGTAATCTCTTTTACTGGACCAACTTCTTTCAAGCGCCACAGAGCTCTTCTTCAGGTCTGGGAAAGGTAATCAGTCTAGTGTCCCAGCTAAATACAAGGTGGAACAGATGAAATATAAGGAGTTAACAACATGTTGCAAGAAACTATTCAAAAGGAGGTGAGCAATTAACCCCACTGAAATTATAGGACAAAGGAGAGTGAGTGGGTTACAGATTGCTTTAATGAAACATAAAACCACTGTTTCATTGAGTCCATGACATTACATGTTGAGCAAAGCTATGAATTTAAGTTCCCAGGCTTCTCTTTTGAAGGTGTGGTGCAGATGTCCTTTGAGGACGAGGAATGAGAAGCCAAATGTGCTTCTGATGATGAGGTCGGGGGGTTGTGATAACCTAGATTTTCTCCTTGGAACATAATCTTTGATATCTGGGTGTGGGTAATGGAATAATTGGTGTGTTTTGGGGTGGTTCCTGGATCTGTGAAGTGAATATGAATATATTCTGAGGACAAAGTCTGGGATACACACTTAAAACTGCCAAACAAGGAAGCTCCACCAGAGAAGTGGATCATGCATCTTGGAACAGGTCACACACATACACCGAGAAAACCTGCTTAAATACAGAGCTCTCTCTGACTGCACACCACTAGCTGTCACCTCCCATCCTGCACTGGAACCCATACAACATCTCCTTAAACAATTACAATCCATACATGATAAGGACCACATCCTGAAAGATACCATTCCCAAACCATCTCTTCTGACCTTCAAACAGCCATCCAGCCTCACCAAGCTCTTCGTCAGAAGTAAACTCCTACAGACCAGGACCCATCAACTCAGGGTGGCACCAGGACCTGTCAGAACAACACATGCAAAACCTGCAGACCTCTTTCCACTGCTACAATGATCAACACACCTTTCAAGATCCACGGGCTCCACACATGCCTATCACAACATGTGATGCACCCCATCCAGTGTACTAAATGCCCCAAAGACAACTATGTAGGTGAAACCAGACAATCACCGCACTCTCAAATGGTGGAGCTCAAAAGATTATTTCTTTCGCTAACCAAAGTTGGCCCAATAAAAGATTACCTCCCACCTCGTCTCTCTCATTGTCAATTGTAAATTTTGTGTGAATATGCACAAAATGTTAAGAAAATGGATAAATCTGCAAAGCTACCCCCACATGAAGAAAATAACCATTGTAAAATGTCCTGAGTTGGGTATTTTCAGCATCTCCTCCTTACCCTCCTGCCCTCAATCAGGCTCAGCTCAGAGAGGAACATTGAGACGCAATTGTCTATGGCTTATGAGGCCAGGATACAATTTGCACAACATAGAAAATCAAAAAAGAACGTTCTAAGGAGGAGGAACAATGAACCAAGGTTCTGTGTTAATAAAAGGGAGGGATGTGGTCACTTTAAGGCGATCCAATCAAAAAGGGGAAGGAGTAAATAAAATAGAACCATATGGTTAAATACAGCTTCATTTTGTAAAGCATCTTCCAAACACACTGACCACCCAACCACTTAAGAATTCAGTCGTGGCCCCAAAGAGATGCATCAAACAGAGCAGAAGGAGAAAGAAACTAAGCAGTATGGATACTCCGTGCCGTGAGGTCTCCAAAACTCTTATTGGCAGTCAGGCACCTGATGTGCTGTGACCAGTATGGTCTGTTTTCCTTGTCTTCCCTGCATTCACCAGCTGGCTATAGTCTTACACTTAGTCCTTGTCCCAAGGAGCTTGCAATCTACCTTTTTGTTGTATGTTTGTGCAACACCTAATACAGTGAGGCCCTACGCACTATCGTATTACCGATGATTGGCTGAGCAAAGTAAGGCCCTACTCTCAGTGGCATTTCTGTCTGTTACGTGGTGCGTTCTAAAACCCACCTGACTTTCACTAAACTCATCATTCACTTGGTCATTCCAGATACAGGGGTGAGGCAGTGACCTCAAGGTTTATGGTGAGAATGAGGGTTAGGGCTAGTGATCTTCATGATGCCCAACTCCAGCCAGACCCCCCGGCTCTGGTCAGATCCTTACTCCTTTTGGTGAAAATGAGAGAACTGGGAAAGCCTGAGTTTTGTGGCAGGGATGTTTCTGGCAGCTGGTGGGACACTCAGATGGGCCAACTGAAAGAATCCCTCCATCCAACCGAATTCAGAGGGAGAATTCAGGGGACTTAGCACAGATACCATGGAAAGAGCAGCTGGGGATAGACAGGGAGGATGGAGCCGGGTTTGTGCCCTAAGTGAGGACTGAGGCAGATAGGGAAAGTACTCAGTGTGGGCAGGAGGTCTGCCCTAACTAACGCGAGAAGAGAGGGAGGCAGGGTGATGACCGCAGTAGAGGCAGAGTCAGATTAGCACAGAGAGGTGGTGACAGGAGCATTTAGAAATGGGAGAAGTGAGGACACGAGTTCCAGTCCTCGGGGGCATGTAAAAAGCAGAAACAAATCCACAAGCAGGAGCACTAAAAACTGGGGAGTGTAAGTATGGACTTGCTGCTTTACCTGTGAGGCATCTTCATTGGACGGGACACAGTCAGGTGTGGGTGGAGGAGGTGGTGCTGGCTGCTTTCTCAGGCATGGGTGCATGCATCTGGCAGGGCACAGCTGGATTTACTCAGAGTGCAGGTGGCTAT
This sequence comes from Mesoclemmys tuberculata, assembly GCA_007922155.1. Classification (NCBI taxonomy): domain Eukaryota; kingdom Metazoa; phylum Chordata; order Testudines; family Chelidae; genus Mesoclemmys; species Mesoclemmys tuberculata. The sequence goes on along the minus strand of ML675604.1, from coordinate 185,496 downwards.
CAGCTGTGCTTATGCAGAGGCTTCTTGATGTGAGCAATAAGAGGTCCAGAAACTCCAGACATCTTATTGCAAGTCTACCAACTGGGTTTGTTGCTGAGCACAGCCTGGGACGGGAGACATAAAGGATGTGGGGGCAGAGCACTGTTAGGGAAGTGTATTGGGTATCCAGGATTTATTGATAACTGTGATTGTTTGTTTGTTTGGGGTGCGCTGGAGTCATTGCCTTTAAACCAACCAGCCCCTACCAGACTTCCACCTTTGGGTCAAGTTTCCAAGATCCTTACGTGGAAAGGTTTCCTGGCTCACGTGCATTGAATTACGGTCCTGTGCCAGTGCCATTCGACCCTTTGGAGAAAGTAAGTGTCCAGGTTCCTGAGATGACTCATTCTCCTTTGCCCCAGTGCTTTCATTTCTCTCTTCCTGGTGATAAAATTACCATTATACCAGCAGGAGGTTGGGAGTGGGGGAGGCAATGTAGAAAGTTAATCGCAATAAACTATTTCTTTTGAAATATAATAGCACATTGCACTTTTCATCTCGGGCTTTTGAAGTGTCTTACAACCATTAACTAATTCAGCCTCTTATGTTAATTAACCACACTTTACTGGAAAAGACACTAGATCAGACAGCAGCTTTTCAAGAACTCTGAACGCTGTGCATTCTCTCACTTCTGCTCTGGGAGCTTTCAACAGGAGTGCATGACACTTTCTTGCTTCATTCAAGCCATTTTCCACCACTGGATCACAAGCAGATAGACCGCAGTGAAGGGAGAGAGGAAAATGCTGGGGCAGCCAGACAGACCGTGTCAATTCTTCCGCCTCTTTCTCCAGTTGACTAAGAATTAGATCTCACAGGTGCTGGGACTGAAAACTCTACTCAGGTCACTGCTCTTCAGTCCTTTCTTCAGTAGCAGCTCCAGGCAACCTCAAAGAACTGTAACATTCTTCTCGTCTTAAAAATTCCAGGAGAACTAGCTGAGAGCAGTGTTTTCTGTTTAAGCTACCTCACTGCCAGTCCTAGATCTGAGCACTGTCAGAGGCTGGAATTGGTGCTTTAAATCTGTAGTTACAAGAGAGTATAATAGAAAAAGCCCAAAGGAATGAGAAGGAAACCAAGAAATCAAGGAGAGAAGGAGATGAATGTAAAAATTGAAGCGGTCAGGCCATCTGTATGTCACACACACATTCAGTTGCCACTTTGCCTGATGGCACATTCTAGAGGTTACAAGGGTTATGACACAATGATAAACATTTCCCATCCCGATCACGCGGACCTTGCCTTCACAACAACACGTGGAACTTGTGAACATAGCGAAACCTGATCTCACTATTTCCCTGCATCATCTTCTTCTTCTTTTTTTTTTTCCCTGCTTAAATTTACCCTGGCTGGCATGTCCTTTCCTCTCCACAATCCAGACAACCCCTCCTAGTGAAGCTAATAAGCATTATATTCCTGCCTTGCAGAGGGATCTACTGAGGCACGAAAAGAATTAATGACTTGCCAAAGGTAACGTTGTGAATCATTGGCAAAGTTAGTCTTGGAACTCCGGAGTTCTGGCTCCTAGCCCCACAACTCTGATCACTAGTAACAAATGGGAGAAAAGGCAAAGATAGCTAAAATATTTTGAGGATGTCTAAGAAATGCTGACTCAAGGAAGCAATTACTATTAGAATCTCCATCCTTTGAAGTTTTTGAGGTGTGGCTTGACAAATCCCTGGCAGGGATGGTTTAGTTGGGGCTGGTCCTGCTTTGAGCTAGGGGTTGGACTAGATGACTTCCTGAGGTCCCCTCCAACCCTGAACTTCTATGATTAGTGGAGAATTCTGTGGCAGATGACTCAGGCAAGTTTTATAAATGGCTTTATCAAAAACTCAACTCATCTAAGCACAGAGGCTCTGGCTTTGGTTTTTTTTTTTTTTTTTTCCCCCCTGAAAGGAAAAGTAGCATTCGAGAGAGAAAATACCTGCTCTCAAGACTAAAACCAAGACATTAAAGCAAATAACAAAAACATAACTGATGCTGAGCAATTATTTGACATCTCTCTTCAAATGATAGGTGAAAATGTCCAACACATTGGCTCTAATAAGTAGTTAGAAAATCTGCAGCTAATGGTCAAAACGGCTGGGAGAGGGAAGGTCCCTGACCTACTTAAAGAAGACAAAGCATGAAAAACAGATGACAAAAATTCAATATGGTCTTGAGGAAAAAAGCATGAATTGAACCTGGAGTAGATCCCAGAAGGCTGAGAAACATCTAAATAATGTCAGACCTAGGGCTGCATCAATAAACAATAAAAGAGAGTAGTTGAACAGCAGTTGCGAGGGTGTCTTAGAAAAATTTTGGGGGTCAAATCAAGGTCAACAAAAAAACAAAACAGCTTGATGGAAGAGGCTGACTTTCTGCCTCTGAATGAATGGCTATTTACACTGCCTCCTGAACTTGCTGCGAGAGATCATCAATCTAAGGAACAGCCTCTTTGCAAAGGATAAGGTGGGCGAGGCAGTAATTTCTTATTAATTTTTTTTAGACTTACTTCTGGTGGTGAAAAAGGCAATCTTTTTAAGTTCCATAGAGCTCTTCTTTAGCTCCAGGAAAGGTAATCAGAGTGTCACAGCTAAATGCAGGTGGAACAGATTGTTAAGCATAAGGAGTTGACATTGAAAAAACCATTCAAAATGAGTTGAGCAATGAATACCTCTGCAGTTATAGGACAAAGGAGCATTTGTGGGTTATGGGTTGTTGTAACGAGATATGAAACCCAGTATCTATAGTGGGTCTGCGATTTCGGTATCTAGCAGAGCTACGAATTCTGGCTCCTCTTTTGAAGGTATTATGCACATTTCTTTTGAAGATGGGGACTGAAAGGGTCAGATATGGAATAAAAGGGTGTTTTTTGTCTCATAATGTTTCTGTGTGCGCTCATTTGAGAGCAAGCTGAAGTGATACATTTTCACATGCTTAAATTGTTCAGACCAGGATGAGAAAAGACCCAGTAGCGTAGAGAACTTTAGTGGCAGCCAGATTAGATCTAGAATGTTGCATGGAAGGTGTGGGATTAGACGGTCATTTATGTTAGCGGGATTATTCTGAGTTTGTGCTCAGTGATTTCACCTTCTCTGAAAGATCTTGGTTTGGAGTGAGATGCTTTATTCATACAGGCAAGAATAGGGATTCTTTTCTTCTGCTTTTCTTAAGGAAATGCCTTCTATTGATAGTCCTCATGGATAAAGCTGTATAATGCATCTAAAAGTACAATCAGAATTCGTAAAATATTCCAGAACTGTAGTAAGTGGAGTCTGACTAGCAGTTAACATTCAGGTCCACTGGCTTCAAAAATCTTCGGTTCTTCAACATTTCCTCATTTCATGTAGGAGCCAAGGGACACTGTTATAAGCTAAGAGGGCATGAGCACATGCACGTGGAAAATCACACCGGTCATCCAAGGCATACCTATCAGGATTACAAGGTTTGCACATGCCTTCATTTGCTGCTCTAAGGGCAATTGCATTCTGCTGAGCACTTTCACTTGAATATTGCTGCTAATTTCCAATTTGCAAATTTGTCAGAGACAGAGGTAGAGCAGAAGAGTCAACATATTCACAGCTTGGATATCCTGCTGCTTTTCTCTCCTGCTTGCTTTTTTCCTGGGTGCATACAACCACTGTGTCTGTCTGCCTTTTGGTTGTATGCAACCCCCTTTGCCTGAGGCTGATTCAACAGGCCATGTGACAGCTTCATTTACTCCAACATGCTATAGCTCATCTGCCTGGGCCAGAGGGATGAAAGCATAGCATGCGAGTGCTCTGCATTCTACATTAGTTATCTGTTCCATTCTGGATGCATTTCAAGGTCCTAGCCCTCAGGAACGCTTCTGTCTGCTCCACAAATGCTATGGTCCTACACCGACATCACAAATAATAGGGTCCAGGGCAGGATTCTCTGGAGACAGGCACAGACCATTTGCCATGAAGGGTCCTTGGATGAGGTGCTCCCTACCTCTACAGATTGAAATGGACTTTTTATAGCTTGATGTTAAACACACTTCTTTCTAGGGGGTTCATCCAATAAAGGGGACTGCAAGGTGGGCCCTTCCCCCCACTTATCTTCCTGCATCATGATCTTAAAAATAAAAGGAGGAGCAGAGGAAATTGTTCTCAGACAAAACATTACTAATGTCATTGTTGTATTTTGGCATCTATGTACTGTGGTGACTGGTGAGCTGGAAATGCAGACAGGTAAATAGACAGGTGGACATAATTCCTACAAGTAGGTGGGCAAGATAAACACAAGTGGATACACTAGGTAGATAAAATAGAAACAGGTAAGTAGGTAATTCTGTTGCTCTGTCTCAAGGTGGTATGTCTTGCTCAATGTTCACCTTGAATATTCACAGAACTTTACATGGTACCACACTTGCATTATTCACCCCCTTTCCTTTCTGTATTCTAAAGCAAGTCAGTAAAGAATACCTTATAAAATCAGTGCTTGCAGGCTGTGTGTGTCTCTCCATGGTTGTTTGGGGTGCTGTGTGGTCTGATATTGTGGAAGTTCTTTTTGATGACCACTCTTCAACTGATGCACAATGAAATCTGCATTGAAAATTACAGTCTGAATGTGAGTCACAGTGGCAAGTAGCAGCAGGATTGAGAGATCCCTCTGAATGTTTCCTTCGTTTGCTGCACTTCATCATTTTATAGTAAATGTCCTAAAAAATGTCATAACTTTTTTTTTTTTTAATATTCCTGGCAGCTAAATGTTTCCAGTTGGTTGTTTTCCCTGTTGGCGCTGAACAGACTAACTCTTCAACAGTTTACAGGCTTATTTTTCTTCCCCTGGATATTACTGAACCTTAGTTTTGCAAGGTTCAAATGGCTCATTCTCTGTTCCTGAATACAATGGTCAGCAATGCTCCTTCCCTCCTCGTTTTTGGCATCTCAGTTTTTTGAAAATAATTATTCTCACTCTCCACACTATTTTTCCTTTTTCTGTGAATTTGCTGCCTCTCATTTCCATCCTGAAAATGCTGCTTTCTGCATTATTTTTAATTGGAAGGCTGGAGGGCAAATGCAATTAAATTGTGGTGCGCGAACTGTAACTTTGTAATATTAAAAAAAAAATTCACCTCACAGTTCACAATTGCCTGTTTTCTAATCTGGAGTCCATTATAATGCCAGCGTTCAGTTTTTATGCTCTGAACAAATGAAAAGAGCAAATCTTGGAGGACTGGGGGGAGGAGAGGGGAGCAGAATTAATGTAATAAATGTGTTTCTTATCTATGGGAAACAATGTTCTCAGCATCTTTTATGCAGAGATACACACTGCTGCAGATCCAATATGTATGTGATATACTGCTCTCAACATGTGCAGAGGTACGCCCTGTATCTGCAGTCTTGTGTATACACTGTAGGTGAAATCCTGGCCCTGTTGAAGTTAGTGTCAAAAAAAATCCCATTGACATCAATGGAGCCAGAATTTCACCTTGTGAGTGACATGTGGAGTTTTATAGGCACTTCCATCCATATGTAGCTTAGAGCACTTCACAAATCCTGCTTGGCCATAGCCCCTGGAACTGCAGCTGAGCTCCATGTGAGCACCAAGCCAAGACAGTTTGTTGGATAACTTCTGCTAGTGAAAAGCAGCCTCACCTCTCCACAGAATGTGCAGCTGTTTCAGAGTGCTCCGTAATGCTAGCAAGACATTTAGGAGAGAGAGAGAAGAATGCTGCACCCCTGATTAAAATAGCAGGGGGAATATCATCATATAGGTACAACATGACAATGCAAACTGAGTGAGCAAGGTTATCCAGGTTAACACTCTTTCCCAGGAGCGGTTTGATGACCACAAAGGACCTAGGCATTGATTTCACATCACCTCCAGCAGCGAAACAAAACTGGGGCATTAGTTGCATGAAAATGCAAAGGGAAGAGGACACTATTGGCGTCATCTTTGCACTAAACATAATACAAACTAGTTTGTCCAACATAGTAGCCGTCTCTGTTGACAAATAAAATCTGTTTATTTGAGTGAAGGAATAATTGAAGTGAAGGAATTGTTGTATTAATATTGCAAGTAGAATAACAGCCAACAGAATCATTTGATCAATATCTGCAATCATTTATATGCTGGCTATTCAACCTACCATGTTTTGTCACTTTGTTTTCTGCCCAAGTAAATGTTTCCTTTGTTCGTCTTGTCTCCTCCAGTACAGTAGGCAGGCCAGCCGCATCCATGTTGCTCACCTTTCTAAAATGGAGTTTCTAATTTCATTTCACTGGGAGCTCAGATCAATTAATAAAGGCTTTTAGCAGTATTAATCTGCACTGTTTGCATACTAATAGGTTATAAGAACAATAGAGCCTAGATGTTCTAGAGCATGGAATTGCTTCCTCTCTTGTGTTTAGCGTTGAGGCTTATAAAGATAAGTGCATTATAGCCACTTATGCTAAGGACTCCTTCTCTATGCCAGTGGCAAAAGGTATTGGAAAAGAAATGGCTTTTAGGAATTATTCTTTAAATAGGCTGATGTATTGTTTTCAAAATAACGTAAAGAATTTCAATTAGAGCTGTGAGACCTTGGAAATTACCTTCCCCTGAGCCAGCTCTCTGGCTCGCTCATACTAATTGTAGATTCATTATAATTAATTATAATTTAGATAGTACTTGAGTACTAGGCTGCTTGATATTACTGGTAACATCACATTCCAGGGCCATTGGGCTCCCTCCACCAATAACCATATGTAGTCCTAACACAATTAGGCCTCCTAATATAATGCTGTGCTTGGAGTGTGTGAACGTGCAGAATGAGCAAGTCATGATCCACTGGTGATGCCAAGGTGAGTGCCCAGCCTACTCATTATGTCACTGCACCCCAGAGAGGAGTTACCACTGGTTAAAGGGATGTGTCTATGGCCTGTCGGCCCCGATTGGCTCTCTACAAGCAAAGCCATTTCTGAAAGAGGAGACATTCAAGCCAGTCTCTTTACTCAGAATCTTTTTTTTTTTCTTTGTGATAAGTTATGCGGGGACAGGATGGTTTCTGGTGTTTTTCCCCAATCCTTTCTAAATGCTTTTAGTAGTAGTCACAGGAAATGTTTTGTTTTAGGCATGTTTGGGCCAGATCATTTCCAGACTGAGGCAGCTTGAACTCTCAGACCTTTTCCTTAGACTGAACTAAGCCCCATCAGTCTGGACCAGTATCACCTCTTCCTTGCCACCCATAAACAGGTACGCTCAGGACACTGCCCTTATTCACTTCAATATGCATCACCAGGATGCCAAGCTCCAGTGTGCACCTTCTTATCTATAACACTCCTATTTGTGGGGCATGGCAGGTCTTTATGCCTGCTCAGTCTTTGTTGTGATCTTCATGCATTTTGTTCTCTGAGAATTCCTGAGCGGAGGTGGACATCTTTTCTACTAGCTCTGCTGGAGTTGGTCCCATCTTAAATTCCTACGCAAGATACATTTGTATTTCCCTTGGAATAAGCCCTTTAAGATGCTGCCTGTCCTTTCCTATAGAAACCTCACTTCCTTCTTTCAGTGGGAAATGGAAAGCAGTTGGCAGGAGGGAAAAAGTGACCAGCTATCTATTGCTAATAGTGTGTTTCATACTATCGATCCTATCTATCTTTCCTCTTTTCCTCCTCATGTTGAAATCCGTATTCTGCCTCACCTAGAAGGCTTTTTTGAAGGCTGAACACATTCATTATCGCACTCTATATCCTAGATTTAGAACACTCTGGTTCTTTTCTGTGGTTTGGGTATCCGTGTTACCGATAGAGTCCTGGCTTCTGCACCTCTGAAGCAACTTGAGTGTTTCTGAAGCCAAAATCACTTGGTGGGGGGGAGAGGAGGAGGGGAGGGGGGGGTCTGCATGCATTAATAATCTGTCCGTTATGTTCTCCTGTTATCAGTTGGGCTGGCTTTTTCTCATCCCACAAAATGGGGAAAGTTGTTGCGTTGTCACAGATTTAAAAATGTTGTCATAAATTTATAGGAAAAAAGCAAGATGTCATATTGTCACATTACAATTTAAATTTAAAATTATCAGTATTGCAGAATAAAGGTCAATTAATTGTTCAAAATAAATGAGTTGCTTAAATCTTGGAGGCTTTTTAAAATAATTCTCTCAAATTCCATTACTAGCATTTGTAAAAATTCACAGCATGTCTTGGCCCAGATTGTTAAAGGTACTGAGGAGCCCAGCTTTCATTGATTTCAGGCTGAACACAATTATTTCAATGGGCAATAGGCACCTAAATACCTTTTTTAAAAATCGGGCCCTTGCTCAATAGGATACAAAGCCCCTAAAAGCCATGTCTTGACATGAAAGTCAAACCTGCACCTGTAGTCAGGGTCTAAATCTGCAGAACAAGCTCATTGCAAAGGAGCTTATTCCTCACACTAAAGGCTTGGTTCCCCAAATTGCTCAGAGAACTTTTGACCATGCATAGAATGGCATGTATGTAAAAGCTGGGCCCTTTCCCAATAGTCTGCCGTGCCTGTATGATAATGAATTCTCCTCCATGGCACAACAACACTGTGAAATTTAAACCCTAATTTTAACTGCATTACTGAATACAGTAATTTGCATGAAACAGAAAACACAGGTAATGCTTTAAGTTAACAACTGCCCTGCTCTCCTGGCACATCCTGTCTGACCTGTGTCTGCTTATTAGATGTGAGCTTTTTGGGACAAGGACTGTTTCTGAATCTTGTGCATCATCAGCATTTGTAAATACCAATGAAGTGGCAGATGTTTTGCATCATTTGTGATGTCAGTCACTACATGCAGCTTCACATTTACAAAGACACAAATATTAAGGGCCAGATTTCTGTTTAGGCAGCTAAATAAAGGGCAGGATTTTCAGAAGTGATCAGCACTCAATGTGCTGAACTATTTGGAAAACCTAATCCTAGGGTGCAGACATATTTTCAGATACTGGATCCAGGACTTTCTCTTTCACCCAGCAATACTTTTTTATCCCTACTAAATATCACAGCCCTAGGTTCTTCACTATTACCTCCACTTGTTGCCTTTCCCTCAGGGGTACCACCCACAAAATGCATTGCAGGAAGCAGTGACCAATGCAATGTAGGAATCACCTTGAACATTGAGATTGGCTCCTGTACCAGCTAGGAAAAGACCAGAATAAACAGCACATTGCGTCCATGGTACTGCGCTGTTCAGCTTGGACTTCTCTCAACACAAACAAGGTCAGGCTTGTTTCTTCACATAATTATCTCTGGATTGGGTATTTTTTGGAAGTTAATGGTCCATTCCATTTAGGACTTCAGCCCATAACTTCCAGGAAACCTCCTTCATCAATGATTATCCCTCCACCTCAGTGCTTTCTTCCATTTCCTGCAAAAGCCATTCTGGGTTAAATATTTAGACTTGTTTTTGCAACAAGTTCCTGCACAGCACAAGTTAAGGGATTTCAGAGAAGAATATGGGCACAAAAGCACTGCACGTGCTCCAGAGGTATCTAAGGGTTTGCAGATGCCATGCAATATACTACATGGGCAGTCCACAAGGCCCTTGGGTCCAATGCTGATTCAGAGATGAAGCTCAATTTGAAAAATGAGACTGTACTTGCAAGCATTGTTATGCATTGAGAAATTCTGGGTGCACCTACAGCTGCCGAAATGACAAGAACCAAGATGCTCCTTATCAACTCTTGGAAAATCTAGCCCTTAGTGTTCACAGGTTCAATGTTCACAGGATCTGATTCATATTTATCCAAACCAATAAGAGATCATGATTCACAAGGGTCAGGTGTTCAGATCAGGAAACTCAGCTGCAACCTTTCTTTGGAGTGATGGATGTCTTTCTAAAAAACATTACTCAGATACCTAGAAAAACTTTATTATACAAATGCTTGGTTACGGCAAAGAGAAATATTAAGCCATTCAAGAGAATCTAACTAGATATTACGCCTGGAGAATCCATGGTTACTTTTGACCCACTCAGAAAACAGGTTTTGTCTTCTCAAAATGGGCCTCCACTCCCTCTGCCTGGTATAAGGCTTGTCTCAGATATGTACCACAGTCTGACCAGACTTCCTAAAAGATGGACACTTCACCTTCATATACATTACATACAACTTTTAGCCAAGAATGAAAATTTAAAAAATTCTCTCCAGGTGGTGCTGCTCAAAAGGAGACTGTATCAGCCATGGCTGGAAAAGTATTCTTGGCCTCTTATTTGTGGTATACAAGTTCATACATTAATAAATTGAAACAACCCTTTGTCACCTTCTGTTTGGTGACATTTGCCCCATACATGTAACCAAGTGGTGTCCCATGCAGGGGAGATAAATTGGTTAATCACAACATATGCTAAATTGGGAAAGGTACCCCACATTCCTTCTAAATTAAGTACATGAAAATTGATCATAATTTGGCTGGATAATTACAGGGATTTGAAGCTGGAAGTTTCAGCTCTTTTATTAGTGACAAAACTTTTTCTTTGCTTTAATTGATATTCAGACATGATCATTTTCATAGGAACACATTCCTCCTCTGCCGCCTCCTCACTTTCCTTCCTTCTCATGCCTGTTTGCAAAGGAGTTCAGCTCAGGAGAGATGTCGGAGTTATGGACATGGCACAGGTAGAATACAGGAGGGATAGGACTAGATTCAGCACAGGGGGTATCAGGTAGAGACTTCCAGTTGTGACAGATTGTCCTTTTTGGATCAGAACATGTGTTTCTAGTGACGTCCAGTTACAATGTCTAGAGGGATTGCACTTGAGGAATACCTGATTTTCATGTGATCTGTATTCACGACACTGACTACTCAAATTCAAATATGTTTAGGCAAAGTTAATTGGAAATTCTGTAAAATTATTCAGTGTCTGCCTGGCCTGAGAATTGTCTTCATTTGATAAAGAATGTTGTTGCCCCTGCCATCACTTAATTTTGATAGCTTGTATTTTATGCAAGGCTAATACTATAGCATGGTGTCTGGGGATCAGATGGAAATGTATAGTTGACATGAGGCAGGCACCTAATCCTAGAAACAACACAGCATAATGAGAATAACCACAGTAATACTCAGGTGACATTTTCCAGCTGCTGCTGCCCCTTGTAAGATCTTGGAGGATGAGTCAGGCTGTAGTGTCCTATGGCATCATTTCAGACTCTGCAACCCTGATAAAATGTCTCCCAGGAAGCTGAAATGCAGTTGCCTGGCTCTCAGTTAATGGATTGATGAAGATACTTACATTCCTTACCAGTGGAAGTCAGAATGGTAGACCAAAGCCTCTGGCTTGATAAGCAGCTCTGGCACAGCCTGCAGTTTACTAATGTGAAGGATTCTTGCCCCTTTGGGTATCACAGGCTGCCACGCAGAAGAGCAAAGTAAAGTTTGTCTTTATTTCCAGTTACTGAGCTCAACATTCACCCTGTTCTCTCCTATCACCCCCTCCTTACCACATTTGGGCTCCCTATTTCCATTTTCCTGTTGCCACGCCGGTGACACACACACATTGTGATCTGTTCTTATACTATGCTGCCATTAGCCCTCTATGCAAACCCTCTTGCACATTGTCCCCTACCAACAGCAGAGACCAGATCCTCAGAGGTACGTAAGCATTTCTCCACTAGGCAGCCTGCTGCCTCGTGGGATTTTTAGCGCCGAGCTGGGCACTATGCAGGCGTACGATGCTGGGGGAGCAATGGCATCTATGGAAGCTGGCCAGCTGAGTGGGGAGCCACCTAGGCTTGCCACAAGTGAAATGTCTAAATGAAACTCTTCTATTCTTCTGGAAAATTTTTTCCCCTTTTTTGGCCAGACCTATTCACCAAATTGGATCTGAATTGGTGAACAGTTTCAGTTAACCCCAAACTGCATTTATCAGCAAATAAGATATTCACTAAAAGGTCACCCAGCTCTTATTGCAGTGGGACTAGAAAGAGGGGAAACTGCACCAACATGTTAAATCCTCTGTGGTCTGGACTCTGGCAGATACAGTACCTGGCTGAGCTGCTTCCTATGATACTATAAAGGTAGACTGAGCTGTGCGCCCCCTCACTGCACTGAACTGTCTTCATTAATTATACAGAAGGAACAACCTTCCAAAGTTCCATTTTTGCTTGAAGCTAAATGTCAGTCCCTTACTTGAGCACAGCCCCTTTCATTCCACGGAGTTATGAAAAGGTTTAGTTATTTGCAACAGTTACTGCAGCCATAAGATCTTAAGACTTTTAAAAGCATACATACCGTATAACTGCTTCCAGCGAGGGTCTCAAACCTTTCGCCTGAGGCTAGCGCTACAACATATACTTTCTAGTGGAGAGGCTGATTTAAGGCAAGCTGCAGCATGATGATGCAGAAGAAAGGCAAAGTTTCACTGAGCTAATAAAGTTTACTTTTTTAATAAACTATTAAAATGTTCACAAGGCATGATTTGGCAACTCAACTACCAGAAAAGAACAACAAGGAAGTACAACTTGGAACAATGGGCCGTCCTACTAAAGTAGAAGAACGTATTAGAATTTTAAATCACTCTTAATTTCCAGGGTATGATTTTTATCTTTCCAGAACTCAATATTTTCTTCCGTGAGTTTTTAATAACGTCTATTAGAAAATGTTATCATTGTAACAAGTTCGTAGTATTTAAATAAACTGTACTGTTTAAAATCACAGACAGTCTGTTTCTATTCTGAATTGCCACTTCCCTCTGGGTTATGAAGAGCACTTAAGTGAATAGAAAACTTTACCTGTCCACCTAGTCGATGTCAGAATCATAGTCCCGTTGCTAAAACTATAGACATGTAATTTTAATGGGTATATTATTGAAATTCAGATATTGTTTGGATACACACTGCCAGTGCCAGCTCAGTAGTAGCCAATTTCAGAAATCACCTCAGAACAACAATGCCCTGAATATGAAGAAAATACACCAACTATACAAAGAAAATAGCCTGAAAATAAAAAATTCAAATGGAAAAATTGATTAATCCTTCCCTAGAGCATATAACATTTTAATGCATTCGACAGAAAAGCTGACATCAAAAAGAGCAAAAAATTGAACAGTTTTTTTCTATAGCTTTCCTTTTTTTCTTCTCCAAGGGGCCGAGGGAGAAACACACAACCTCAAACAGTGAGCCAGGGCCCATTCTGTGAAATGATAATGGCAAAGGGTCATATTCATCCATCTTTTTGCATAGTTCCTCCTGTCATTCCCCATAATAAATAACATCTTCTTGTTGGATCCTGGTCTTTTATGTTCCTGTCCAGGAAGACGTCTATAGTCGTCATAGCATTTCATTGTATTTTCCTCTCCTAAACAGGAAAAAGGAGTAGTTAAAAATAAGTGATGCCAGCGTTATTGTCCTCCGCAGCATCATTACATCCCCTGCAGCAGGTGACACCACCACTGGGGCTTTCTTTGGTATTTTAATTAGGAAGGAAGCTCAAAAACTTAAACAAAATGCCAGACTGGGATTAAAAGAATTATTTTGAGTGCTATCTTATTATGTCTGATCCCAGAACGATGATCATTTCACAGCGAAAGCAAATAAAATGGTCTCTTGTAACTGGTGTTTTCTCTTGAGTGAATTTCCCAGTTCTTGTCAAAGCAAAAAGCTACCAGCAACTACTAACTCACTTTTTACTAGGTTGTATTTTCCTTATACATAAAAGAGAACAGGGAGATGAATGCTCAGAGTTGCAGTAAGCTGTTTGCAGAGATTAGGTGTTCAGAAAGTACTGCACAGTAGACGCCGATCCTGCAAAAATGAACTCATGATGGTATTAGTTGTTGTATGTATTCTTGTAATGCTTAGGAGCCCCCTGACAAGAATCAGGCCATGATTGTGCGAGTCACTATTCAGACATGACAAAAAGGACATATACTTAGTACTTCTACATGCAGTATAGTTACACCTATAAAGTTATATTTATGCATATTAATAATTTTACTCAGGTTCCAATCTTGCAAACACTCTCATAACATTTTTAAGAGGGCTCCCAAACCACATCCACAAACAGATACTGGAAACTCTGGCTCCAGTTTCCCACTTACCTCCTTGAAACCCTGCTGGAAGGAGCCACTCAGTGGAAACCTGGAAGAAGCAAAACTTTCATGCTATGAAACATCTATTTTGTAACTGAAGAGAAGCTGAGATGGGCCTCTGCTGTGGTGGAGAGACAAACAAAGGGAGGACAGTGGAATGAATACTGTGCCCCCATCCACTTTAAGGCTCCATTGAAATGGAGGTGGGACTAACTGTTGCTTTTTCATCAGCTTCTAATGGGAACCTTCAATGAGCATCCTCATGCAGTCAATTTCAGGAGCTGGGCTTCTGGTGGTACTTGACCCTCTTGCTAGCCCACAACACTGGTGAATTTCACCCTAAAATGAATATCACGTTGCTCAGGATGATCTGTATATGGCGGACATTCCCACAGCATGTGAGCTGAGAAATCATTCCATTTTAATTGTGTATCTGCAGCCTCAGTATTTCAATTTTTATGTGGAACTGATGGGTTTTAATACAGCAAAATAGCACAGGTGCTGGTTTCTGTGTACTGTTTGCTCTACTCCGTTTTAAATTCCTGGATAAGAACCTATTTAATCAAGTTTATACTCAGTAAATGCCCAAAGCATATGTGAGGGGAGAAGTAGCATTAATAACCTGTTTTGTGTTTTGTTCTTACACAAATGAGTTATGTGAAAGCTGCTTATTAAGAAACTAGAGGAGAGAAACTAGTTGTTAGCTCACTGGAACAGATTATACAGTAGAGAAACATTCACATGCATTCATCAAACATTCTCAGGATTATTGGTTTAGTACTTGATCAGAATATAAACTGATAAATGAGCCATTACTCTAAATTTAATTTTTAGATTGTATAACACATCAGACCTTCCTAATTTTTCAACAAAGCACATTGGTGCTTGTTCTGGTTTGGGCTTGATCTTTATACTCTCTGCAATGCCTACTACCCGTGATGTTTCCCAATAATTACTCATTTACATGATTGCTGACTTATTCATAGTATAAATGGCCAAGGAAATATCAGATCATTGGCCAAATGGGTTAAGAAATGTCCACTGCAGGTGAACTCCCACCTCCTTTGACCATTGCTGTTTTATATTCTGGTAGCACCCAGGAATGCCAGTGAAGGATCAGAACCCCACTGCTGTGTGCTGAACAGACAAATCTCAAAGCACAGACCCTGTCCCAGAGAGCTCTCAGTCTAGGCGTCGGGCGGGATGTGATAAGCAGATGAAATGTGAAGGGGGTAGGTTGGGTGATGAGATACCAATAAAATGCACAGAATCTAGCAGAAGGGCAGAGACATCTGAGAGCTCTGCTTGCCTGGCCAGTTTCTTTAGTTAGCCAAGAGTAATTGTCTATTTAATCAGTAGTTCCTGCAGGCTACCACCACACAACGTAAAAGATACTACAAGAGGAGCGGCTATAGGAAAATCTAACAGTGGTGATTGGAAGAGGATGGGGGGTGGGTGTTTGGGAGAGGCTCCCCTTCTGGAACAAAGGAAGAGTTGTGCAGAAGATGCTTACTGTCATGTTTGTTGTACATTCATAAAGTAGCAATCTGTCTGTGGAGAACCATGCGTATCTAAATAAGATGACTTTCAAAGTGTTCATTTGGAACTTAATTTTTTAACTGCAACTATAAGTGGGATCCAAGGAAAGATGTGTTGCCTGTGTGCGTGATGACGACGGGCTAGGGGGAGCAAGAGAGGGTAATAAGGAAGGGTTCAGGCTGGGTAATTAGTTTCAGGGAGGCAAACGTGGAGCTTTCAGTCATCCATTCTGCTTTGTGGTGGCCCATGCTGGAACTTTCCCTGTGCATGATCATCTCTGTGCATGGTCCCTCCTCTCATCTGGAAACAGCATTTCAAACTTACATTATTCCATAGGGAGCACTCTGGCTAGGTTGTCTGAGCCTTTGCATAGTTTAACCAAGCGATTCCACCCAGATATTCCCACCTTGCCAGAGGACCTTCTCTCAGGTCTCCAGAGTTTCCCCAAAGGCTAAAAAAGTTACCCACCTGAACCACTGTTCCTGTACCACATAGTGCAGGCTGCCAGGCTAGGCATGTCCAGAGAGAATTTATATTGGCCCAGCAACTGCTAGGCTTGTTTTTATTATCTAAGTACCACAGATGGGTCATCTGCCTGCCCTACCCTTGTATTTCTCTCCCATTTCACTATGGAATCATCACATACAATGTCCACAATCTCAGATACCCTGACCAAAAATAAAGGAGTGAGCCAATAAGGAAGTGTTTTTCTCTTTATGCTGGTTGGACACATCTAGTACATCTCTCTTCCACTGGACAAGCTGGAAACAGAGTGAAAGAGAGGAAAGGATTGTTTTACACATGTGTCTGATGTGCTGACCACACAGCAGGAATGGCATCAGCTCCTGTGGTAGCCTAGACTCTTCATGTGTAAGCACAGTGTCCTTGGCTCCTGAGATGTGCAAAGTGGGATGCGCCACTTTATAATTCTAAATATTCACTGGCACCTTTTAACAGAGGCACCCTCTCAGCATGACTCCTGTTACTAGTATAGAAAAGCCAGTTCCTCAGAAGATGCAAGAAAAGCTATTGGTTCAGGAGCTGCACTGAGCTGTGTCTCAAGAGAATTGTTCTAATAATTCAGGTTTATGTCCTTCCCAGATGAAAGGAAATAACTATCCTTGTAAGGTTACAGATTTTGCTTATGACTTTCTGTGGCAGTTGTCTTTTGGCTGTATTCATCTCTTTTACTGGGCCAGAACCCTGAATTTATGATTCACTTTTTGCTAAGGTCAATGCTGCTGGATTTACATAAGCAATATCAGCCTTAAAGAGCTTAAAAATGATTGCCAGAAGTGACACATTTTATCTCTGGTACCAAAGAATTAAACAGCCACAGCTCATTGCACGTGCTGTTATGTAAGTAGATGCAAAATGTAGAGGAGGATTAACCCACAAATGTTCTCTTCCGAGAACTAGGAGATTTAAAAAAACACTAATTGGCAAATCCCTCTTTTTGCTTCAGCGTGGACATTGCAATCATGCTGTTGAAGTGAAATGCTAAATAACAGTGGACAAATGTCAGATTACTAGAGTCCCAGATGAGTATGTACGTCTCCTTCTCTCATTCACACGTGTGCTCATGCCCACACAGTCCCAGAAGAGGATGTGGGTGGGGTCTCTCTGTTGGAGACCGCTGTTAGCAGTCTGACCTCTAGCCCTGGGTATTCTAACTCCCATTTCCCCCTCCAATTCTCTGAAGCCCGTTCCCTCTTTATTATTGACTGCAGTTGGTGGATCAGATACTGCAGTGATAGGCACAGTATATAGAACAGAACTTTCCTCCAGGCTTGATACTTCTGGTGGGTAGTGTTGGACAAGACTAATTTAATTCCCTGCCTCTGGGCAGACCATTGATCTCTTCATGTCCTGGCCTGTGTGGATTTGAAACAGCCAACGGGCATACACTTTGCATTTGTCAGAGCACTATGTGTTACACCTTCACAATCCAGTATTAGGATTGCAGATGACACTAAACTAGGGGGAGTGGTAGATACCCTGGAAGGGAGGGATAGGATTCAGAAGGACCTAAACAAATTGGAGGATTGGGCCAAAAGAAATCTGATGAGGTTCAACAAGGACAAGTGCAGGTCCTGCACTTAGGAAGGAAGAATCCCATGCACAGCTACAGACTGGGGACCGACGAGCTAGGCAGCAGTTCTGCAGAAAAGGATCTGGGGGTTACAGTGGATAAGAAGCTGGATATGAGTCAGCAGTGTGCCCTGGTTGCCAAGAAGGCTAATGGCATATTGGGCTGCATTAGTAAGAGCATTGCCAGCGGATCACGGGAAGCGATTAGTCCCCTCTATTCGGCATTGGTGAGGCCGCATTTGGAGTATTGTGTCCAGTTTTGGGCCTCCCACTACAAAAAGGATGTGGAGAAGTTGGAGAGAGTCCAGCGGAGGGCAACAAAAATGATTTGGGGGCTGGAGCACAAGACTTAGGAGGAGAGGCTGAAAGAACTAGGCCTGTTTAGTCTGCAGAAGAGAAGAATGAGGGGGGATTTGATAGCAGCCTTTAACTACCTGAAAGGGGGTTCCAGGGAGGATGGAGCAAGGCTGTTTTCAGTGGTGGCAGATGACAGAACAAGGAGCAACGGTCTCAAGTGGCAGTGGGGGAGGTCTAGGTTGGACATTAGGAAAAAGTTTTTCACTAGAAGGGTGGTGAAGCATTGGAATGGGTTACCTAGGGAGGTGGTGGCATCTCCATCTTTAGAGGTTATTAAGATGAGGCTTGACAAAACCCTCGCCGGGATGATTTAGCTGGGGATAGTCCTGCTTTGAACAGGGGGCTGTACTAGATGACCGCTTGAGTGTCCCTTCCAACTCTAATATTCTATGATTCTAGGAATGGGCTGGTGCAGGAATAGGGTAACCGGCCATTAGGAATTTCAGGGCTCTGCTGTCAGTGGGAGAGCCATGGCCAGGTAGACCTGGAACACATCTTTCGGATGGGACTCTGTGTTCATTTGTGTCAGGCTCTCCAGCTTGCAGCACTGAGGAAAAGATGAGTTTGGAATTTGAAAGCAGCTGTCTCAGTGACTCCAGATTCCTTGTTGCCAAATGAGCTCAGCACCTAAGTGTCTTAATGGAGATATTTCTCTAAGTCCTTTAATGTGTCTGGCCATAGAACCAGCCACCTCCTGTTATGAGGCATCCATGTTGCAAATGGATTAGAAGAGAAGGAGCTGAGCCCACCAGGGGCTCAGAACCTCTTTCCGCCACATCCGTGTATCTGTGTCAGGATAGCAGGACTTGCAGGGCTCCTCTAGTCATCCACCCATTGGCAGGAGTCTGTATAAACTGCTGGTTCATTGTGGCAGCTGCAGCTTCTGAATTCCAGAGCTACAAGAGATGTGGGTGTAGGAACAGCCAGACTTGGAGACAAAGGTCAGGCTGGGGTTTGTGTTGGTGGCGTCTATTTGATTGGAGTGGCCAAAGATTAGAGCCTCGTTGCACTGGGTGCTGAAGAGAGAAACAGTGAGAGACAGTCCTTGCCCTGAAGAGCTTACACACTAAACAGAGAGAGGGTGGGAGGGGAACAGAGCGGGAATGAGGAAGCTCAGAGAGAAAGTGACGTGCTTTACGTCAGTAGTAGAGGAGCTGGGACTAGAACCCAAGTCTCTAGAATTTCTCGAGTTTCTGATCCAGAGGCAGCAAAGTACCATGGTAATGTGGTTATGATGATGTTCTGGTGGTGGTGTTAGTTATAAAGGCCAAAACCCAAGAACATGGGACTTACTTTTATCCAGCATATATAGGAATAGCATGAGAATGCCACATTATACCTACATGTCAAAGAATTGTGTGAATTGTAAATAACTTCCGGATGAGTTAAGAACAGTTAAACTGCAAGGAAAGTGTCAGAAGGCTGAGACTAGATCTGAAAAGCCAACTTTCCTATTTGGGGTGTAGAGTAGATGTAAAGTGAAATGGTACCCAGAGCTGCCTGGCTGCCTCATAGTGTGTGGAATAACAGCTGCTGCCGATAGACCACTGATCAATCTAATTTTTCATTTTCAAATATTGACACCAGTTTTTCCCTCTCCTGATATCCTCTTTGGTAATTGTTTATTGGTCACATTAGAGAGACACTAGAATGCTCTGTCATATGGGTTGTGCCACCCTAGTTTCTTACCGAAGACTGATTAAAAGGGATTGCAGCCTTTTAATCCACCCTCTGTCAGCAGGACCTTGTGCCCAGTGATTGTACAGAATGTCCTTCTGCCCAAAGAGGTAAAACAGTTAACTGATGAATACTATAAAATGCTAAAACAAAGAAACAAAAATCTGCAGATTGAAAAGCCTGGCAATTACACTCGCAAGAGGCGTAGCAAAGACAAAGCAGAGGGGTGAAGCAAAAAGGGTTTATTTCAGGGAGGTTTTCTCATGACTTTGCAGTTTTAGATCACAGATGGGCCAAAATCAATATAGTGAAACCGGAAGAGTCACAAAAGCAATGTGAGAATGAGAGAGAAGCTGTGTACAGATGAGGTCCACTCGAAACACATGGGCAGATTTCCAAGCACTCAGCACCAACAATGGGGCCAGGCTTTCAAAAGAGCTTATCTCCTGCTTCGGCACCAAAATAAGGCCAGGATTTCAGAAGAGCTGAGTGTCTCTCATGCTGAGTTCTTCTGTAAAGCTGCCCCCTTTCCTCTAGAGGGCCGTGCTCGCTTGCGTGGGAGTTATCCCCCATCTTGTGTGCTGTTGTCTGGGGAGACTTAGTGTCCATCCTTTTCAAATGTTTCCTGGAATGTTTATCAAATATTTATTCCCTTCCTGCTGGACTCTCCTGACCACCCTTGCACCTTACGGATGCTTATTAGAGCTCTTCTTGGAACTCACTCCAATTTTTCAATGTTGTGCTACCTTTGAAACTAGCACACTCCCTCTTACCAAGGCAGGATGTATCCTCCCCTCCTTCCCATCATTATTAATCCCTTTTACCAAGGCTTGTGCTCATCATGACGCATACATTCTCAGCAAATAACAGGTCCTCTGTCGCAGCCTCCTTAGACTGAACTCAGTTCCCAGTGCTTCCTAGCTCTATAAACAGCTTTGTGGTGCTTGTTTTGTAGTGAAATCTCCCTGACAACCAAGAACAGTTTGAGGAGGCAAAGAACAACCAGCAGGAGCAGCAGCCAGAACCCCTAGGGACAGATGGATTGAAGGACAGAGGATCTGTAGGAATGAAACTCAGTGAGACACTGTCACATTTAGAGTCAAACAGAATACAATTGATAGCCTTTAAAAATTGTGAATGTGTTTGTACACTGAGTCTAGTGTAATTACATTTGGAACAATGATAAGTTCATATAAATGCTTTGGAAGAGCCTGATGCTTTCCTAGGGAAGAAAACATGTTTAAAATACCCAGGATTTACTTCAACAGCATTGGACCATCCTTCCACTGTGATAAGCTTACTTGCCCCATGTAGTTTTGATTTCATTATGGTGAGTATATGCCTCACTTAAATTTACAAATGTTTTAGTAGAGGGAGGCAATATATATGCATATTTTTGTAATTGATTGGGAAAAAATAGTTCATTTTTTTCCAGGAAGAACTTGTATTATCTAGTCAACTACTCACTGCTACACACTATCCCACCATCTTCTGTGTTACACAGCCTAGCCTTTCTGCCAGGAACGGGAATTGCAAATTACTTTAGCTTTGTCCACTGGGAAACATCTTCAGCTTTTACTGGTCACTTTATTGTACTCAGTCAGTCTATTCATGGTATTACTATCCAGGCCTTTATTCCTTATTGTCTGCATCTGAGCCCAAGGGGCTGGATGGCGACGGGCTGGGGCTGCATAGACATGAGTGACTGCCTCTTCCCACTCCTCTCTCTCTTATCACACACATACCAGGCCCTTCCCAGGCTTCATAAAATGTCTCTCTTTAGATGAGCAAAGGATTAGCTGCCTCTAAAGGACGTGGCTTGCCAGACGGATGTTATTTTGCAGCTGGGCAAAACTGGCTGCTTTGTTTCGTATCTGGTTGTTTGCCAGCAACCTCCTCCTCTGTGTGGTCAAGGGCAACTTGCTCTAGACCAACAACTCAGACTCATAGGTCAGAAGGGACCAATATGATCATCTAGTC
>ML675604.1:0-153829 GCA_007922155.1 Mesoclemmys tuberculata | reverse complement strand
TTGCTCAAATTAAATTATCCCATCATAACATCCCCTCCATATACTTAGGGCTTTGCCTGCCCCATTCTTTGCAATTTGCCCTCTTCAAACTATCTCACCATGGCTCCCCTGGAGGCCAACATCACACTGGATCAGACCCAATGGTCCATCTAGATCACTATCCTGTCTTCCACCAACAGCCTATGCCAAGTGCTTCCCAGGGATTGAACAAAACAGATAAAGTTCTGTGTAAGCTCAAAAGCTTGTCTCTCACCAACTGAAGTGGGTCCAGTAAAAGATATTCCTTCATCCACCTTGTCTCTCTGTGTGAACAGCCAGCTACTCTGAGTATCAAAGTGTTCCTGCTGTAGCTAAGTCTCTTTCAGATTTTCCTATGTTCCACGGCCTGGTTCAGCAAATGCCTTTAGCATGAGGCAGACTTTGAGCATGTGTATAAGTCCCATTGACTTGAAGCACATATTTGATTGCTTTGCTGAATTGTGGCCCATTTCAGAGTTTATTTACTGAGGTGGAAAGATTAATTCCAGGGTGAAATCAAACAAACAAAATAAATCTAATAAATAATACTCTGCACTTGCAAATACCATCTCTGGCTGCTTACAGATTGTGTGTAAATGAAGCCCTGTCTACACTTACCTCCGAGATTTGGCAGCAGTTGACGGGAATTACGTAAACTATGCAAAAAACATGCCTAACTCCCGTTGACTTCTCTGCTTCAGTTCTGCGCACCATCTTCTCTGTGCTGTGCCGATGGGAACAGCATTCCCATCGATGTAGTGCTACGCCACTTGCGCAGGCGGTCTTACTATGTCAATTTCTGGATTGACTGAGCAGGTCTTCACTGACCGCTCAGTCGATCCAGAGAAATCAATCTGATGGAGGCAAATTCGCTGCCGTCAGTGTAGCCATAGCCTGAGACAAGGGAAGATTCTTAATTCCTCACGCTATGAATTTGGTCTCTGACATTTAAAGAAAACAGACATATGCATACAGCAAAAAGGGATATCTGAGATCTAGAAGGTTTGAGAGTAGAAAAGAACTTAGAAGTCTACATTTTAATATGTAGAGTTATTTCTTATTGTACTGTAATTCTCAGAGAAACATAAGACTGGAAGGAACCTTAAGAGGTCATCTAGTCCTGCCTCCCATGCTGAAGCAGGACCACATAAAACTAGATCATCTGACAGGTTTATCTAATGATAACTTTCCTCTTAAAGACCTGCATTGATGGAGACTTTACAAGTTCCCTTGAAAGTCTATTTCAGTGCTTAACTATCTTTACAGTTAGAAAGTTTTAAACTGATTCTCCATCGCTGCAGATTAAGGCAATTACTTCTTGTTCTACTTTCAGTAGACATCGTGAACAATTGATCACCATCCTCTGTATAATAGCCATTAACATAGTTGAAGACTTTTATCAGGTCTCCCCTCAGTCATCTTTTCTCAAGATGAAACATGCCCAGTTTTTTAAATGTTTTCTCCTAGGTCAGGTTTTCTAAACTTATCATTTTTATTGCTCTCCTCTGGACTCTTTCCAGTTTGTTCCCATTTTTCCTAAAGCGAGGCACCCAGAACAAGACACAGTACTCCAGCTGAGGCCTCACCAGTGCCAAGTAGAGTGGGACAGTTACCTCCGGTGTCTGACATACAACACTCTAGCTAATACTCCCTGGAATGATAGGAGCCTTTTTTGCAACTGTATCACATTGTTGACTCCTATTCAATATGCGATCCACTATATCCCCCAGATCCTTCCACCAGTACTCCCATCTAACCAGTTATTCCCCTTTTTGTAGTTGTGCATTTGATTTTCCTTCTGAAGTGTAGTACTTTGCGCTTGTCTTGATTGAATTTCATTTTGTATCGTATGTTATGTACACCTCAACTACTTTATACATTGAATCCAGGCTTAATTGATCACTTAAGCAATGGAGAAATAGCACATTTAATAGAGAAAGTTTGCTAATAAAGATGGTACAGATTGTGCCCGGAAGGAAGGGAATGCAACCCTGTGCAAAGAGACCAACACTAGGCCTCTGTCCTACGTAGGTGCCGCTCTGACTTTTAATGGGACATAACTCTGGCACTGGCCCTTCTCGGCATAAGGATGAATTTCACCCAGGGTTTGCAGGCGTTTTGTAGCATTCTGTTGAGGCAGGAGGGTGTCTTAACAAGTATATCCTCTTGCACTGATTTCCCTGCATATTCATTATTGTCATGTTGTGGTTGTATTTCATGGGCTAAAATTTACATCTTTTTGTTATCTCACTCTATTATTTTAAAGCCGATACTCAGCAAATATTCTTCTGTGGGAAATTAATGCCAGGGCTACTGGGATAATGTCTCTGTGTACACATCACACAGTCCTGCCCCCGGTCAGCAAAGAGAGAGGTTTTTAAGACGCTTCTAAAGAATGCCTGCTCTGCTCTACAGCAGAATTGATGGAATCAGTTAATGCGGAGTGAGTAAGGGGGCCCCAGACAGTATTGATATATGATAGAGGTCAATTTTTTCCCACTTAGTCTTCCCTACCCTTTTCTCTGCTTAATTAAATTTTAACCCTGCTTGTGACACTTGTTGAATATTGCAAATTTAATTTGCCCTGCTGTGAAATTAAAATAAATAGGACTAAAAGAAAAATACATACTTTACTCATTGTAAAACTAATGGCATGTCCTCCAGTTATCTTTGGTAGTGCAGTAGCTGTAATCACATTTACAGAGAAGCTAGACTGCTCTCTGCAGTTGACAAAGATTCAGTGAATTAAAATTTTCACCTTCCTTTTATGTTATTTATGTTAATTAAAGGCATTTGGTTGGCACTGGCAGCAGACATGCTTAGCAGGTTGCAGAGGAGGTTCACTTACACAACAGAAGTGCCCGATATTGTCAGTTCCATGCTGCCCCTAACCTTGGAAGTACTTGTCAAAAGACTAAAAAAACCATTGTTCTAATCTGCAGCACCTGCCTCCTTTACCTTGATCTCTGTGACTGCACATCCCTGCAACCATAGAGACAGCAGTAAATTCTGCACTTATCCGCTGCGCTATTAACCCTTCAACTGCCTCTAGCAGTGGGCTGATGCACAGAGGCTCCTCAGATGATCCTTTGGTAGAGATGTGTAACTCTGAAGCATGCTATGTTGTGGCCAAAACAAACCACCTGCTTCCATGGTTTCACTTCGTTTATCAGCTGTTTGGAAAATATCTACAGAGATGGTATGTTCACAGCCTGCACCCCGAGATGTTAGATAAAAATGTGAAATACTCTTGGTGGAAGGTTGTGATGTAACAGTTCTTTACTTCTTAGAATTCAGAACATGCAGAGACAAGACAGGCTGCTCCTTAAAATATAACAGAGGCACCCTGTCTTACTTTAGGCTGCGTGTCTGTAGAACTGACATCTCCCCAGATCACATGCATCACTTCAGAGCACCCAGCCTGCAAGAAGAACCTGGAACCCCACCGTAGCACAAATGCTCTTTTGCCCACTCACTCACTCAAAGAGAGCTTGCAATTCCAACACCATCCTCAATACACCCCAGATGCGGGACAGTCTTACTGAGCTAGATCCTGATCCCAGTTCAATCCCTGTGGAAAAATACCCCTTAATTTCAGCGATCCAGGATCAGTGCCATAGCCAACATTTGTAAGGTCAGTCTAGATGAACTATTGGTCCTTTCTGGCCTTAAGAATCTACGGCTGTCTGGGTCTAACTGGACTGCTTTGGTCTCTCACAGTGAGTGATGGGATAAGTTCTGATAACTTTACTGATGTGTGTGTCACCTTAGGCTGCCCATCCCTGCTAACTTCTTGGCAGCACAGTATTTTTTTATATCCAATTAAGTGAAGTGACAGATGAATCTCTTTAAACATTAGCAGCATAGGCAACTGGGGGAGGTCTCTGAGGACTGGAAAAAAGCAAATAGAGTGCCCATCTTCAAGAAAAGGAAGAAAGAGGATCCAGGGAACTATAGGCTGGTCAGCCTCACCTCAATCCCTGGAAAAACCATGGAGCAGGTCCTCAAGGAATCCATTTTAAGGCACTGTAAGCCGGTGGCTACTCTGCACCAGTCGCTGCGCCCTTCCTGGGGCCCAGCCTCCGCGGAAGGCCACTGCACCTTCCGGAACAAAGCGGGGGAATTAGTCAAGCGAACAGTCCATTGCCCCGGCCCGTGGCAGGGCGGGCAAGCAAGCCGTCCATTGCCCCGGCCCGTGGCAGGGCGGGCAAGCAAGCCGTCCATTGCCCCGGCCCGTGGCAGGGCGGGCAAGCAAGCCGTCCATTGCCCCGGCCCGTGGCAGGGCGGGCAAGCAAGCCGTCTCACTTCAACAGCCTGGGGTGAATGGGGATTCGCCGGGTGTTCAGGGAAGGGGGAGGGAGAGGCGGACACAGGCCCACTCGACTCCACTGCATCCCAACCCAGGGCCCTAGCAGTGGCAGAGGTGGCCACTGTGCCGGCGGCGTCCCACCGCAACACACCTACTGTGGCAAGCCTCTGGCTGCAGCCACAACATTGGCTGCCCCGGGCCACTTCCTCCCTTCCAGTCCCAGGTACCTCCTTCCTCAGGGTCCTCTGGGTACACCGCTCGGGGCAGGCTTAGGAGGCCCTCTTCGTTGGCAGGCGGCAGGTCAGGGAGTTCCTCAGCAAGGGGCAGCTCCTCCAGGTCACAAGGTTCCGGGGTTGCTCCATCTTCAGGCAGCTCCTCCAGGTCGAGCCCTGCCTCCGAGGGTTCTGTGGCCAGTAGCTCGTCTAGGTCCGGACCTGCTTGGGGGGGGGGGGGGTCTCCCACCCCCAAGTGTCCGGGGGCTTGGCCCACTCCCTGGGGTCTGGGGTCCCTATCCAGTCCTTGGGTCCTGGGAGGTGGGGTCACTCCCGGCTCAGGGAAGGCCGTATGCTGGGCTTCGGCCCAGCTGGACTCAGGCTGCTGCTGCAGCCGGCGGGAAGGCGTGTCTGCACCCGCTGGCAGCTGGGGTCTGACTAAGCAGTGGGCCCTGCCTTTTATTCTCTTCTCCCCGGTAGAAGCCCCACCCTCCTCAGAGGGGATTGGCCAGTCGGTTGGGCCTATCCCAGTCTGTCCCCTGGGTTGCCGGGCAGACTGGGTTCTGGCCTCTTGCCTGGCCTGTGTTTGGGGTGGCGGCCCTTCCTGGGGCCCAGCCTCCGCGGAAGGCCACTGCACTTTCCTACAGGCACTTAAAAGAGAGCAAGGTGATCAGGAGCAGTCAACATGGATTCACCAAGGACAAGTCATGCCTGACCAGCCTGATTGCTTTTTATGAAGAGGTGACTGGTTCTGTGGATGTGGGGAAAGTGGTGGGCATTATATATCTTGACTTTAGCAAAGCTTTTGATATGGTCTCCCACACTATTCTTATCAGCAAGTTAAAAAAATATGGGTTGGATGAATGGACTATAAAATGGATAGAGAACTGGCTAGAGCAAAGGGCTCAACAAGTAGTGATCAATGGCTCCATGTCTAGCTGGCAGCCGGTCACAAGTAGAGTGCGCCAGGGGTCGGTTCTGGGTCCGGTTTTGTTCAACATCTTCATAAATGACCTGGAGGATGGGTTGGATTGCACCCTCAGCAAGTTTGCAGATGACATTAAGCTAGGGGGAGTGGTAGATACCCTGGAAGGGAGGGATAGGATACAGAAGGACCTAAACAAATTGGAGGATTGGGCCAAAAGAAATCTGATGAGGTTCAACAAGGACAAGTGCAGAGTCCTGCACTTAGAACGGAAGAATCCCATGCACAGCTACAGACAGGGGACCGACGAGCTAGGCAGCAGTTCTGCAGAAAAACATTTTGGGGTTACAGTGGATAAGAAGCTGGATATGAGTCAGCAGTGTGCCCTGGTTGCCAAGAAGGCTAATGGCATATTGGGATGCATTAGTAAGAGCATTGCCAGCAGATCACGGGAAGTGATTGTCCCCTCTATTCTGCATTGGTGAGGCCGCATTTGGAGTATTGTGTCCAGTTTTGGGCCCCCCACTACAAAAAGGATGTGGAGAAGTTGGAGAGAGTTCAGCAGAGGGCAACAAAAATGATAAGGGGGGTGGAGCACAAGATTTAGGAGGAGAGGCTGAAAGAACTAGGCCTGTGTAGTCTGCAGAAGAGAAGAACGAGGGGGGATTTGATAGCAGCCTTTAATTACCTGATAGGGGGTTCCAGGGATGATGGAGCTAGGCTATTTTCAGTGGTGGCAGATGACAGAACAAGGAGCAACCATCTCAAGTTGCAGTGGGGAAGGTCTAAATTGGACATTAGAAAAAAGTTTTTCACTAGGAGGGTGGTGAAGTCTTTGAATGGGTTACCTAGGGAGGTGGTGGCATCTCCATCTTTAGAGGTTTTTAAGCTGCGGCTTGACAAAACCCTTGCCGGGATGATTTAGCTGAGGATAGTCCTGCTTTGAGCAGGGGGCTGGACTAGATGACCTCCTGAGGTCCTCCTGAGGTCCCTTCCAACTCTAATATTCTATGATTCTATTTCAGGCTGAAATTTGCAGAATACCACAATTTTTCAAATTTGGGTGACCAGATGTCCTGATTTTACAGGGACAGTCCTGATATTCAGGGCTTTGTCTTAAATAGGCACCTATTACTCCCCACCTCATCCTGATTTTTCACACTTATGTGGTCATCCTATTGCAAATTGCTGGGCCTACATGTAAAGAATACTCAGTGTGGTTGATGCAGCCTAACATGACGTGCCACACCTGAAAGGGGCTAACTACACACATTGAATGCACCTGCTTTTTTTATATCTTTGGTCCCTTAAGTGAGGCTGTTCTCCTTTCACAGTCATTCTAATGGCTGTGCTCAGAGTACCGGCCTTTGGGAAAGGATAGATGACCTGGCATGGTGAGCAGAGCTGTGGACATGAGAGCATCGCATGGGATGTTGGTGGGACAGAAGATGGCCATCTGAATGAACTTATCCATGTTATTGCTTTTACACCGCACACCTCAATCCTTCGTGTGTGAAACATTTTACCCATCAAGTGAAGCTGACAATTTTTTTGAAGAGTATGTAAAACAGTGAAAGTAAAACCTTTCCCTTTTTTAACCAGTGGGTTTTGTTTTCTGTAAATCACAAAATTACTCCTAGCTATTATGGTGATGGGCAACTTAGAAACATGAATAAAATAATGAAGAATAAGACTACAGAGGTCCAGGAAACAATATTGCCTTTACAGCTGGTGAAACTGCCAGCATTTCATTAATTACAAAAATGACTGCTCAAATCCCTTTTTTGCTACAAAACTTGAGGGGAGCTAATACATGCATATCTTGAATGGCAAATACTTAATATAAAATAAGAAGTATGGCAGTTTATAACAGCAGGGTATTAGAGTTAGATTCCTATTAGGTACCAACAGATAGACTCAAGTTGAGGGTCAAGGCTTTATTCTTCTCCTTATCTCAAAACTGAGATTACTGGCATTTAAAAAAAATGCAAATCCTCGGCTTACAACAAACAGGTTGGTGTCTCTGAATAGACTTGACCACAATCCATTTTAGCTGTAATCTGAAAAACACAGTGACACAAATAAAAAGGGAAAGGGGGACAGCAGAATAGAATGCTGAACCTGGTAGACAACACAGATACAAAAATGCAAAGAGGGAAAAGCTCTTGGCATCGTCTTAGTGCACAGTTGGAAATGTCAAATGTTTGTGTCTGACCTTGAGAGAGAGTTTTTGCACTGGTGGGACCTATTTGGTAATAAAATGGGGAAAGGTGTCAGGCCTAATAAAAGTAAAATAATAATTAGAAACAATAATCCCTTGGTCTAATAACTGGCATAAGAGACTCATGGGGTTGAAGCTGGGAAGATCACGCCAGGTTTAATGGTCCCTTTAAGAAGAGGCAGATTGAAGTCCAGGAGGAAGAGGCTGCAGAAAATTTCTGAGAGTCAAGACTTTTCTTTTCCTGATGCACTTGACAAAACTGGAAAGAAGCTTCTTGTCCTTATTATCAACAGACAGGGTTGCAACTACTAAGTCCAGCATCCTGTTTAGTTAATGCATCATAGTGGCTGATATTAGGAATAGAAAGTCACCAACTGTGTCTCTCTTCTAACACATACCTAAAAGGCAGCCAAACACTTCGTTCTTTCCACAGCTGCCTTCAGCATCCACTGCTGCAGGCCTACAATGTTTTCTAGACCCTCATGATGAGACGCATGTGGGCAATGAGTAGAGGAGGCATAAAGATAAAGTAAAGAGGGATAGACAGGGAGATGCTTTTGCAGCTCAGCAAATCAAACTTTGGCTGGGTCCAAACCGACGGTGGCAAATTCGACGCCATCAGATTGACTGCTCTGGATTGACTGAGTGGTTTGTGTAGACCCGCTCAGTCGATCCAGGAAGCGACGCAGGAAAACCACCCCTGTAAGTGATGCAGCACAGTGTAGACGGCGTGCGGAGGAGACGCTGCAAAGTCAACGGGAGATACGCAAGTGATTTACGTCACTTGCGTATCTCCTGTCGACTGCCGCCGAATTGCAAAGGTAAGTGTAGACCGGGTCTTAGAAAGGGATTCCTCTCACCATTTCACAACCTGGGGGTCCCATCTGGTCTCCAAGCTGTAGCACTGGTGTCTCATGAAGTCCATCAAGTGAGTGAACCACTCTGCAGTGTGTTCACTCCATCTGCCTTAAATTACAATGTAATTGTGAAGTTGATCTGGGCACTGATACCCAGGAGGGAATGGATGTTTCCTGAATGTAAAACTTCATGAAGTAGCACGGCAGCTATAGCTGTGTTCACCTGTGCTATTCTTTTCTCTTTAGATGTTTGCCCTGCTTTTTCAGGATGGTGTCTATGCTCTGGGTTCCATGGTGGTGCCACAAATAGATTTACAACTCAGTTTGCTCTTCAAAACAAATCTGTCACAGAAATGGCAAATGCCACGTTGCACAAGCAAAGGGCCATGGAGATCTCACTCTGTGACCGGGAAGTAGCTCAGACTGAACATGCTGTGTGCATTTAAGTCAAGAGTGCACCAGAGGGAGGACAAGGGAAATGCTGGCAATCGGTGGCCTGGCGGGTGCATGCTGTCTGTGTGTGAGGGGGTTAGTTCATACTTGCACTCTTTGACTACACCGTTCATGCAGCGCATATTTAACAGCTTCTTTATTTCAATAGAGATCAATTGCATTAGTCCTTAGAGCAAATTTCCAGTTCATGACGTGCTTTCTACTTCATTTAATTCATTATCGCAAATGAAATCTAGCAGGACATTAAATAGAAGTGCTCATTTAAATCACATATGCCCCTCTCAGCACTAGTCCCCTCTTTTTTTTTTGGTTTCTCAGAAGATCTATAGTCAATATGACAAAGCGGTTTGATCAGGGCAGTTGGAGCACAGCTGAATAGGCCCAGAGGAGTGGCTGAGAAAGTTTTATGCTCTGAATTGAAAGACCAAACATAATATCATCAAATCCAGCTTTCGTGCAAACTCCCTAGATGAACAGCAGTCATCCCGAGAGCTCTATTTGTCACATTCTTCTTCCATTGCTCTTGCTACAGTGGAGAACAGTGCCCTGGAAGCACACTGCGCACCAAATACTCCTGCAGCAGTTGTATACTCTTGGACCTCCTCTAAATAATTCTTCTTCTTCCTTACTGCTTCCATGCTTCAAATACCATGTTTTGTAAGACCTCTGTCATCTCCCAGTCTTAGCTGTCAGCTAGCCAGGTTGTGCATATCTACTTTTCATGGCCTGCCTCTCTCCTTTGACCTGTTGCTTGAATTTATATACAAACACTTCATCATATGTTAAAATGGCCAATTGCACACTTCGTGCAATGATTCTTAAAAGAAAAGTTATTCACAGGTTAATATATTTCTCTAATGGTAATAAATGGGAGCTCTAAGACCTCTGGATGTTACTTAATTGGTTTTCTTGTGGCTTCTGTACTCAGCAGAGATGTATCTCAATAGCAGAAGGATTATTACAAAAGGATCCATTAAAAAGAAATCTAAACTAACAAATAAAGAAAAAAACATATCACAAAATGAATACAGCCTGACAAATTGCTGGGGCAATGCCACAGTGCAATAGACACAAAATGCTCCAATTGAAAGGGAACATTGACATTTTGCTCGCCAAACAGAAGTCTTAACTCTGATTCAGATAACGCTGGATTGCAGATGTAATCCTCCAGAGGGAGCATGAAGACTTAGGCCTGTTCTATACTTACCTCCGAGATTTGGTGGCAGTCAACGAGAGATACGCAAGCAATGTATAAAACTTGTGTAATTCACATCAACATCACTGGTTCCAGTCTGCACGCCATCCACACTGTGCTGCGCCAGTTTCAGATGTGGTTTTCCTAGGTCGATTTCTGGTTCAACTGAGCGAGTCCTCACAGACCGCTCAGTCGATTCAGATAAATCGATCTGACGGCAGTGAATTTGCTGCTGTCAGTATAGACGTAGCCTAAGTGACATTGGGAAGGACATTCAGGAAGTGCAAAGCTGCACCAGAAAGGAGGAAAATTGGTTAGGAAATACTTATTGTGACATCAAGGCACACAATTCTTAGTACTTATTACTTTCTTAAGCTTTAACAGTGTGCTCAGCACTGTAATAACACAAAGGAAGGCATGGCCCCTGCTGCAAGGAGTTTACAGTCTAGTCAGCACATGGAGCCTTGTAAAGAAAAAGGAATTCCTTACTGGACTGCTCAGATGCAATGTGTTAGGTGTATAGATCCTGAAAACTGAACTGAGAGATGACATTTTTGTCCACACTCTTTGTAAAGGGGTCTAAGGCCAAATGAACACAGCCATCCTGTCTTTTATTCTAGCGCCTGCTTTAGGAGAACTTTTTGTTCTCATTGTTTCAGGTTTGACAGTCCTGAGTATCTCAACCAGTCAGCACTGTATGTGCCTACAGCATGTATTCCTATAGGCAGGGGATCCAGCACAAAGTAGCAGTTATTGCACTGCTTATAAATCAAAATATCCCCAGGCCAGGGCTCTTACCTCTGGGCTGCACAGTCCTTTATAACCTATGCAACAAAATCTAAACGGGAAGTGAGGGGAACATTCTAAAGTCAATCAAATAATCCTTCAAAGCCTGACACAATAGGCATTAGCTGTAGCCCAGTGAACACACCAGTTCTCAGATATTCTCACAATAACGTCTGCTCTGTATTGGCCCACTCTGAATGTGCTTAAAGCAGTGCATATGAACCCCAGCTAGCTCAACCTGGAAACACAGAAGTGGAGATCAAGGCACAGGGTGTCGAAGAGCATCTCCGAACAAGACTCCCTCCAAGGGCCGAAGATTGCGCTGGTTGGGATCAGTCATTCTCACTTCCCACCGGGCGAGCTGCCAATGCTGCATGCAGTGAACGCTCCAAGAGAATGTGAAAGAATTCATTAGTAAGCAACCTATGTGGTCAAACGTTCTCCCTTTCACACAGGAATGATGGGCGGCAGGGGTGG
This sequence comes from Mesoclemmys tuberculata, assembly GCA_007922155.1. Lineage (NCBI taxonomy): Eukaryota > Metazoa > Chordata > Testudines > Chelidae > Mesoclemmys > Mesoclemmys tuberculata. The sequence continues at coordinate 142,376 of ML675604.1, read as the reverse complement.
CTAGGAGGAATAGAAATGGACACCTGCTAGATGTCTTCTTAAACCATGGAAAGTTGGTGTTACGGATTCTGCCTAAGTGCATATAAATTCAAGAGGTAGCAAAGCTGAATTCCTGGCTCCTAGAACATGTATCTCAGATGAAGAATATCCCCTGTAAATCACATTACAGGGCATTTTCTTTCTATTATCAAATGTTGCTGGTAATACTAAACCCAGCCTCATTCATTAACACCACATTCCAGCCGATAGCGTTGTTCTAACTGATTTGCCTGTCTCTGGAGTTGTCAGCATGGAAGATTGTTTGCCTAATTATGCAGACAAATCTCTCTTCTTCAAAGAAGTAATAAGAGTAAATATAATTGCCCCGACCGCACCATCACCAGAAGTCATTTAATCTAAAGATTTCTATACTTTTATTTCCAGGGGACATACTCATCTCAGAGCACTTCTATCCAGGAATGGGGCCATCTGCAGGGTTCATGTGGGATACTAATTTTAAAAGTCACAGTTACACGAAGAGGCCTGATTACCGTCCTGTGTGGTGCAAAATAAGACCCCAATCCAGAAAATACTTAAGCACACACTTAAATCCCACAGATTTCCAGCATATGTGTAAGTGCTTTCCTGAACTGGGACCCGTGTGCTGAATGGACATAAAATGCTGCCACTGGTGTGAGAGGGGAATTCAGGGTTGCTGGTGTTTTTACACCTGCTGTTATTAGAGTGTGAATGACTGCATAAGGTGCAGGGCAGCAGTGAATCAGGCCTGAGTCATTGCTTTCATTACAGTGCGTGTACAACAACTGATCATCACACTTGCTATGATCAGCTGCAAGCATGAAACATCAGGTTGGCTGAGGAGGTTTTGGAACCAGTAATTACTCCCTTGCCGATCTTCCTGGCCTTTTCATATGTCAGTCTGATGCTACTAACAGGGTGAAAATGGTTGTAAATTAATTCCTTTGCTGTTAACCTGTAGATGGGGGATTTTGCTTCCTGCTGAATGGAGTTGTTCAGTCCAACTGTGCAGACAGCTTCCACCAAAACAAATGAAAAGGGAGGTCAGAGGAAGAGGCACTGACATTTTCCACAGCACTTTTCAGAAGGCCACACCTTTGTAGAGGTTCAGGGGGAAATGTACACACAAATGCTTCCTCCACAATGATGGGTGTTCTTCATGTTTCCTGAGTATGAAATGTGCTGGGGTGTGCGTGCGTGCGACAGATGTCGTCCTTCGTGAGGAGCACTGAAGAAGGATATGAAACACTTTAGCTACTGGAGAATTATACACATTTATTCAGTATTCTGTAATACACAAGGCACTTTAATAATTATATTAATATAAAGGCTACATCAATAAAACTACTAGTGCGTGTTCCCCATTGAATGCCAGTTTGCAGGGAATGCTGTTACTAACATTTAGCAAGAGCTCCAGGTCACCTTGATGTAATAGAGCTAACATGCACTTTAATGGCGATTTAATTAGATTTACTATAGAGAAGATGCCATGTGAGAAAGCTTCTAATTTTAGAGCTCAAGATGATGACATCAATAAACGAAAATGCAATACAAATAAAACATTGCAAAGAATGGACAATAAATAGATCACTTTCTGTGTTCAACCCCATTTTTCACTGCACTTTAAATGAATGCCTCTGTTGTCATCCCTTTGCAAATAATAAACTGCTCTTAGAAGGAAAACAGAGTGGGGGAATAGGGTAAAATTCAACCCTTTGCAACCAGTACAAGATCTGTGTTCTAAGGGTATCAGCACAAGGCCCACTTTCACCATGAATATCATTAATAAGGACAGAAGGGACTGTTACAATTATCTAGTCCCATGTTTCTCGACTGGTGGGTTGTGATCTCCCAGGAACTATGAAAGGCAATCAGGGGAGCTGTGAAGTGCTGAAAAGACTAAAGCAAAGAAAATCTTGCTCCTATACCTTCACCATTCACAGTCAAGTATTCTCTGTCAACCTCTTAAAACACACATAGAAATAAATTATACAGGCTTATTGTTATCATCAATATATTTTTACTCTTACTTTTATAAGAGTAAGGGAGTCATGAAGATTTTTTACTTCAAATAAGGGATCACCACCCTGAAAAGACTGAGAAACACTGAGCGAGTCTGGCCTGAACAATGCAGGGTGTAGAATTTCACCCCACGATTCTGGTAACAAGCCCCAAAGCCTGTCGGCCTGAATTAGAGCTGTCTTCAGACACACTTTAATGGAAATAAGGCAGCTCTCCACAAACGGAGAACGTAGTAACCACACTCAAGCTGAGTTAAAGCATTGTAGGAAATGAAGGAGCAGCATGTATAAGCATCTTCTAGTTCCCTGGTAGTGTATCAAGGAGAATTCTATGAAAGCTGTCTTATTTGCAGAAGTCTAACACCCAGATCTCTCCAAAACTAGAAAGGGTAGAGAGGTAATTTCACACCACTGAGGGGTCACCAATCCTGTAACTGCTTGCAGGGGACAGCCAAGTACGGGCTGTGTGCTACTTGGCCGAGCTTGTCAAGTCTGACTCTTGGCTAATGTATCATGTTGGAGGTGGCTGTTGTCCCCAGAGGGTTTTTATTAAGATTGAGGATCCCTTAGAAGAGTAGTGGCACCTGGGAATGTGTCATCTTGACACAGCAAAAAGAATAGCAAAAGCTAAGTGGTGATGAATTGGTTGTGTTTCCCAAACTTGCCTGGTCTTGTATCTCCCTACAGCGGCACTCTCGCTACATCACTCATTGCAAGTCTATTCCCTAAACTCGTAAACAGGATTGAAATGGAGGGAAAGGAATAAATCTGGTTTTCAGTAGCAACTACCTCCCGTTATGGGCAAGCTGGCTTCTCCACTAGAGAACAAATAGCTCATGTGTGTCTCCTATCACTTCTGAATTCTTCAGAAGTCTATGGCAGACTCTAGGCAGCGCTGTGTGTAACCGCCACTTGTTTCTTCATAGAAAATAAAGCACTGGAACATCCTGCTGTAAAAGATATGACATCTCTCAATGGGTTTATTAAACAGACACCTAAAGAATTATAAAATCTGATCAAGTCAGCAGTTCCAGCTGTGTAATTGATATCCATTATTTTCAATTGACTGATGTGCGGAACTTCATTTTCTGTAGCATCAACAGAATTCCTGTTTGCTCTAGTAGGAAACTGCCCTGGGTTTCAGCAGAAAATAAAGTTGATCAGCAAACACAGGTGACCCTGAATCCATTTCCCCAGAATTGTTTCCTATAGATAGACGCTCACCCTACTCTGTTTTATGTCTCAAATTATTGCATGTGTCTCAATTGAATTTAATACTTGCTAAAACTGGAGAACAGAAACTGACTGCATGGCCACCCCCTTTCGCAGACAATAGAATTTCTCTTCTTATTCTGCTTTTTCTAATAACAGTATTCAATATTTCACAGAAGTAGGAATATCATTGTTCCTGATGGACGAGAGGCAGGCAGGCAGACAGGTTGTGACCATTAAACCTGGAATAACATTTTGATTTAATGTGAGTCAGTTCATCAGTGTGTAATCATCAGGAACCATCACTTTCCAGTTCTAGTACAGGGGGAAGCGTGGTTTTAGTTTTACACAGTTTACATTTGATCCAATTTCAAAGCACTTTCAGTGCTTCAGAAGACCATTTTGTGGCCCAATAGAGACGCGAAAGTCCAAGTATTTGTCTCTCATTTAGCAGGACATTCCTCTGTATTTTCCTTGTGTTTGTGCAAGACAAGTATTCCCAGGTTTTCCCTCTCTTTGACCATTGAAAAGGGTGTTAGTTTGCACATTAGAACACAGCCTCCCCATAATCCATACCAACATTCACCACACTGGGCTTTTTTCTCCAAGACACTCAGTGGCGTAGTGCCACACACAGCCAGGAGGTACAGCTTTATGTACAACAGTTTCCCACTCAGTGCCAGCAACTCTCCCGACATTGCCAAATACTCTTAAGCAAGAGCTGGTGAAATTTCCTAACTGTCCCATATGAAAAGGTATATTACCTTCCCTCTGAAATCTTGCAAAGATTTGTTGCTGATGGTCATTCATCTAATGAAAGACAGTGAGATCAGGAAACCGTATTAGAGGGAATGGAACAACATTGCCTGTGTGATCTGGAGTTATTTAGAAAAAGAAAGACCAGTGAACCATTTTCAGTGCGTAGTGTGTAGCTGACAAAATTTGCTAGAGGGTTGAATCTCAAACGGATAATGGAGAGTTCGTACGGCTCTCTTCACTGCTGGAAACATCACTCATCCTCACCTGAGACAAAGAACAGCATTTAGAAGAGGTTGAAACTCTTTCAAGTTTTTTTTATTTTTCTCCCAAGAAACAGCTCTTGCTTCAGTGGCAGCAGTGGTGGTAAAATGAACTTAAGTTTCAACTCCAGTAGCAGTAGTTAATGCAGTGTTTAAAGTCCTTTTGAATCGCTGTGCTCACCAAGTCGGGTTTCTAGCATGTTTTTAAACAGGATTCCTCCATGGTAAGGCAGTTAGTGGAATCTTATAGCACTGCAGAAACTTTAAGATTCAGAGGGGCGCTTTACGCCCCTGCATCCTGGCACAATTATACCTTGAGCATCCCAATCGTTTACATTCTGCACAGGTCTAAATGGCCATACGAGGCACATGCAGTGGAGAACCAGGCTAACTGGTCTCTTTCTAGCAAGAAAACATGGCAATATCCCAGTGAATTAGGGAGGTAACAGGCAGCACCGCCACTGGAAGTTCAACTCTACTTTAAAAGGCAACCTGTGGGAAGGTAGCGTTTCCTCTGATTATGGCAGCATCCCCGGGGGTAGGAATGATGCTCCCTGTGCAATGTTGGCAGCAGGTGAGTTGCCCTGCCCTGTGTAAAGGCAGCAGCTCATGGTGTGTGTGCATGTGTGTGGGTCACTCTACAGGCAGTCCCTTTGGTGCCATTCAGTATTTCTGACACTCCCTGTTTCTTTGGTGAAGGGTTGGCAGCAGGGACAAGGGAATGCATTCTCTCCTGCGCTCACAGGGGAGGGAGGAGTGCTAGAATATTAAACAAATTAGGCAACAGGCAATCTCCAATATGATTCTGTCCTAAAACACGACACCCATGTTCAGCCCCATCCCTTAAATCAGGGGGACACCTCCATTATCTAATGCTTTCATCCATCCCTGACCTCCCACTCCCTGCAATCATTCAGGTTTCCACATTTTTCCACATTAACCAGTTGCGTTTTATTTCATTTTGTGCTCCTCATGCTTCTCTGAGCCTTGCCCTGAGTGATTGGAATTACCCCATTCCCACCACCTAGCAAATAAGTCTTGCTTCTGGTTTTATAGTTCAGAAAAGAGCTGATTTGCACTCACAGTCAGTTCCTAACGGTCATTTACAAGTAATTGTTCACTCCTGTGGCATCCTGCTTGTTTCAAATAACCACACAAAGTGCTTTCATTAGCTATCCTTTTGAGATTGAGTTGATTTAGAAGATGTTTTTGGGAAAGACATTGCAAAAAACCAGAACATGCATTACATTTGTTTTTATTTCAAGGTGGATCAAAGGTGAATTTCCTTATATCTATTAAATGTTCCACTGCTTATACCAAACTAATCTCCGCTCCAGGCTAGGAGTGGAATAGACAGGCGAGTAGTACGTGGTCATTGGTCTGATTTTTCTTTGTCAAAGCACTCTCTTCATATTGCTCACTTTCAGGGCCACTTTCTGTCCTTGTGCTTGGGGTTTCAATCATTAACAGTGGAATTATAATGATTCTCTAGACTTTTTGGATAAACCCCAATCTTCTGGGTTGGGATAACAATACAAGTCAATGATCCATTACTCATTCACATGGACAATCTGGTATACTATAACAACAAAGCTTATTATTATTTAAGTACATGCTTAAATCTAATTGATTTAAATCTAATTCAAGTACACCCTTCAAGTTGAAGGCTTTGCTGAACTGAGGTAATAGACCTTAGAATGGACTGGCCCCGTTATGGTGAACACTGTACAGATGGTCCCTGCCCCGAAAGCAATGAGTTCAGAGAGGAATTCCCAGGACAGGATGAACACAGATGTGTTTTCCTTGGGGTATCTCCCTCTGTCAGACCTCCAGTTCATAGAATGTTATGCAGCCAAACACACAGAAGATTCATTACAATCTTTAAATTACTCCCAATTCACTTAAACCCATCAAAATCAGGGACTGTCTAGCCATGCTGCTGTTATTTACTGCTTATTTCTGGTAACATCCACCATGTGCCCAACATGCTTCAGAGAGCTCCAGCCCAAAGAAGCCACATTCCAATGAGAGACAACCAGGCAGAGAGAGAAAAGGAGACAATCACAGGCAATCGATTTACAAACCAACTTGAATCATGGTAAACAGTGTGGGGCAGAAGGAACTTTTAAAGAGGGATTTAAACATAGAGAAGGTAGACAAGGCATGGAGACAACTGTGTAAGAAGCTGGCAGATGAATGGAGGAGGTTGGAAGTGTTGGTGGAGTAGAGGGGAGAGGGACCAGTGTGCAGTCAGATTATGCTGCCTGCACTGCTGCTTCCTGCATGGCAAACGATGTGGTCAGTGCACTGCAGGTCTCCACCATTCCTATTATCTTCCGTATCCCGTTTGCAAGCCCTTGGTCTCAGCCACCCATTTGCAAATTGGGGTTATTGCACACCACATCTGGGGCATGTGGCACCCCAAAGGGGAATTCGAGAGCCTCTCATGAGGATCAAAGAAAGCATTCCCTATTCCCATGAGCTCTGCCTGCTGCTGGGCATCAGAGGGTTTATCTTCATGTTATGATAAGCAATGGATTTGGACTGGGAGGTGAGAAAACTTTTTGAAAAGCCAGATTTTGTCTTGGTCACAATCTTATTAAAGCTTCTCACATTAGTGCAATTAGAAACATGTTAAGTGAGGGGGAGAGGGCCGTGGGAAATTCCAGGGGTCTGTCACTTACATCTTGGGAGATGCAATTATTCGGAAAAGGGGCAAAAGCAATTGTGTGGTCTGTAATGCACTTAATGTAATACAGTTCCATCAGGCCATTAGGTGTCATGTCAATGTGACCCTTCATACAGAATCCTCTTTGTGTCTTCAACGCACCAAACACGGCTGCCTCACAGTTTACAAATGTCTTATTCATAGATGGCTAAAACTCAGTAGGAATGAATTACAGACACTTCAAACTTTTGCTGTGATATCTCCAATTTGTGCTGGTTTATCATAATAAGTATTTTTATTTGGTACTGATAAAGTGCCTCCTGTAATATTTTTCAATTCCATCTTCCTGAGTGCAAGACAGTCTATAAAACTGAGGTTATGATAAAATGGGGCTCTTCTCTGTTAGCTAACTACAGGGTAGTCAGATATTGGGGCCAGAATACTTACCCAAAATATTGTATGGTTCCTTGCTAAATTACTCTCATCCTTGAGCGGCCAGATTGTTCACTGTAATGGACTATACAATGATTGATTGTTACAGTACTCTAATTCTGGTGAAAATCAACTAGTAACTCCTTACTGAGAATTTTTATACATCTGATTCAAAGCTTCTCTCCAGTAGCCAGTAATGACAGACTGTGGGAAATTGTGTCATTGTTACCATGTTAGTCCCAGATACAAGAGAGACAGGGTGGGTAGGGGTCATATCTTTTATTGGGTCAACTTCTGTTGGTGAGAGAGACAAGCTGTGAGCCACACAGAGCTAATGATTGTCTCTCTCACCAAGAGAAGTTGGTCCAGTAAAAGATATTACCTTTGTTTGTGGGAAATTAAATTAGGTTAAGAACTACACAGTCAGTCCTGTTCATTCCAGAGCAAGGAATTCTTTGGTCCAGATTCTACCCTCAAAGCTAGTGGCTTCTGCATTTGCTGAGACAAGGGGAGGGTGCGTAACAGAGAGGTTATTATTATAACAAATAACAAGGGTTCCACACACTGTGTTTGGATGCATGATCCAATGCTGTTTATTTATTTTGTCTTTGCGTCCTACACTCTGCCGCAAATAGCAAGGCACCTTCACTCTCCCTTTCAGTAACCAGTTGTTTGTAAATATTTTATGAGAGATCCTTAATTATGTATGATGAACGACAGATCAGTTATACAGTTTATCTCCTGGGCAAGGTACAATAATGTAATGCTAGATGCTTTGAGTATGATAGTTTCTTTTCACACTTTCAGTCTTTTAGCAGCATATCCAGTTTTTTTAGCCTTCGAGCTAATGCATGGAAGGTGGATGGGATGGTATAATTTGCCATGGATAGGTATCTGCAGTTTATTGTTTCAGTCTGATGGGAGGAAAGAGTTATAAAATTAAAGTCCAAGCACTTGGCATCTCCCTTTGACTTCATTAGGAATCTAATAGGAATGGGCAATTAGCATCTTTTAAAATCAGGCCACAAAGGATCTGTTTACATTAGGAAGAAGCTAAAACATTGTAAGATCCTAGTGTGGACTGGGCAAGTTATAGTTTCACCCTGATCTAGCTAGCTAGGGCAGACCTTAGAGTACACTTACAACTTGCCCTGCCTGTGCTAAAACTTGGTAAAACTGCACCATTGTTTCCAGTGTAGACAAGGCCTACTTAGAAACCTAACTATGAATTGCACCGTAACTCTAGGCAGTACTCTTTAAAAATCCTGGCTCACATTTTATTCTTTGGGTGAAAACATTTCCTGCCATTTGCATTACAGGAAAATACCAAAGTCAAGTAAAACTGGGGAAATGTAAATCAGAGATAATCAACCTGAGGGAGCCGCTGAGGACTTCTCTCTCACCCAGTAATTAGCTTTTGTGTATAAGGCTACTCTTTACCTTATTTTTATTTTACTAAGGATCTGGTGGTAGAGGACAAAAACATGCATTCTAATTAGAGATGAACACAGCCGCAATCTTAGGTCCATGCATAATTTGGATGCTGATGGTATGACATTCCTGGAAGAACCTATTTCATGGAGACAGCCCTGTGGATTCACACAGCTGGTTCCTCCTATTTGATGTGCGTCTCCTCATTTCTCCCAGGAGCTTTCAGATGTGCCAAGCTGGTTTGTAAAGCCTGCCACAGACTATCGAGCCAATACATCCCCAAGCAGTCTAAAAATGCTTTCGGTGCCTGTAATCACAGGGGATTTGGGAGTTGAGATTGAAAAGTATACAGTGTACTTGTACAGTAATTAACTGCATTGTCTCACACAGATTGATTTCAGTAGCTCAGATCTTACCCAGTGAGTCCTGTTGAGCATTTTCCGTTGCTGCCTGATTCAGCTCCTCACACAGCAATAAATGGTCATTAAAGAAACAGTGCTTCTGTCAGTATAGCATGCGTTATTGCTGCTACCAGGCCATAGAGAATTCCGGAACAATGCAATTTATCTCTGTACTGTAGGCTCCATTATATGCAGTATCAAAAAAACAGTCAGAGTAGTCATAAGCCATTGAAAAAGGAAAGGTTCAATTTACAGTAAGATTTCAAGAAGGTTCTCTGTTCAGAGACCTACATCCAATGTGCAGCGGCCCTTTATACTCCTCTAAGTGTATCCTGGCACCCTCACTGCTGCTGTGTCTCCTGTCATTCCCCATTTGGAAGCTGAGTCTGCGAATGTGCCAGATATTTCAATGAGGTTAACCTGGTTTTGGCACTTCCTAGATGATGATTCTGAGGTATTGAAGTGTCTCTTTCTTTTCCGTTGGATTTGCTGGCCATCTGCTCTCAGGTGTATTTTCATCTTCCTGGCTTCCTTGGATTACTGTTGCTGATATTATCTTTATGGTGCTTCTGTGGGAGATACAAGAATGCCTGTGGGGATATAGAGGGTGGAAAGGATTGTACTGAATGGGATCTAAGCGAAAGGGAGGGGCAGTTGTCATCACACCTGCCTGATGTGCATCAGCGACTCTGATTCCATGGGAATGACTTTCTGTAACTGAACCACTGGTAGAACAGAACAAGAGAGTTTGGGGATAATATGCTGCCCAGCAGTTAAACAGTTACCCCAGCCAAAAATGTCATGAGGCTGCATGGTCTGTGGGAGTGGGGGTAGATGCTAGGCTGTGAGTCAAGAGATCTGGGTTCTGTTCCCAAGTCATAAGAACATAAGAATGGCCATACTGGGTCAAGACCCATGGTCCATTTGGCCCAGAATCCTGTAAGGCTGACTTTCCTACAACAGCAGTTGAGCAGGGAAACAGCCATTAGTGTGCAGACAGTCACACTGGCAGGAACTTATGCTGAAAGGTACCACTTTATTCCAGTTCTAAGCAGCAGGTGTGGTATATAAATGGACCCGCTGTGAGATTTATTCACCCAGTGTTTCCAGGCACTGAAATCCACTGCTTTGCAACTGTTCCCTTTTGGCATTAAGACATCAAAGGTGTGAGCCTCGTGTAAGTGTCTAGATTAGGGGTAATCAATTATTTTTGTCAAGGTCCAAATTTCTCGGTCAAGGTGTAGTCAAGATCCAGAATCCAGAGAAAATAATGCAAAAATAATAACAATAATGATAATGAATAAAAAAAAAGGTGTTTCAGTCCATTCAAAAGCTTCTGGCAGTCCAGATTTCGCCTGCAGTCCAGCTATTGAATATCCCTAGTCTAGATAGATGGAATATCAATCCCACAAATCTGTCTGCAGTTCATCAAGGGAAAACAGGGATTCTGCTCTGCTTCGCTATTTTCCATCTGTATAAGCAATAAGTTAATGAAATACCGAATTTAGCATTGGGCTTTCTGGGCCACTGGATCACAGGTTTAAGCCATCACTCTGAAACTAGGACTCTTAGCATTCTGTGTTATTGCCCTTCACCTTAGCTGTGAGGGCTATTCGCTATCAGAGTCATCTGAAATCTAGCTTATTCTGCATTTTTTCAACATCCGGCATGTAAGAAAAGCATGCCTTAAAAAGCTGTAAATGGTTCCTTGGCATTTTCAGACTGTAAAGCCACATCCAAAGCCTGCTTTCCTTTCTATGAAACCATGTCAGTCACAAAGATTAAAACTGTGTTTGGCTAACAGCTTTAAACTGAGAGTCCTTTCACCAGACTGCACACCCAATTTTTAATTGGAGTTTTGGGATTAGGGTAATTAAATTACTCAATTTCTTGGAAAAATAAAATACCAGAAGACGGTGACGGTGAAAAGTAATAGAGACACAAACTGAAGGAGTATTAAAAAATGATTAGGCTAAGGTAGCACATGAGGTAAAACAGCACAAAAAGCAGATGACACACAAGAAATTATTTTAATGTAGCAGGAGCCAAGAAGTCACTGAGGTTGTTAAAACACAAGAGTGAGACGTCAGAGACAGATGGTGTTGGTATTGTCCAGATCCTGAATTAATTCTTTGCCACTAGAGGAGCGGAAGGTTGCATCCTTAGACAAGGTACATTTAGAAAAGGAGATAAACAAACCGCTTCAAGGGCTTTATAACCACCCTGGATGAGGTAGCTGTATAATTAGGATCATTAACAGATGGTGCAATTTTGGTGCAGAGAAATCAACTCCCAGAATAAACAAGGCAATTGCAAGGGAAATAAAGAACCTGTTGTGATTCTACTTCTCATCTATGGCAGAAATGTGACCCCTTCATAAATGTGGATACAAGAAAAAGCTATCATTGTTTGTGTGTTTGCTCACTCACCAGGCATAGAATAGAATAAGCATTTTTGCAATATTTATTACTTGACCTTCCTTGAATTGGGAACTGAAAGTGTTTTGAAAAGTTCCTAGTTTCAGTGTAAGTGCATGTCAGGAACCCCTGGATGCATGGCTAATTTTGCCTCGTCCATAACAGAACAGGAGCTGTGCTATTCTTTCAGCAGAGTTCTCTGCAGCTTGTGACTCTCCTAAGGTAGGCTCCCTCTTCAAGGTCTTCCACAGCACTACTCAGTGAATAATAACACACATCCCTGCTTTCTGCACTAGGATCACAACAGGGCTAGACATTGATATGGACAGTGGGAAGAGCCACAGTTACATAAGGATGGATTAAAAATGTAGCAGGGATGTAAATCTTCCTGCTTCAGTGTAGAATCAATCACTAGCTGATGACAGACAGGAAGACAATTCCCCTTATGGGTAGGTTATTTTGTATCTGTGCATTATGGGACTCCTTGCACCTTCCTCTGATACATCAGGGTCTGGCTGAGGGAGGACAGGCTAGACAGGCCTGGTCTACACTAGGCTGGCAATGCCTGTGTTCCTTTGGTAAAACTGATACTTGTTATATTTATTTATTTATTACTTAAAAATAAAAGAGCCTGCCTGTCTCAAGAAACCGGGACTTCAGTGGAATTGAAAATACACAGTCCTTAAAAAATGAAAATAACAATTCCAGCTGCCACAATGACTCACAAACCAACATGCTGGGCTACAAAAGAACGGCAGCTTGCTGCTGCTGACACAAGAGTAAGAGGAAAGGGAAACAATGAAAGTGGCTCTAAGGTTTTGCAAGCGGCTGTTGCAAGTTAAGAGCTAGATTGTGTTGTTAGGTCACATTGCCTTTGGGGTGATGTGGAGCCCCAGGTTTAAGAGAGCAGCATATTACTGCGGCAGTGATCCATCACCACCATCATATATATATCAGGGGCATTTAAGGAGCAGCCCTGAGCACAGGAACTGCAGTTTGCTTGGCTATTATTCTCCATTCCTGTTACTGTACGTACATGTGCAGAAGGGCTCTGCCCACACAGATGCACCTCTGAAGAATCTAGTCTCAAAGTAGTTATTGCAAGGAGCCCCCCACCCCAAATGCTAAATGACACCTGCCCCCTGCCCCAGTCAAGCCTCCAAATCTCAGCATAAATGCCTATAGGGCTCTGGTTTTGAATAATATCTCTACATTCTTTTGAGTCTCTTTTATCCTTGCCTTTCAGTACTGCTTCCCCTTTCCTAACCAGTAATTACATACAGGGGCCATGGAAGGAGATCAAACTCTGCAGTCCCCTTTGAGTCCCTGAAAATTGCCTTTTAAGATTCTCCTGAGTCTCCTCAGAAGAAGCAAATTAAAACTCTGCAGCCCAGACGTTTACAGGTAAGATGGCTACCAGCAGAGGACCTGGAGCAGTCCAAAGAGCCCTCAATATGATCAATTAAACATTTCTGTGAGATTGATCTTATATGGGGTCTGGGGAGATTCCACAGATAATCTGTCACTGGCTGCCCAGAGAAGAATGATAAATTCTTCCCCTTGTTTCAAACATCCATTGAGTTTATAGAAGGAATGGCAGTGCAAACAGTTTCTCCTACATTTGGAACAGAGCTAAGTTCAGGTTGAAGGAGCACCTTTCAGATTTTCCTTCCCTGTCTGTCATGATTAATCTGAAATATGGCTGCTCTCCCACTGACTGTTTCCCTTCACGGTGTTAAAGCAGTGACGTTGGGCGTAAATTATCTTCTGCTTTCTCTCCATCCTTTGCCATAGATTAGTTATCTTAATGAGTCATTAATTCTGTGGAACAGCAGCATATGTCCCCTGAAATGGTATTTGTATGTCTTCATTGACACGTGCAGTGTGACTTGACAAATTCCATTTGTAGAAATTAATCTTGCCTTAATAGGCAGAATTCCTTCAACTAATCAGGAAGATGTGGGACACAGAGGGTTACTATTTCAATGTAGTATCACAGACCCTTAGAATCTGCAGTGGTTCAGGATATCAGCCAACAGGTGGGAAATGTTGGTGTTTGCTGGATAAGAAGTCCATTCAGATATGTTTCATCCTGTAGTATACAAGCACTTAGGAGCTGATACTTCCAAGAAGAAAAATTCACTTTCTCTTTCCCTCCCTTTTCACTTGAAAAGCAATTGATCTTCTAATTCAACGTGAAAAGCCCCTTTAAATGAGAGAAAACTGTCTGGCAAATGCCATGAGAGATTTATAAGAAAAATGTAAATGGCCACTAGATGGCAGCATTGGTCCACACATGCACAGCTAAAAGACAATTTCTCTGCCATTGAATAAACTGACCTAAGAAGATGTGTAATTCAGAGGTGGATGAGACTTTGAACTTGGTTTTAGCATGTTCTCTATTATACCAGAAACTCAAAATCTGCACAGAATGTGAACAAAAGTTGCAAGAAAACATTTTCTCTGGTAGGAAAACCCAATCCCTGGCCCTGCTGCCTTTTGCAGCCTAATGGATATTTATTTGCTTATGTGCTAAAAAATACTGTAACCTAGCAAAAGAAAATAAAAATCCAAACCGTAAAATGTTAGGGTAAAATGTTTTCTCTTGTTACAAGGAAAGCTCCTCAGAATAAACTATTCCATTAATATTTATCCTTTCATTTCCACTTAAACTGAGGAATTCTTTTCTATCACAATAATGGTTGTTACTACTGGTGTAATTTTGTCTTTGCAAGGTGACAAATCTCTCCTTAAATGCAGGCGTACATCTATACTGCTACCTAAAGACTCTTGTAAAGGAGGGAACGGACCTGACAGAGGAACAGCCAGCAGGATTGGGTCAAAATTCTGCCCCAAGCAGAAAAAGCTGCCAAGCTGGCAGACCTAGGAAGCCACCTGCTACCTCTACTACAGGCTCTGCAGGATCAAGCAGGAGGAATGTGAGCAATGCCATGGAATAAGGAGGGTCTCAGAGGGAGCCCTGAGCCCCATAACCCTTCTGCTCTTTTGGGGGGCCAACAAAAGAAGAAAACCTATTTCCCTTATACTTTGGATTCAGACCCTGATTTTGTGCTGTAGATTAACGGGATCATATATCTACTGTTTCCTCACATACAGGCCTAAATTTTCTAAAGAGTTCCAACTTGAAAGGGTTTTATTGTCAGGAAGAGCTGAGCACCCCATGCCCCAAATAAGGCCCTTTTGAGGTGTCTCAAGGTGAGCATCCAACAACTGAGGCACCTGAAATCATCAGTCACTTTTGAAAACACAGGCCACTGTGTGTAAATAAACTGCACCTCCCCAGTGCTCAGAGGTCACTACAGATGTGCAGTTTTGTTTATCAGCCCTCGAACTATGTTATGGGGGGTATATTCTGGATCCATAATCCTTGCTCCTCCTATAGATATACTCTCCAGGTGCAGTGATTCTAGATGCAGAACT
The DNA here is from genome assembly GCA_007922155.1 of Mesoclemmys tuberculata. Classification (NCBI taxonomy): domain Eukaryota; kingdom Metazoa; phylum Chordata; order Testudines; family Chelidae; genus Mesoclemmys; species Mesoclemmys tuberculata. The sequence goes on along the minus strand of ML675604.1, from coordinate 127,316 downwards.
CATCTTTTATCCTGTTCCCTTGCATTCCTTTTTTCTTTGACTTCTGTGTGCTATTAGAATCTGGCCAATGCACGTGTGCAGTAACTATTGCCATGTGTTAAACATCAGTGCAGAAATGAGCAGGAAAGATATAAGTGGATCTTGCAGGTAGCATAAAATTGCCCAGTACTGAGCAATCACTAGAGAACCCCACAGAGAAGGGCTGATAAATGTTGAGGATTATCGAATCTTTTGCTGATTTTCACAGTAGTTTATCACAATCTCATTTAATGCAGGTGTTTCTGTAATTGTGACATACTGGAAAATACCCAGTGTTTCATGACCCTTGAACTTGTTACGTTTGGGATTTAAATAGATTCTCAAGTAAATCAGAGTAACCCTAGCTTAAGCTCCTCAGCAAACATTAGTATTTTTCTACAGAGGCTACAGTCTTAAAGACAGATGCTTCCATTTCATAATTATTAATGTAGACTTTGGGAGGTCAATGAAGAAACTGGATAGAACATCAATTGTTGTGTGGACTGGAGTGGCACACAACTGTCAGAGCATACCTCACCGCACACTGTCAGAAGTGGGGCAGGCGCACCAAACTGGTGGAGTGTTCTGTAATTAGATTTCACCGACCCCATATCAAACGTGAACTCCCAAAGTACTACAGTAGTCTTATAATGGAGTCACCGACAATCCCCTATACCTTCAAAAGGGTAGCAGCAGTGATGCTGTAATCTTCCAGTTCCCAGAAGACTTTGAGGGCTACCCAGAGTTACTCTGGGGATTTCCATCTTCTCGTTCAGTTATGGTGCCCTGTTAGAATCCAAACAGTCTAGAGATGAAGAATTTTAACTTGTATTCATACTTACAGCTTCTTCTCACAGAAAACAAACAGATGGGGTCACTACCCATGTGGGTTCTTTCTTTGATTGATGGAGAGAGAGGAGTTCATTTAGACAGAGTCTTTGATCTCTGATCATAACACACAATGACCACTTGCCTTCAAATGCGCAAGAATTAGCACTTTCCTGCTAACGTTCTTCATTTGCACTGCACAAGGCTTCTTTCTTGCTTGATGGGTTATTTAGCTACAGGCATATATCCAATGTAAATGTTTGCTAACACATTAGAACAGGATACAGACAAATAAAAACAATGCATGCAGCACCCCATTCGTTTTCATGAAGTTTAAGCACCAAAATACATTTTTATACGTTTAACAATGACTTTGATCTATCCTACTACATGAGTGAATTGCCTGGCTTCCAGCTGTGAATTTGTCGGTTCTCAGCTGACACACAGGCTTTGGCCAGAACTGCACTTACCTTACCAGTGTCACAACATCCTCACTCACATATTTAACTAGGTAATTATGGCATCATCAGTATCGGTTTGTGTGTAGTTTAAATGTGACTCGCAAAGGGGAAAATTGTGGATTTTTGCTCTTTTTTTCCTTTATGATATACAAAGAAGGCCTGAAAAGAACATATTTCTAGCGGGGTACAGATCCCAGCTAGTCTAGCTTTGTAGTAAGCACAAACCCAAGGTCTTTCAAGAGTTCAGCTCCACTTCCAGCCAGGTTTTCAAACAAGCTCAGCAGTTTCCATTGTGATACTATGGGCAAATTTTCAAACATGCACACAGCATGCTCAGCTCTTCTGAAAATCTCATGTTAGGTGTAGGAGATGGGTGAGGCAGTGTTAGAGACGCTAGCCATTTGTATCAAGTGAGCACAGGTAAAGGTATGGTCCAATACTCTAATCTAGAGATGAATCCATATTAACTTTGCTACCTGTTTGTAATCAGATAAAGGTGATTTGCAAAGGACTTTTTAGAAATGGGGTTTCTGCCTCTTCATAATACAGCTAAAGGGCCTGAAAGAATTTGTAACAGTTTTTTTCCTGCTTATTTTTAACCTTGTTTTTGCTGGAGGATCTCTCAGGTTATGTTTATTGTGAACTCTAATAGTTATATTGAAGTGAGTGAGCTGTTAAAGCCCACCCTTTCCCCCTTTGTAGATCATCTTTGTATGCATTGAGGACCAGATCTCTGCTAGTGCCACAGAGAAAGAGAGCGGTCAGGAAGTTGGTTACAGCTCCATGAATCTCTGCCCTAGCTCTGGTTCCTGGCCTGATTAGAGCAACTTTGGGACTGCTCAATCTGGAGCCCATGTGGCAATAGCATCTTCCTGCTATCCTCTTCACTCTTCTCTCTACCCATGGCAGGCCCCCACGCTGTCAGCTGGCGGGAGGGAGATGCAGGATCTAGTGAATCTGACCCAAGTGTTTAGATGCACTGCTAGGCCAGGATTCTGCAATTGGATCCATGCAGACTGAGCCCTGCACCTGTGCAGAGCCCACTGACATCTGCTGGATGCCACATAGGGACAGGGACCCACCCACATGGATCCCCTTGCAGAACCAACCTCTGAACTTCAAACTCAGTGTGGTTCTGTGCACATAAGATTGAAAATCCAGTGAAAATGCCCACAAATGGAAGTATGCATGCTTCCACACATGCATGCTCCATTGCCACAATCCTCCTGATCTGAACTGTGTCCCCCAATTAAAGACCACTTCCTGCTGATGGCTTCTTAATGGATAACTGTTGAGGCAGACTGTAAAATTGAAAGAAATCGCTAAGGAATACAATTAAAAACAGCATCTCTGTGAGCTGGAAGTGCTTTGCCATGAATTGAACACGTCCATGAATAGTCATGGGTGAGTGGAAATATTCCATTCAGTATTGGATTAACTCATCAGCAGAGAACACAGAATCTGATTTAATTTGAAAGACTATAAAATTATATTTCTCTGCTGATTTTCCAGGTGGCAGGATTAGCTGTGGAGCTTTTAGTTTTCCACTACTTCCTTCTAACTTAATTTGACAGAAATGGCTTTTAGTACAAGACAATATTCAATGGGTACTGCGTCAGGGATAATGAAAATGTCAGACAAATGGCAAAGCATAATTGGGCAGCTTGTTTTCCTCTCCCTGGAAATGTAGTAGGTTTGACAAACTAAGATCACATTTGCTGTAAGTAGATAAACTGGGGTAACTCTCAGATCTCGCCAAATAGGTGATACTAAAGAGAAACAGGCATTTCTTTCCAAGCAAAAGTTTTGAATAGCTTTTGGGGAGGAAAGCTCATGTCAGAGATAGTGCCTGTATTATCATTTATTTTCATTATTTCTTGTGCTTATTATGATAATGCCTGAGGCCAGCTGAAAGCAGGTTCTCATTGTGCTGCACTGCACCAACACAGACCAGTGCTCAGTCGCTGCCCCAAAGAACTTTCAGTCCTCAATAGACAAGACAGACAAAGGGTCAGAGAAAGGGGTGTAACGTGTAAAGTAGGTCTATGGTCAGCAAATGTCGTGCTAGTGCAATGATTTCTGTTATTCCACTTCTGCTTTGCACCGCACTGCTTGCAGATTTAGGCCCTAAGTGTGGCACAGCCGGACCGCTTCAGTCTGGGGGGAACTTAGTGCCAAAACTGGTATAGCAGCTCCTATGCCACTCCCTCTCTGCTGCCCCAGGATAGGAGGTCTGGCTGTGACTTTCCTATGCCTGCTTAATTCCTGGCTGCTGTATCAGCCCTTTGAGTACATTCACAGGCTACATAATTACTGTTGCTTTCAGGTTGCTGTGGTGTTTGTCAGGGTAGTGGTGCAGCAGCCAGCCAGCTTGTGGATGGGGAGTGCAAGGGCCACTTTTGTGCACACGTGTGCACGCGCGCACACACACTTCAGCTGCACCGTGTGCCCTGTGGCCATATTGAGAATATGGGACAGAGCTGCTTGTGTTGCCCTTTTTCAAGCATTAATGAACAGGCTTGCAGTTCTGTTGTTGGAGAGGCCTCACAATGAATGGGGAAATGTCAGCCCTAATGCAAATGGGCAGTGATCTGCTGAAGCCCCTGGAATTGTGTATGAAGATGCCAGGGCGGAGGTGTCCTACAGGGCTTTCACTCACCCTTCTCTTAAGGAGCCAGTGTTCTAAATTTTCACATGTCCAATGCATTTCCGTTCTTTTAAACCGTGATCCAGGGGGGACGCCAGGATGGGATGAAGGGAGGAGCTTGTATACTTATATCAATGAGGAAGTGGCAATTTGACCCTCATCCTGAAACACACACACGCCCTTTGCTAGGAGAGACAGGAGACAGGAAGGAAGGGTGGAAGGACCTTTGTAAATTGACTTCAGCAAGAGAGGCAGGAGCAAGGACACTCCACTTTAATCTCCATGTCAGAAGCAGGAGTTGCCCTTCCTCCCAAACTCTACTATTAAAAAAGCTTGTTATTTGTCAGTTTTAGCTGGAATGAAAATATTTCTGGGAGGGAAACCTGAGAGGAGAAGAATGTCTCGTCCCCAGCTGGCTCCATACCTTCCTGTTTACGATTCCAGTGTGGAAAACACAGAAGACAGGAAGCTGCTAAGCAAGCTCAGAAAAGAGATCCCTGGAACTTCCTTGGAACTGAAATCCCACAATCCTCCCTCCCCTCAGCCCAGAGCCAGCCCTTCCTAAAGAAGAGCATCATGAGACATCTGCTAGACCAGTCTGAGTCAGGGGAGGGTGATGGACACTCAAGGGAGAATTGGAGTGAGTCCCAGTCTCTTGTGCACTCTACTCCCTGTCTGGAAGTGGTTGGATCACACCTGGAGCTGCGAAACTATTCCATACACAAAAAATTGTTGTGAAGATTTGTTTGAATTTTTAAGCAAATTCTCTTTGGCTGTGAATTGTTTCCCATTTGTGCTTGTTTTTCTCTAATATTTCAACATCTCATATTTACTCTGAGGAGCAGTCAAGGCAATTAGATGTTCGGCATGATGGTTAGCACTGAAACTGGTGACACCATTTTTAGGCTTTCTAAAACCCTTCAGCACCTGTGCTTTCTAACTTATTTTTCCCCCTGATATTACTAGTGATGTATGGCCATCTGGAAAGGGTAATTTCTTACCAGGCAGATTATGGGAAAGATTCAGACTTCAAAATTGAGAGACACTAATTATGGACCAGGAGCCCTCTGCATTTCCAACACCTACCATCAACACTCAGTGATGAAGCTTTCTTCAACTGTTCCACTTTTAGGGCCCGATCTAAGATCCACTAGAGTCAGCGAGAGTCTTTCCATGGACTTCACTGATCTTTGGATCAGGCCTTCATGCAATAAACTGGCATTTGAGGCTGATCAGATTTTTAGAGTCCTGCTTTGTGTCCTTGCAGCAATAGCTAAAAAGGCAACTCCTTGAAACATGTTATTAAAGACTTTTTGTGGGGGAGAGGCAAGTCTAGTCCCTGCTCACTCCTCTGCACCTTCCTAGGCTATGTTTCCTGCCTCTGAATTTCACTGAGCATCTGCCTGCTCTGACTTTGCTGGAGGGGTTTGTGATGTGAGTGATAGTGAAATCAGGTGATAATCTATTCAAAAGCTCAAGCCAAATCTTGCTAAAGGCGCTCCATACATTTCTGAGCTATTCTATTTATACCTGAGGAGGGACTAGGAACTCTCTGTTTCATTACAACATCCAGTGCACCAGAGCCAGAAAAACAGCCATGTTTAGGGACAGGAAGGGAGTCTGGTTTGTGTGGGGGAGTCTGAGATGTACCAGGCTGCATTCCCCTGTTATCTCCTCCACACACACATCCCTTTCAGCCTTTTTACACAGGGAAGGCATGTGAAAGGTGTCCTTGGAAATATTCGATGGGGAGCTGTCACTGTTGGTCCTGCACCCACATAGATAGAAAGGGTTGGATAATGAGGCAGGGTTAATGGCTGACTCGGAAGAGCTGCTAAGCCAAATGGGAAGAACTCAGGTTTGCAGGCAGGAGGCTACTCCATGAGTCTTGGAGGTGGTGGCAAGACAGGGGGCTGGGTTTTGTTATACTACAAGCAGGGTCATAGAATCATAGAAGATTAAGGTAGGAAGGGACCTCAGGAGGTCAGCTAGTCCAACCCCCTGCTCAAAGCAGGACCAACCCCAACTAAATCATCCCAGCCAGGGCTTTATCAAGCTGCTTCTTAAAAACCTCTAAGGATGGAGATTCCACCACTGCCCTAGGTAACCCATTCCAGTTATAAAGGGTCTTGCTGTTGCTTTAAAAATATCTGTCTTTTAAATTCCTTTTTATTAAAGCCTGTTAACTTAAATCTCTGCTCAGACCCTGGGGGTGGGGGGTAACTGAAACTTTTGCTGTTGGAGCATTTTGGCTGATTCTGCAGGCTTTACATGGAGTCCCTGAAGGTTACATGGGCCTAGTCAAGTTTCCTCTTCTTTTGGGCGGGGAATTATCCTATCCAACCCCAAACACTCACACCCCTGGAGAAGGTTTTCTGGCTCCTAGACTTCAGAAGTGCAGATGGCACACGTGTCAATACAAACATTAGTGAGCAAAACACGCATGTGCCATTTTGAAGCCCTGAGCTTTTTTGATTGCTAGAAACGCAAAACTGACTTTGGCATCACTGGTGGAGGGATTAGACCATGAAAAAGTCGCACACAGAGGACCCCACAACCATTTTCTGCTACTGGCTTTTTCAAAGTACTTTGGATGGGAAATTGCCTTTAAAGTTTAGAGCGTTATGTTTATGAGTAGCAGGTTCTCAGTTAGCCACGCATATTTATATTTCCTCCCTGTGACAGTCAGTCAGTCAGATCTTGGGATCCCTGGTTAGCTTCTGGCACTAAATTCTGCCTGCTTGATTGGGATTAACCACGCCCTATAAACCATGCACCAGACATGCAACCTTCCACTTTCAGGCTGTGTTTGTTCATTATAGGAAACCCCTTACAAAACTGGAAATTCTTCCTTGTTCCAGTTGATTTCTGGAGCTTATTTGCCATAAAATGTCACCTTCTTGGATGATGGAGCAGAATTTATCACAATTAACGGAAGCTTTGACCCACTGCTTTAAGTGAACACCATGTGCTTTTGACTTGTGATCTATGCAGGGTTTTGTTGGTGTGATGCAATTCACATGCAATTTATTATGCTCAAAGATACACATTCTTGAACAGTGGTTGCATAATTTTTATTGCTTCTAGCAATGCTCGTGGCAGAGGGAACTTGCTAGTCTTTAGGAAACTAATGAAGCATGTTTATGATGAATAAATGTATACACAATGACAAAGCAGTGAGCATTATCTATCAGGCTGCTGGGGTATTGAATACCCATGTCATATTATTGCCTGGAATGCATAAAACAAGCAAGGACCATCACTTAATAATGAGAACCACATAACATATTTTAAAGTGCTATTATTGGCTAGTGACAGAATAGGCATTAAAAGAATTAATCTATGCTACAGAGAAATGAGATGTTCTGTAATGTTGGTATAACCGGGTGCCTGCTCTGGCATTCATTTCCTTCTCCTCTCAACGCTTCTATACGTTGAAAGTAACTTAGCAGTAGGTATTCTTATTCTCAGCAGTCATTGGCAATAGGTTAGTCTGCTGCTTCCTGCTTTCACACTTCAGCCATCTCTTTCAAGATTCTTGTAGAAAGGGAAAATTTGAAAAAAAGATTTAAAAAAAAAAATACTTTCCTAGCAGTGAAATCTGTGAAGCTGTGGAACTGTCTCTTCACAGTAGTGGAAGGTCTAGCATTAAAGATATTTAAAAGAATGCCAAGGCAGTGCATTAGAGTGTGTAATGTAGGGATGAATCCTGTACTGGCACGGGTATTATCTAGATGAGATGACACATTGATATTTGCTGACTCTGGCTTTTATTCCTGCAGATAGCTTTGACTCATCATATGATAACACTAGGGTGTTGAAGTAGGTCATTGAAAGCCAAGCTAAAGTGAGAGCCAAAGAAAGCAAAGATGGCACTTTCCCTTTCTCTTCCAAAGAACAATTGAGTAAACTAAGACCTGCTTTAGAAATAGAGCTCGCTATAGGCTGTTGAAGACCGAGTGTCAGAATCATCAGGTGAGCAGGAAGGAGATTTTTCATTTCCAAAATTTGATTGCAACATTTTAGCTTTAAATATTTTTAGCATTGCCATCTCCTAAGAAGTTCTTTGCTCCACATTTATTGTAAGACATTATCATCAGTTTAGAATTACTTCAGGCTCAACAGTCTTTATAGTAATTATATTTATAGATATTCCTTTTCAAAGAGCAAAACAAAACCAGAACAATTTGCTTTAAAAAATGCAGTGTTAAGTGTTCTATCCTGCAGATTGTGAACACCCCATAAAATTAATGATTGTATCTGCATTGCTAAAATAGCTGTGGAGCTCCAAAAGAGACCCCACACTGACTGGTCCCCTTTTGCCCAACATTCCATTCCCAAGGACAGCTGAGATTATATTCACTAACAAGATACAGGACTTGCTTCCTCTCCCACTGAGAGTGGTGTAAATGAGTAATTCCACTGGTGTGAGAGAGAGAAGGTCAGGCCCAGGGAATGTTAGAGGGTTTTGTTCTTTATTAAACAAAAACATCCATTTGCTCAAGTCTTCCCAAGCCTAAAAGGAAATTTATAATCCAGGTGCATTTTTGAGGGAGGGATGAGCTGCATGACTTTTTTTCCTGTGTTGAATAGCATTCTTTGCCTGAAAATAAATCCACTGGCAGCATTAAATTTCCCCTTCCAGTTTGAGAGTAGGTATAACAGGCACCAGAATAACAGCAAATTCTGTTATCCAGTCAGTTATACCCCACCACCCTTTCCCGTTGCTGTAGAAATGAAAAGATTTGTTCAGGCTTCACCCATACCTGTGTGGCAGCTGGATATTCATCTCCCAGGCAGAAAACCAGAGCTAGCTGAAAAATTTCTGTCAAAACTCTTTTTTTACAAAATTTTCATGGAATGTTTCCATTTTGCTTGAAATGTGTTGGGTTTGATGAAGAATTTCACAACAAAAAATTTCTGTGGAATATCAAAAGAATTCACAGATTTTTTGACCAAACCAATAAATTTTCTTTTGTTTTGAAGATTTTCAGGAAATAATGTTTAAAAAATAATCTCTACAACAACACAGACATAACAAATCATACCACAGGCTACCTCACCGTATCTCTTTCCCTGAAGGGATGATAATTTTAAACTCCTTTGTCAGGCACTTTGAGATCTACGGATGAAAAGTGCTGGGTCAGAGCTGTGCATTATTATGATTAATTTCCCTGTTCTTGACTGCTGCTACCTTCCCCTACACCAGTAGGTAAAGTTAATCCAGAGATTGGGAAATTTATGTAGAAGGAACCTTCAAGATGAAAGATGCTTTAAAAATGTAAGCTGTATTATTATCATGAATAGAACCCAAGGGCACCCACCCACCTGTCCTGGACATGCTGAGAGGCACAACAGCCATTCCAATAAACTCACATAATACAAGCCACTGGGGGAAGAGTATGAGATGGGAATAGGATCAACTCAGTGCCCCCCTAACGATTCCTGGCACTCAAATCAACACATTTTACCCCTTTACAATTGGCCCCTATAAAATCCAAAGCAGACATGTTGCATTTGTGTCCTGTCGTGTGGGCTTTAGCTTTTACCAATTATAAATATTGTTTTTGGTACATTCACACCATGATGATTGTTGAGGTACATCCAACTGTGTCTGGCAGAAAGATGATACAACAACTATTATTTCTTAAGTGGTTCAGCAAGCTTTATCCCATACATTCTAGGGAGGGAGTGGCCAAAACATGAATTGTGAATCAGTTGTGTCCCAGGAAGAGCAGTATACACAATGCTGTCATAGGAGCGTCACAATGTGTTTGTCTGGGGTGTAGTAAACAAATGTGATGTCCCAAACCACAGACAGTCACAAAAGGAACACTGCCATTCGCCTGCTTGGGCAAATCACTGCCTCTCTCTGTGTCTTGGTCTCCCCATCTGTAAAATGGGGATAATAATCAAACTCTTTTATCAAACACTTTGAGATCTGTGGACAAAAAGTGCTGGATAAGAGCTATGCATTATTATGATTAACAACATTGTTTTTGTTTAAAAAAAAAGAAATTTGAAAGGGAAATAAAATGGTCTTGTCTTCCTTTCTGCTTTTTAAATCCCTTCAATTATCCATCCATCCATAAAGTCTCCTGAGTAAATTAAGGTAGTGAAGGCCTGATTTTCCACTATTAATAAATAAATTCAATAAGAAAAATCCTTTTAGGCTTTCATAGAAAAACAAAAAAGGGGGGGGAGGGGGAATCTAACCTTAAACTCAGTAGGACTCCTGAAGTTTGCAGTTACTCATGCCTAAGTGTTTGCCGGATTGGGGCTCTAACAGTTTTCTCATTTGCACGTCACCTTTTAAATCAGGATTTGTTTAATGCCAGTAGAGTGCCGCCCAGAAGGGAAGTGGTCAGGTATTCAATGATGTGGATCATCTCTGTAGACTGACTCTGCGCTCCAGTTTCTATATCAGTGTTTCCTGCTCATGTTCAGCCCCCACTGTTCTTAAATTCACTCAAATTCATCCAAAACAACCTGTAGCACACATTCCGTGAGCCCAGAGAGCATGATCAATCTGGGTCCACACCCACTGAGCCTAAGCCTCAAGTATTCATCAGATTTTTGGAAGGGAGATGGACTCTGAGGTATTAAGTAATGTAAGTCTCTGATAACACGATCAGAGAGAGGTAATAAAATGGGTTCCCCAGGGTCCTTGCCATGATAGCTCACTGGCTCATTCAGCAGCCCAAACCCTGCCCTGACTCTAAAGACAATTTTTTTTTTAATAATCAGGAATTGCTTTGCCAGTGTCAGAGTCCTCAGATCAACACACACTGCACAGAGGAGGTGTCTGAACCCAAATCTCAGCAGTTCTGCCAACTGGTTTACAAAATGTACCTGATTTAAAGCATGTAATTCCAAGACAGATGTTATATTGCAGAACCCTAAGGTCAGCAGCTGTACAGGTAATACTAGCCAGGTGCAGCTAGTGGTTGTACAGCCCTGCTGTACAATCCATCAAACACTGTTGTTTTATCCATTGTGCATTCACAGTTTCCTTCTCAAGTTACTGTGTGCTTTAGTGACAGCAGTGGGGGCCACTATGTGAAACACCATCCAAAAATGGCTTTTATTCCTCTCTGTTGCCATAGCACAACTTTGGAAATAAGAAACATGTTGTGCAAGCCATTGAGTCACTGAAGTGAAGCAATGATCACTAATGAAAATAAATGCTCTGATTCTGCAACACTTAAGCATACGCATAGCTTTACTCACAGAAGCAGTCCCACAGAATTCACAGATGGGACCAGGCAGAAGTGCAATAGGACTGCACATGTAAATAAAGTTGCGCAAATGCTTCAGTGTTTACAGGATTGGGGGAAAGTCATTGGGAAGCCTGCAATATATCAGGCTTTGTTTATTTTCATTGTCAAATCTGATGGAATTGGACATGACGTGCAACATAGACTACCACCCAAATGTGTTCAGCAAGGGTTCTGTAAATATCTTGGCTTATAATTGTTAATGTTGCAGACCTTATTTCATGTCCGTTTCCTGTGTTTCCTCACAATACAATCTAGCAGGTTTCTTTCTGTCTGTGTCTTGCATTCTTCCAGCCCTTCTTCCCGGTTCTATCTACTTGGGTGCTGCTCCATGACTCGTAATATGAATGCCTAACCAGCAACAGGGCAAAATGGTTCTTGGGAGCTCAAATGGGAAAACTTCTCAGCCAACGACACCTGTCCCAGGCTGGTCCCTGGGCAGAAATCCAGCAGTGCATGCCTTCCCTCCACAGCAGTGGTTTAGCCAGCAGGAGCAGGGGGTGACCAGATGGGTTTGACTGGCAATTAGCAAGGCCCACCCGCACAGAACAGTGGGTGGGAAGAACCATTGCTGGCTGCAGGGTGTCAGTCCGATGTGCCCTCTAGCTGTGTGTGTGGGCGGGGGAAGGAGGGAATATCCCCCCTGGAATTTTACCTCAGGATTTTACCTCAGAGCGCACAGAGCACTCCCCAGTGACTGGTCTCCCCTCGCACCAGCGCAGCAGGGAATTTGCCTGGGGCTGTTGTGCCCAACAAGTGGCCCTGGGCAGAAGAGGGGAGGACAGAGCCAACAACTCCCTGCATAAGAGGCTGCTCTGGGCTTCAGGCCCTTTCACAGCCCAGCCAGAGCAAAGCTGTGATGGATTTACCTCAGCCAAAGCTGTGTCCCTCTCTGAGCCCCCAGCAGTGCCAGTGTGAATGGACAAAACGGTTTGGAAGGGTCTGGGAGATTCATAGCTGAAAAGGGGGTCAAACCCCACTGTCTCCCTGAACTCTCAGTGCTTTCCTGGGCCCCACAGGAAACCGGGGTACCCAATGCACTGACTGCCTCACACCTGGCTTCTTGCCCAGCTTTAGGGAGCCCGCCTGCCCCATGTCCGCTCCAGCGCGATCCGACGCTGCAGTGACTTCCCACTCCAGTCTGCCTGGTCTTGGTAGGAGTGCATCTGCAGTAGCCTCCAGCCTGTACAGCTGAACAGAAGTAAGTGGCCATGACCTTACAGCATTCAGTAGCAAGAACAGTGCACAAGTCACTCCCCCCAAGGGGTCATTGCTCTGTGATGTCTCCTAGACCCTCCCATCCCCATACGTCCTGGGGTTTGCCTTAGCAAGGTCAGCAATGACCTGGCCTGAAAGGGCTCTGAGTTGCTGGGAGATGAGTCAACCAGAGGCTGGAAGTGAAGCACACGTCTGAGGTAAGAGAGACAGAAGTGTAAATGGGATAGAAATAACAAGGCTTCTTAATTCCTTGGAATGGATAATGCCAATGGTCTGGCCTGTGACTAGTAAAGGGATTGTGATTCACTCGTTGCTGGGTCTACCTGGCTGCATGAGGCAGAAGGACTCAGCAGCAGCAGTTTTTAATGAACTGAAAATATTGTAAATAGTCTCCAAAGGCAAATTATTTTCCAAATAATAATGAGTAATTGTGTTCAGCATCTTTCTTCTCAGGATCTCACAGTATCTTTCAGACATCCACCACAACACACCCATGCAGTGTCCCTTTTACAGAATGGCAAAGAAAGGCATGGAGCAGTGGAAACCAACTGGGTGTCCTGACTCCCAGTCCCTTCCTCTAACTATACACCTCATTCCCTCCCTTTGTCTCAGGAAGGAGGCTAAGGCTGGATCACCGAGGCCCAGGAAGATAGCAGGAAAGCCAGCTGATGGAAGCTGATTTAGTTGGGACTTTGAGCAGGGGGTTGGACTAGATGACCTCCTGAGGTCCCTTCCACCCTTCATCTTCTATGGAAGCATGTGAGAATGTGTAAGTTATAAGCAGGTCTCTCTGTGCTATAAGTTACACCTTCTTCGGTCCAGCATCTCAGCCTGCCAAATACACATGTAACTTGGGATTGCTCACACTCACTTAGACTCTTCGGACACCCACTTGCAGATGCATAAGTAACACTGCTTGGCACAGCATTTCTGGATTTGGCCTTGGGTTTTGTTTTGTCACTTGTGAGCCTGACTGCCTTGCCGGGAATCAGGCTAGTCTGTCTTGGTCTCTAAACTATGCTGACAGATGTCATGTCATCAGTGTGGCATCTTAACTGGGAAATAATTTTTAAAAATATATGTTTTTAAGGAAAGGGCTTTGGGGGGGGTTGGTTTTTTACTATTATTATTCAGAACCATAAATTTCACTATGGCAACAAAACCATAACAGCAGACAACCACAATTCCAAAATAAACCCTCTGCTAAGAGTAACAAATAAAACTTAAGATCTCTCTCTTCTAAATATCTTTCCTCTTAAGGCTAATTCTCCCTTCAACAGTAGTTCACAGAATATCGGAGACAGTATCATGTTGTTGATTTGAAGATCACAGCAGTAACTGGGGATGAACATTCAATTAACTTTTACATTAATTTCCAACAGGAAGTATTGTATTGTCTTAAACTTAGATGCCAAACTATTACAACTATTACTTTAGTCTGGTGATATGAGTTCTAGGTTACATTACAGTAACAATTCTTTATAGATGTAGTGTTGATTAACAATGGAGTGATAGTACTTCAACCACTAGAGGGTGATGGTGCTGCAGATTTTAAAACAGGTTTTTTTAGCTTCAAATAGGTGGTTTTGTTAGAAAATAAAATTGTTTAAAGGAAACCTCTTTTAATTAAGTGAAATCTGCCTGGCCACACTGTTCCATGCACATATATTATATAAGCTGGCACTGTGTGCTTTATATAGGTCTCAATTTTTTCAAAATATTTTAAAAGTTAATGTTAATATTAATTGATTTTGCCCAAACCCATTCTCCAGCACATACTGCCAGACCTAGATTCTGATGAGAATTTCACAACACTAGCACAAGTTGCTGAAACCAGTAATATTGCCAGGCATAGTCACAGAAGAAGAGTAGTAATAAGAAAATTAATTGATTATTAAATAAACAGAATGCTTATTGCCTTAAACAAAGCACCTGAATTTAGCTCTATTACTTCAAACAAACAGGCAGTGCAAGGCAATGAATACTTGAGGTCCAAGTGATTTGGAAGCCCTACTAGCACAGGGAAGTAAAGATACAATTTATGTAGTATACCACGCACAGGAGTACAATTAAATATTGAGAGAGGGTTTTATGCATGGGGAACGATTACATTGTGACTCACCACTGATGAGAGATGGAGCAAGATGCAGTTCCCCTTGCTGCAGACTCTGACTCACCTCTGCAGAGCTGCACAAGTTGGGTCTTTATTATTTATCTGTATCATGAGAGCAGAGCACCCAGAAGACACAGTCAGTGATCGGGTCCCCATTGAAGTAGATGCAACATAAACATAGATAAAATGGGTTTTGTGATTTTCCAGGGCCTAGCTCATTCCCTCAAGATCTCTGCACCGAGGGGACACTATGCCTGCAATTTCTCCCCCACCAACCCCTCTGCTCCAGAGCCCACAGAGAACATTCCAAGAATCCCAGGTCCATGCTGAGGTTAGAGGATAATGCAGCCTCAGGATGTATTATCTTTCCTGAGGGGGGGATCCCCTGTGGAAGTGTCAAGGGCAGCTAGAGCCAGGGGAACTAATTGATAGCATGGCTCCTGTGGAGTGGAAGGAGATGACCCTGGGCCAAGAGAGTTTGTGCAGGAAAATTTTCACACGGGAGAGCTGAATTCATCATAATCTCCCAGCAGAGAAAATGCCAGTGTGCTTGTATGCTCCAAATCCAGGTGCACAGGCTCACGTAGACATCTCAGACATATGGGATTCTTTTGCATTTCTGTGGAGAAATCAGAATCTGTTCACTGAACTAAATGGTGTCTCTGATTAAGTCAATAGGTTCAAGCTCTTCTGGATAGGAACAGTATTTTTTGTGTTTTCATATTTCTTGTTATGGCCTCGTTGTCTGGTAATCGGGTGCTGGCCCTGGGGCAAGTTCATATTTATTATTGGGAATTAAGGATAAGGCTAGGACTAGGTCTGAGATAGAAAATCCAGATCCAGATTTCAAACACCTCAAAATTTGGGTTATTCTAATCCCTAGTTTAGGTTGATCCTTTTATAGAAACTAAGATATGGATCTGGGTTGAGATTCTGGTGGACAAAAGTTCAGCTCTAGAGTTTTAGCTCAGGCCCATTTGTACTTTAATATATTACTAAAATTCAGAGGGACCCCTTAGTTTCTGATTGTTACTTATATATTAATGATGTTTATTAATATTATTATTAATGTATATAGCAGTAATGCCTAAAAGCCCAAATCAGAAATTGGCATCCCATTGTGCTAGCCACTGCACGCACACACATATGCACACACCCTGAGTATTTAATAACTATTTCTAGCTACCCCAAAACAGATATGAGGAGCAGATTGTCAGCAGCTTAGCTGAATTGCTGTAATGACTGTACAAATGAGTCTGAAACAACAGACGGCACATCTTGGCGCCATTGCTTATAAACAGCAGACTTTCTACAACTCACCACGTTGATCTTTTGTTAAAATATTATTTTTAAGCCTTTCCTGCAATAATTCATAGGGGCAGTGTACTGAGCACAAGGAAGAGGATTATTTTAAGTTATCCCAAGGTGGTTCCCTTTATTGGTAAAGCTGTCCCTGAAGGTAAACTGCATGGGACTCTGACAGCATTTTCTGCACTTTGTGGATTGTGTTGGGAACATGCTTTCTGTGGAAAGATGTTTTTGTTTAAGTTTCAGCCACACTGAGTAAATAAAGTTTTATTGGAAAGTTAGAAGAATTGTGTAATGATCTTTCTAGAGCAGAGACAGTCAACAAGTGAGGTCAATTATAGGATATACAAAGTCAGGCATGTTTTAGGGTCAGTCATCCTTGAATCCCGTTATGCTCAGTGTTTGACATCGGGGAACTCTGGATCCCGCATATCAATACTATCTGCACATGTCTTGCAAATGTGCAAAAACATACCTTGGAGCTGTAGTACTCCGAGTGGGGTTTATAGGATAGGTCTCCTTTCATGACATACAATTTGCCAGATGGTGATGTGTCAGCAATGTTTTTTTATTGAGAATAATGTTGCAAAATTTAATCAAAATTACTTAACTCCTGCTTTCTAAAGTGGCTAAAATTAAACCTCTGAACTTGTTTTTGGCTTTCCTGTTTTAAGTGTCAGCTGGGGAGGAAAAACTGAAACGTTTGTATGCCCAGACCTGGCTTGAGAGTTTCAAAACCCTCTTGGGGCATTAGGCACCTACCTCCCATTGAAATTAGTGCAAACTAGCTCTTTAAATCCTCTGGTTGGCTTTGAAAACCTCAGCTTGGTCTTAGCGGATTGCTACGTAATGCTGCCATAGACCACTTTTCTGTTGGGGGGTGGTGTGTGGGTGATCACCTAGCATCCTCAGTTAGTGTACTATTCAGTACTCTTAACCAGCCACTCAGGTACAACTCCCACTCAAGTCACTGTGAGTTTGCCTGAGTAAGAGGTGAGTAAAAACAGGATCATCTTAAGAGCAACTTGGTAACTAAGCATGTTTTCTACAGCTAAAGATAACTTAATCTGTTTAGTCAAACCTCTGTTGGCAAACAGAAGGGATGTTATCTTCAATGAAAGCTTATCCAGTTAGTTTAAATCAGACTTTTCTGATAAATGTCTCCACCACTTCTTGTTAGTCATGAGGGTTCCGGTATTGCATTAGAAAAATCTTTGGCCACATTTATCAAAGACCAGCAACTCCATGAGAACACACAGCAGTGCCTTAGTATTTCAATGTATTTCTCAACAGCCTGGGTGTCACAAACTGGTTTAAACTGCTCTCTCCTGCTTTTTAGCAGAGGCACAGGGACTTTGCTATTGTACATTCCTGTTATCAGAGTGCCTCTGTTATAGGTATGGCAGCTGGGGGGTAAAGGGGGAGAGGGAGAATGCTCTAGACTAAGTCTAGAGGCACAGGGCTCAAATCTGATGCCTTTGTCTTCAAGGTAACTTGTCTAGCTGTAAGACTAAAGAGGCTTTACCCTTCCTTTCCTTCAAGAGCCAGCGTCACCAGAATAAGGAATGAGATCAGCAGACTTCCGGGTTGAACTGGATAAATACTGCAAAAAATATTAGTAAACAAGCAAAAATCTGGAATTTACTTCAATATTATTTGTGAATCGTTTCATTTGCTTTCAGTTGATATTGGTATGAGCACATTTTTGTTTCTTGCAATGTTCACAGAAAAAGATAATATCACACACAATTGTTCAAAATATGGACTCATGCAAGAATTCACAACATGGGTTTTTGGGGGCCATTTTGTAAGCTTTCAGTATAAGAGCCATATAATCAAGGAGCTGAAAATAATACCATCTGACTTAGGTGATGAATTGCACAGCATAAATCGGGGATTGTGAACAGAAAATACTTTACACAATAGTTGTGGCAAGTAGTTTGAGAGTAGCCTCTGGTCTCAAATTCTTCACACAAATCCATTCATCAATTCATTATGTATAACAATCAAATTAGTACAAATCAAAGTCTGTTGTGGATAATTTGCAAACAGAAGGAGGGGCTAAAATCAGCAAGTAAACTATTCATATGCATATATTTCACCCAGCACTATACCTGGGGACCATTACATCACATGAAAGAATTTACTGCATTTGAATAGTGGCATAGGTTATTTGGAGGGAAAGGTTGAGACATATGACACTGGAAAGTCCTCTAAATATCCCCTACTTACCTAATAAGGCCTCAGACTTTATCTATGACTTCTATTTCATAACACAGTAATTTTGGCTCTCTTAGTATACTCATTTTTGGACTGCCCTCTCCATTAGAAGCGAATAGTGCAGGTGTGTGTGTAAGCACACACATACATATTAATTTGAGGCAAAGATTAGTTATTGTTACATAGTGTTCCTATAAAAGAAGAAGGGTGCTTTCCAGCCTCCTTTGCTATCATGCATAAACAAAAGAGGATCGGAGATAAGTTGGCTGGAGGAGGAGAAAGAGGAGAGGGCACTGTTTCTTTAAACAACTGTCCTATTCGGCACCTGACTTAGCACTGCCTACTTACAAGCATTTCATATTGTGAAAAGAATTAATGGCACAGTTCACTTAGCTCAATTACAGAGCACTCACCTGAGAAGCTGTACAGAACAGAATTGTAAATCTTATAATCAAATATTAAATTACACCTAATTTATTTACTTATGACAGAGAGAACTATAAGCTGTA
The DNA here is from genome assembly GCA_007922155.1 of Mesoclemmys tuberculata. Taxonomy (NCBI): domain Eukaryota; kingdom Metazoa; phylum Chordata; order Testudines; family Chelidae; genus Mesoclemmys; species Mesoclemmys tuberculata. Next base: position 108,717 of record ML675604.1, on the reverse strand, counting down.
AGTTCATAAAGATTTATAACAAAAGGGCATTGTAAAAACAGTAGGAACAAATCTTGGTGTTCCTGGCCTAGAGATTTCTATGATGGCATATCTGTTAATGGCTCAAAGAAGTCTGAGAGCAAAGAAAAGTTTAACCACTCATACCACATTGGCCTCCAATAGCATAGTCATCTTGCTATGCTGTCAGGCCATTTGTAGGAATACTGCCAGTGGCATCTTTTAGATGCAGACAACACAGCAGTAACTCTGATGGGGAAATAAGGTTAAGCGCTTGTGATACTTGTATTATTCACAGGTCAGCAAGTGCTCCTGTGTTCGAGAATCTATCCTGTAGCTAACTGCTGTCTCTCTGCTTTGATGATATAATATCATTGGCTCTGTGCAGTGCTACAGAAATCCTTCCAAGTCTCACAGGATCCCACAAATTCCAAGAATCCATATAAGATAGGGTATGTTTCAGACAGTCACCGTGTAACATGTGCCTGTGGGTGCTTAACCTATGCCATATCTATTTTGTTCTAGATCACATGTTTGATTTTGCAGGGAATGTGATTTCAATGTCTGCTGTGCTGGAACATGCAATCCAACATGACTTATTGCCCTAGAAGAAGGATCTTGTAAATAGCAAAAGGCTGTAAATTCCATTGAAACATTTCTGAACAGGAAAGAAATACATATCAGAGTTCCTGCAGGAAGCTGGGAGTGATCAGGTTATTAAAATGTCATATTATTAGCTCCCAGTAATTGCACTGAGAGCTATGCCCTACTACTTGATGAGCATCCTATCCTGCAGGAGAAAAATTAATAAGTCAGTCATGTGGTATGCCAGCCCCCCTGCTGGGGCTCACCTGCTGGCAACAGTCTTTGCTGGCAGTGGGGACCTGAGGTAGTCCCACTCCAATCTGGAAAAGTCTCTGGGTTTCCCCCTCTCTTCAGCACCTCTCCCACCAGGCAACCAGGTGCAGGCCTTACTACAGGCCTAGGGGGCTGTCCCCCACCACACAGGGAAGGGCAGCTGGTCTCAGTTTGTGTCTGTGACCCAGGGAGGTACCTGGTTAGGGCTCCTTCCCCAGGGGCAGTGGAGAAGCCCTGGGGCATCCAAGGATCAACAGTTCTTCCTGCAGGATCAGGATCAGGATCAGGATCTGGATCTGGATCTGGATCTGGATCTCTCCCATTCTGCTTCTCCAACTGTAGGAGACACCATTTCCAATCCAGGCAGACTGCCATGTTTCCCCCCCCCCTGGTCTTCAGGGGGAGGGGGCAGGCAGAGTTTAAGTACACCTGGGTAGGCTCTTAATTGGTTCCAGGTGCCACTGATTGCCCTGCCGTAACTTCTCTCTTGTCTGCAGGGAAAAAGGCTTTGAGCATCCTAGGGCTCACATATCGGCCCTGGAGTACCCTTCTGTAGCCATCTGGCCTGACTTTACCACAGTCATATTTGTCTTTTTTCTACAAGTGGGTACCCAGTAATCCAAAGCCAACTGAGATTTACAAAAGGATGTAACAAAACTGGGTGATGGGACAACAAAATGGCATATGAAATTCAATGTTGGTAAATGCAAAGTAATGCACATTGGCAAACATAATCCCAGCTATACATACAAAATGATGGGGGTCTAAATTAGCTATTATCACTCAAGAAAGAGATCTTGGAGTCAATGTGGATAGTTCTCTGAAAACATCTGCTCAATGGGCAGTGACAGTCAAAAAAACTAAACTTAGGAACCATTAAGAAAGGAATAGCTAATATGACAAAAAAATATCATAATGCCACTATATAAATCCATGGTACACCCACACCTTGAATACTGTCTGCTCACCCCATCTCAAAAAAGATATATTAGAATTGGAAAAAGTACAGAGAAGGGCAACAAAATGATTATGAGTATAGAACAGCTTCTGTATGAGGAGAGATTAAAAAGACTGGGACTAGTTATTTTAGAAAAGAGATGACTAAGGGGGGATATGGTAGAAGCCTATGTAACATGAATGGTGTAGAAAAAGGGAATAAGGAAGTGTTATTTACCCTTTTACCTAATACAAGAACCAAGTGTCACCCAGTGAAATTAATAGGCAGCAGGTTTAAAACAAACATAAGGAATTAGTTCTTCCCACAACACACATTCATCCTGTGGAACTCATTGACAGGGAATGTTGTGAAGAACAAGAGTATTACTGGGTTCAGAAAAGAGTTAGATACATTCATAGTGGATTGGATGTTAGCCAAGATGATCCATGCCACAACCCCATGCTCTGGGTATCCCTAAACCTCTGACTGCCAGGAGCTGGGACTGGACAATAGGGGATGGTCAATGAATATATTGCCCTGTTCTGTCCACTCCCTCTGAAGCATCTGGCATCGGCCACAGTCAGAAGACAGGATACTGGGCTAGATGGACCATTGGTCTGACCCAGTATGGCCATCCTTATGTTGCTAATGGGAATTTTGCCATTGACTTCAATAGAACTGGGATGTCAGGTTCTAAAGTTGTGCAATGAACATTCTTGGAGCTAGAGGCCTAAGTTGTCTCAAGGTGAATAACTTCCTTTAAGCTGACTTTGCTGATCACTGATTTCAGTGAATACTGGTGCTCTTTGAATGAGCGTTTATATTTTGGACATGGGAGTTTTAGGTGTATCCCTGAGCACTGGCACATGATACTCTGCTGTATGATGCTACCAAGTCTCTGGAAAGTTCCCTGTGGTAACTATACAGATGGGCTTAAACCAGCAAGGCCAGATCAGGATTTCAGTGTGACTCTGAATTGCCCCAAAGCTGGGAGGACACGGGGGGTTCCAGGCTCAGCATTATAATTTGGCCCTCTGAAAATTGGGCCTCTTTCTACAAAGTTCAGCGGAAGATTTAGATCTGGATTTAAAATTCCCGAGGGTAGGCAAGTTTTCAGGCTGGTGTCCCAGTTCAGGAATCTCTCTAGTCTTCACAGATCACAGAGCCTACAAGCACATTCTCTGAAATGTTGCTTTTAATCACATTACACAAAACAGAAAAAATAATTAATTGCAGATGTCTCCTACTTCCTTAGGCAGCTTTAGAACATCAGAATTCTCTCAGCCCCCCAAGGACAAGATAATTGCCTTGATTTTTTTCTGGCACAGTCAGATTTTTATATGGATTTTTTGGCCCTTTCCTGTGCTTAAAACCTGCCAGTCTATTTTCCAAACTTTGGTTGGAAAAGCAATGAAAATTAATTCATCCTCCTCATCATCACCATCCTTCTTCCCTACAAAGTAAAAATATCCCAGTAAGCAGAAGGTATACAGCATCTGAGAGCAACAATAAAATTAGAATATCAATGAACCAGGGAAACTAGAATAGCAACATGACACTGGCACTTAGATACCTCAGTGACAGGTGCCTTAAGAAGATAAATTGGATGGATGAATGTAGATAGTAGCCTTTCGCTTCCCAACACCCAGAAGATGGTGTCATCTGTGAACTAGTTCTGAATACAGGTGAGCAGACACTGATGGCATGTTTTATTACTGCATACGCTCCCTCAGGGGACTCTGCCCAGCAGGTATGCTGTTGTGCAGAGACTTCAACAAAAGGAAAACCTCAATTTTTTTCTTATTTGATCCAGATTGGGTGGAATGGTGCAGCTGGTGCTCTAGCAAGCCATTTAACATTGGGCATAAAGGATCTCTGACTCCACTGCCATGGGAAATCAGATTCTTTTCTGGCACCTTGATGAAAGAAAGGCCATTCGTGGCAGAGCTTTAGACAGACTGACCTTTCAGCTGCACTAAACTGTCACCAGATATTCTCCCCAGTCCTGAACAGGATCAGTCCTAGAGATTTAACTTCCTTCCCATTTACATGAATTTTTGCTACCATAAGAGAGAATGTTCTCTCTGGAAAGGAGGAGCTGATAAACGAGGAAGGGGCCTTCTGCCCTTGACACATGGAGATGGAATATTTAGCCTTGGGAGGGCAATGGAATGTTGTCCTCAATCTTTCAGTACATGTAAAAAGATTGACACAGACTCAGACTGGCCAGAGTTTGTTCTGCTTTCAGTGGGAGTAGGGAAGGAAATAGGTAGAGCTTAGCAATGTAAGCACAGTTGTTTGTCGTATAAACAGTGTTGAAGAAAAGGCCATCATCAAGAATTATGAACCCTGAGGCTGTGTTACATTGTTTCCATGATGATTAGTGATAGAAGAACTGGTCACAGATATGACTCATTTGAACTGCGCCCGCTCAGGGTTCCAGATCCATATTTGGCCATTCAGAGACCTTTCCGTTCTACGGAGTAAGCAGGGCTTTGTGTTTGTCAGTTACGTGGCTGTAGGGTTCAGAGTCCACACTGTTGCTTGGTTACTTGAGTCTTGACTTATAGTAGGTGTAAGCTGAAATGGGTGGCTGCTTATACGAGGTGAATCAGGGTACCTGAACACAACAGTCTCCTTTCTTACACAGCCCTGATTATTTCCCAGAGCACCCACCTTGCTGTGCACTGAATGGGGCACAGGTCTTGTGGAAAAATTAGTGTGTGTTCATATAACTGAAGAGTGTATTATAGTGCATATGCACAAAGGGGTTGAATTAGGTTTTCTTAATTCTGGCGTTTCCTAACTTTTAAGTGTTTGGTTTTATAACCTTGCTATTTTTTAACATAGTTTTTTGTGCATAATAAATAGCCTTGCATTCTGTAGGTGGTAACATTAGTAATACTCGCCTTTTCTTCACTTATTTGCTAAGTATTCCATGGTTTGTAAGTGCATTATTCACTGAAATGCTTTGAAAATATCCCATTACCCTGGGGTTTGTTGAATGAAAGGTGATTTTAAACTGCTTCTTGTTAGACAGAGGGGCTCTATGCTGTTCAATAAAGCAAAGCAAAAATGAACTGGCACTGCTACCCCCAACAGCTCTTCCCCACAAACTATGTTGTGGCATACATATGTTTACTGAACACCAAATTCATGTAAGAAGTGTGTTATCTGAGAGGGAAAATTGTTTTGTAATAAAATATTATTTCAGACCACAAGAGAGGTAATTATCCTGGCTAGATTGTGATTTCATTATTACTGCTTCTTGAAGTGAAAGTTAGGCAGACAGGAGCTAATTTAGTCTAGCTAAAGCTCAACAACAACAACAACAAAATTCTCAGCACCAACAAAATCAGGGAGAATTGCATTTAGCGGTTTTATAAATGAGCAAAACATTTTCCATTCTTTCTTTGAATTTGCTAGTTGAAGATTGTCAGTTTTTGTTTTGTGAACTCTTGGTGAGTTCATCCAGGGTGATATTTTTTAACATTTTCACCAAAAATTGTAGATTTCCCTGATGAAAATGGCAAAAAGAAGTATCTTGGTGAGTGTGCTCCAGGGAGAATTCACTGGAGACTTTGGGGGGAAGGAAGGATTGCAGATGTGCTTTTTTGCAGAAAAATATCCATTTTCACATAGCTTATAGCTTTATTTTTCAGCTGTTGCAAAGATACATAGGATCCTGTATACATATCTCCCATCTCGTCTTAATAATTATATTTCACAGCATGTAAAGATAACAGTGTTGCTTACCATAACCTCAGATCAATTGTTTATGATAACCATACAAACCCAGCTATAAATTTGAGCCACTTTATAGCACTTCTTATAGGAGCATGTTAAAAGTGAAAATAAAATCCTCTTTTCTCACTCTTAGATGAAGTGCTTAAAGAGAAAATGCTGGTAATAATGCACAGACCCAAACTATTTTTAAGCTTGGATACTAAACTGCCTTCCTGTGCCTGGGTATCACCGTATTTAGTTATGTTCTTAATCCCTTTCGGTGTCTTAATTTACCTCAATAATGTGATGATTCAGCGTGACCACAAACCACTGCTTAGAGCCTCCAGTTGATGGTAAGGTTGTGTTATGTCTTTATCACAATCACAGTTCTAGGTTCCTTTCAGGTTGCATGGTGGAGAGAGGATTCCCCCTGGCGTTCTTTTCACAGGCTCACTGCTTGTCCTAGGGCTGGTACTTGTGCTGAATTGGGGCCAACATGCAGGCTTTGAGCCCATCACCCTATTAGCCAATGGATCACTCTTGACCCATTTCAGGAGCCTATGCAGAAGAAGCTCTCTCTGCTGCTCAGTACCTATTACTGATGCCCAGGTTGGAAAGACCTATGTAATACATAGTTCCCGAACAGTAGATGTTTGTCACAGCTGTTTCTTTTCTTGTTCTTTTGTGAGCTGCTTGTCGAGAACCAGCAGACGTCCTGTGCTCTCACTGTAATTTTGGCCTGGGGTCCTGACATTCTTTCCATAGCTTTTGCAGCTCCAGTTTGTAAGGCAGGAAGCAAAAGCCTCCTGTTTCCATAATGCCAGGTTTATAATACACCCAGGCACTGGGATACCACAGTGCTGAGAGCCACATTGTTACTTACATAGAATAACTGCTGCTACCTTGGCCCTTAGGCTAGAGTGTATTCAGTGTTCATCTGTTTATTGCTGGAAGGTGCCAAGCCTGCTTGTGACAGAGGTAGGCAACATAGCTCTCTCTGGTACATTTATGCGGCTGAATTCTGCACATCCATTGCTTATGAGAAAAAGTTTGTTCTTTGAACTTTTCAGTAAAATTCACAAGACTGACAGTTACGTCCAGCTGCAGGTGAATCTTTACTCTGTCTCATTCCCCAGTGTTGTGTGAGGGACATTGTGTCAGTAAATGCTGTTACTGATCCAAGCAGCCTGGCCTTTTAGAAGTAAAGCAAACACTGACATGACAGTCATAATCAGCTGTGGTTCATGCTCTATTTGCGAAACCTAGTGCACCTTCCACCAGAGGCTAAAAAGCCACAGGACCCTGAATCCTGCCATTTGGTAATGTCTCAAAGCCTCTTCTCTACACAAGAACAGCTGGAATCTGAGAATATTTACATATTCCATCTTTCTGTATGGACAGGCAATAAGAACGATCTTTCTAATGGAAACCTGATGATTCTGGGATCTCGTGGGTTAGCGATGAGGAAGGCCTGAGATGCTCCTCTGTGATTATGCTACTGTCAGTGTCCTCAGGATTGTCTTCTTTGGGCTCCTTATAAATTGCACCCAGCTATTCTGAATATTCCTTCCTCTCACCTGAAGGTGTTCTGAGTTTGGCAGACTGGGATGTTGCACATAGTGATGCTTTTAGTTAGATATTGAATAAAAACATGGTCTTCTTTTAAACCTCTTTTAACAGATTTTCTTCCAGCCATGGAAGTGCCTATATTTTTTATTTCATTTACTGTGAGCCTCAAGAGTCTGTTTCCTTGTTGTTGCCTAGTACTACTTATTGAGATCGATAGAGTACATGTGCAGAATCATTTTGTCATAGTCATCTTTACTTTGTCATTTGTGGCGCAGTTTAAAATTAGCTGGTGAGACGCATGTTCCTGAGGACGCTAGGACACAGACCCAGGGATATCTAGTGTAGCCAGTTTGACTCAGTGAAAAGAATTAATGGAAATACATGACTCCTGAAGGCAGGAAATACCTTGAACAGGCCTTTTCCTCTCTTTGTTGCAAATGGAGACCTGACAATAGATTCTGTATTTTGCAGCTGCGTTTCTGCACTCTCTGATGACTGCAGCATGTTTACTCTGACAGACACAGAGTCTGCACCAAAAAATACTCAGGAAGGGCCCAGCACAATGTGGATGACCTGCCCTGATATACCTATTCTGCGTGAATTACATATATGTGGTGTAATGCAAACGTCAGCAAGAGCATCCCCTTCCGCTAGCAGGACCCATTCTTGTAGAAGGGCCATCATGAGCACTGAATTTCACAGGTGTCCTGGGTGGTCTTTCCAACAGCAGCAAGGAAAGCAAAGGAGCAACATCAGCCGTACAGAGAGAGATCATCTTATTGAGCTTGATGAAACTTGTGTTACAAACAGTGTCACGTGTAAACCCTTTACCAGCAATTATATCATGAGAGCTCCTAACACACTGGTGAGAAAAGTAGCAATGACAGAAACATGAGCTGCTTTACCCTGCATCAAATATATGCATAGCTGAAATGGAGTGAAGATCAAGACTGCAGGAAATGAGATGCAGAAATGCAGATTATAGACACAGAAAATGAATGTGACTTTTTTTTTTAACACAGTCTTTACTTTTCAGAGAACCTATTTGTGCTAACGATTTAAATGTAAATAGATAAGGGAGACTATAAATTCTTAAATCACAGGATCTTATCAGTCATGCTGTGCAAATTGCATAATTGGTGTTGCTGCCAGTTTGCCACTGTAATGGCTTCTTTCAGATTCCTGTTCTACAAGGGGTGGAGTTGGCAGTCACCACATCTAGCTTCTCCTGTGTGCTGGTTAGAATTGGGTGGGAGAAGGTTATGGATGATGTGTAGCACAGAAGATTGCCATAATATTCTATAGCACAGAAGATAGCTGTAGGAAGGAGCTGTAGAAGGAGACTACAGTATCCATTATCCCTGACAGGAAGTGCATGGCCATTACTCTGAATAGTGGATTCATAAGTACTGTCTCTACAGGAGCAAACTTGCATTTCCCAACAGGCATAGAGCAAGCCAGAGGACTCTGCGATATGTTGTTGATTTATGACAGATTATTATTATAGATGTGAGGCATGGAAGTGCTTTGGCAAGAGGCAACAATATAATTCTTAAATAAGTATGACATGGCCAGCTCAACAAATGACAGGCTATAAAATACCCATATCTGCACACCTGAGTCACACTCGCCAATCCAGTTCTGCCACTGGCTCTGTTTCCAAAGCACTAGCAGTGCATTTCATACCTGACCACATGCAGCCACTGGTACTCTATCCTTGAGCCCATACACTAAGGTCAGCAGTCTGTCTTGAGCACAGCGATGGTTTGGGAATATGGGAATGAGTGACTGGATTGAGAGCAACAAATTTATTTTACATGGGAAATGCAAACTGTTTATAAAACCTAATAAGCAAGACTATAGTGGGAGAATTGGTGAAGATCAGAGATGCATCGTGGGAAGCTTAACTGTATTAGGGGAAGTGACAGCAGTTGATTTCAGTTAAGGAAAGGAGGCAAGCGCATAGATTAGTTGGTACTGGCTGTTTCTGAATTTTTAAAATATCTTCTTGCAGTACGATTTCCAAGAAAACCTCTCCATTCTCAGTATATAATACTAAGCAAAGGAATATGGACTTCCGTGGTTATCGTCACCCCCTTGGGATTTTATTCTTAGACCATTTCTGTCTCCACACAAGCCCATTCCTTGTGTAATTTACATGGAAAAAACTCTGCAACACAAATCTCCTGAGTGACTTGCCGGAAGTCATCACACCACAGATGGCCATTAATGTTTAAGTGAGGGATTCAAAGTGACTGCATCCACTCATAATAGGCCTGGTCCAAAGCTCACTGAAGTCAGTGGGAGTCTTTCTAGTAATTTCAATGGGTTTCAGATCAGGCCCAGCATTTGGAAAGTTCTTGGAGCTACGCATCACATCAGCTATTTTGTATGGTGCCACCTGGGCTATGGGATAAAGGATTGTGCCAATTCAGGGTCCCTTAAGGGGACTCTAAAGAGGCACAGGGTCTGCCTGCATGGAACTGAATGCAGGATCAGTGTCTGTATTCATATATTATATTGTTCTCTCATATTATTCCAGCCAGAAGATATTGCATGGCCTCCTGCCACAGGTGTTCTTCTCAAGTCCATAGATCCTGATGTTTCCAGTTCAAAAGTGAGTTCAGATAGGTGAAGGGAGCCAAAACCAGTTTTTGCAGGTCTGCATTTAGCAGCTTACAGCAAGGGCAGACACCTCTGCCAGAGACTCTGGGCTAGGATCTTGAGGGCTGCAACTAATTTGTATAAAATGGAGCAGCTTGCTCACTTATATCTTTTAATACAGAGGTGCAGCCAGCCCTTGGAAACTTATAGCGGGTCAGAAAATGGAATTTCCATCCCGTGTGGAATTCAGATATTTCCATGTTTGTCTTTGCCCTGAATCTAGAGAAAAAAATCAAAATCTTGAAATATTTCACAGAACTGAAATGCTGCAATACTTTGATTCAGAAACATTAAAACAACCTTTTCAAAACCTTCCATGGAGATTATGCTGAAACATTAAAATATTATAAAATGAATAATATCAAAGTAAAATGAAGTGAAACGAAACAAGTCGAAAAGAAAAATGTCTATGATATCAAAATGAAACAAGAAATTCTAAATGAATCATTTCAAAACTTTTCCATAAAACATTCTGTCAGAATCTGCAGGGTCTGGTGAAACATTTAGATTTTGATGAAATAGCCTTTTTGAAAGGTAAATTGTCTAGTTAGAAATTTTTACCAGCTCTTTGGAGACTGGTCATTACAGTGTTCACTTGTGCACCCCAATTCTTTCCATCTTGGCCTCTGGCAGGGGGGATGATGGGATCAGTTATAGAGCAGCCCGAACTGCTGCAGAAAGAAACCACACTACATGCAGTTTGCTTTTGCTAGTGATCCCTAGATGTGAACATTGGTGCTCAAGGGCCCAAGTGGAGGAGCACTGAGCTCTGGAATTCATTTCCCATTGGTCTGACAGAATCAAGTCTTTTGACCTTCAAGCTATGGTCTAATAACGCTATGGACTCAAATAATGTCTCAGGCTTTTGCCTGTGGGATTTTTGGGATGTGCCTGTATTATCCTAGGGGGAGTTTACTTAGAACTGATATTGTGTGTTATGGTATTTCATTTTTAAACTTCTTGATGCTCCTGGGCAATGTCTAGGAGTGCATTATAAATCTATAAATAAATACAATTACCTACTCTGGTAAGTAATTTAAAGGGGCTGTTTCTAGCTTACCTGATTTATAGCCAGTTTGTATTTTTCACTGTAAGAAAGCAGCAGCTGGCCTATTACTTCTCTGAATCATTTTAACTTTACAGTGGAGTAAGCAGGGTCATGGGAACTTTTTTTTTTTCAGCTGGCAGGTTATTAGAGGATATGTATAACCATTCTGTAGCTGTGTTTAATGACTTTGCGCATACGCGCCATGGTGAGAGGTATAATATAAACAGCTACAGAGATTGTGAATGCCTGATTCTGCCACTGTTGAAATCAATTATAGAAACTCCATTGATTTCAGAGGGGCAGGATTATTCATAAATTTTCTCTCATTTCCAGGATAGACGGGAGCCTGGAGGGAACCAGATTGTTTATTTTTGTTTGCAACTATTGGTTTTTTAAATAATTTATGTTGGAGGCTTAAGGGAGAAAATGCAAAATATACTCATTGATTTAATATTAACCATTAGCAATTCAGCCTAAAAGAATCAGCAGTTAAGAGTCAGATGATTTCCATTTAAGCTCTATAAGAGTAACTTCCTTTATGCACCAAAATCAGTTTAGTAACAAGGAGTAAAATCCCAGCCCGAATAAAGTTACTAGCAAAACTCTCATTGACTTCAGTGGGGCCTGGATTTTACCTCAAGGAGTTTTAAGAATCTGCTTCCAAATGGGTTTACTAGCAGTTAAAGAAAGAGATCTCATATTTTGACCCCCCCAACAAGGATATATGTAAAAGGTAAAAAACCAAGAATATACAAATCCACTCCTCTTTTAGAATCAAGCATTGCAGACAAAAGAAGTTATAGTAGCATTATAATTTATTAGGTTTGTAGCTCACCATATGCAATAAATTATAGTTGATATAATCATAGTATTGTCAAAATATTATCTTGGAATATTTTAAATATCTAACACACTATCTACAAGTAAGGTCTGTAATTATGGCATATTAGTATCAATGAGAAGTGGATGAAATATCTTAAAAGGGACTTTCACAGTAAATTCAGTTCAGGGAAGGAACTTCATTATTTTTGCTTTTGTGCAAATAATTCATAAGTATACCACATAATAACGAGAAAAGAGATACAATTGCATAGTGTTTCTAAAGCAAATGCACTCCCTGAAGGCTGAACCTGTTACACCTATGTGGTGCATTTTTAATGCATTTTAACAAATGCAAAATAAATGATCAATAGCTGATCAATCATTACAACCCTCCATCCCAGTAGACAACAGTGAGGCTTAGAAATCTTTTAAACATTCAGTAAATGAGTTTAAAAAAGGATGACATCAGTAAACAAGTAGAAGAAAATGTTCTATTCTGCTTTCACCCCAATTTTACTGAAAACATTTAGTCCGATTGTGTGCTTGTGTCATTGTCTTCTAGTTCTGTGCCTGGGGTACTCTGGGTATGTTTCTTGCCAAACTTGCCAGTATCTTTCTCTCACACATAGGATCTTCGGGTTCTCTTGTTGCTGACACCAGTTCTTTCACATTTGGAGAGTTTTCAGTCACTCCTGGAAGCTTTTTGCTGTGTGTAAAATTGGATTGAATGCTTATGACCAGTTTTTCAGGTTCACTTGTCCTGTCAGAAGCTTGCATGATTGTGGAGAATATCACATTTGTTAAGATTTCACAAACTCAGTCGTGTTCCTTAAATATAGTTTATCTTCCATCTCCTTTTCCTTCGACAGTTCAATGAACTTTAATGGAATATTTCCCAAGTTTCAGAAACTGAAAAAGTTTGTCTTTTGTCCTCTGCTTTAGTGCCATTAATGCTCTTGTTTTCGCCTCCAAGTCCTGATCAGTGTCAAGAATGATCTTGGCTCTTTCCTCTGCTTTCTTGTCTCCAGAGTTTTTGAAGAGCTTCTGAAGAGTTTCTTGGTCTGTGCTTTCAAAGATATTGGCCACTGCTTTCTTTCTCAAGGCTGTGTCAAACCGATAGCCATGGACAGATGGGCTCACTCTTAAGGATGTAGACATGGTTGAAATTTGATTGCTTCTCTTTGCTTTCATCTATATCAGATGCACGGGTAATTGTCTTCTAGGACTAATCAAAGAGATCAGTACAAAACATGTTCACAGAACTGCTATTTAAAGGCATCCAGAGCAAAAGCTGGAAGGATCAAGTTACAGCAATGACATCAGCGCGATCTCAACACAGAATAATTTATAGTCAGATTTAACAGTTAAACTGCCAAATTTTCTTGTTCGTAAAAATGAGACCAAAAGTTGTCTGTATTTCTGTGATGAGATAGAAGTTTTCCTTTACTTATGTGAGGAACAGACTTTACAAAATTTAAACCATTTGTTCACGTAAGATAGTAAGATAGTTCACTTAAAATTACACACAGAGCCTTTGGTTGGTATGCTCAGAGAAATAGAACACATTCAGAAACTTTTGCCAAGTAAAAAGGACTCATTTGCGAGAAAAATAAATCTGTCGTACTTTTTAGTAATATAGTAATAAGCTGTTTGCTGGGAGCAGATTTAAGCAGTTGTGCCTTTTGTATAGTTCTCTGTGCACTATTTTTGCGCAGCCAAAGGAAAGTGTAAGAAAGCAGCAACACCCACTCGGGTCTGATTATGGAACACTTGCTGCCATTTATTCTGTGACAAGAATAATAGTTCGTGCTCATACAGCGCTTTGTAATTTCAACGTGGTTTATAAATATTATATAATCCTCATAGCCCTGCTGTGAGGCAAGTTTTGATACTGCCCCTCAGATTTCATTACATACTACACTCATATCCCCCCGCAAAAGCCACTTTTCATACCTGCCAATACATCTAGCCACTGGAGCACATGGGGGCATGTAAAACTACCCACTCTCTGGTAAGCCCTTCAGCAATAAGTCAGAACAATGTCAACACAGAGTAGAGCTGGATTGTCCTGCTTTTGTGGGTTTAATTTGGGCTCATCATATTACTTCCTCCACTCTGGAAGAGCTCCGGTTCCCCTACCCCTTATGCTCCATGTCCTAAAGCCCCCACATTTCAAGAGCTATTGCTCCAGCAGACGAGGGCTGGGCATAACTACCTAAGCAGTCTCAGTATTTGTTATATGGGCCAGTGGCAGTCACTAGAGAGTACTGAAAGGTGCCACTTCCCCCACCCCCACAAAGACAGAGCAGTGGCAGGGGACACTGCAGTTGTAAAGATCCCACAGTTTGCTACCTTATCCCGTGACACTTCAACCATCAGTCAGAAGAGGTAATCTTTGTTCAGCCAGCATGCTGCTCCATGTTCCATTGGTCATTCCTTCCCTAAAAGCCTAGACACTACCTACCATTAATTATGGCAGCTAGGATAAATTAAAAATGCTTAGCTACCACAGTGATGGGGTGCTTTATGAGTACATAGGGAGAGAGATAATGCCAGGTGACTGACAGATAATCTGTGGTCAAAACTCACTTCTTCTTCCGGCTTTGCATATGTTGACAATAGCGGAGAGTTGTGACAGTGTTGCTTGAACACTGTACCCTAGACACTATGGTTAGCCCATAATGCTATTGAATCTGACTTCTCCTTTTTTCTTTTTAACAGTAATAGAAAAAAGAAAAAAGCTTTCAAAGCATGTTGAAGAGGTGGTAGGAAAGATAGCAACTGCCAGGACAGCCACCAATTTAAAGTCACATCAAATATATGCACAATTACTTTCATTTTAATGTGTGCTTTAATTACTTTCAGAGACACATGGTTTAACAGATGTCAAGGCCAGAAGGGTCATCTAGACTGACCTGTATAACACAGACTATAGAACTTCATCCAGATTCCCCTGCCTTGAGCTCAATATACTTTTGTTTGGTCACAGAATTTGTCTTTAATTATCTCTATATGTATTACCAAATAGTCTGCAATGGCTCAGTGTCATATGGTCTCTACATTAGGCTGCTAACGCATTAGAAAAGGTCCTATTTCTTTTGTTTGATCATCTGATTGAGAACTGGTCAAACTCTGCAGATGCAGTGTTCATGACCATTTGTTTGAACTCTCACTATTGATTTGGTTTGCTGTGCTCACACCCTAGATTATTCAGTGTTTCTGAACACTCAAACACATGGAGTTTTATTCACTTTGATGTGTGGGAATGGCTCTTCTTTGTAAGAATGCAAGAAGGCGGCTGCTCACGTGTGAACATCAGGATTTGCTGCTGGATATTTATTTATTATTTCTTTAGCACTGTTTGTTCCTTGCCAATCCATATTCCTTATTCTCGTATTTTAAGTTTTATTTGTCCAGTAAAGGAGCAGAAACCTCACTATGTGACTGGCTACACACCACAAATAATGGATAAGGAATAACTGAAGTGAAAGTTTTGTGAAAAACAATTTAAAAATTATTCAGTGAACATTTATATTGTTTTTTTACTATTTGTATTGAGACAGCACCTATAAGCGTGGACCAGGAATCCATTGTACTAATACCGTACAAACACAGAGCAAAAAGACGGGCTCTGCCCCAGAGAAGTTTACATATAAATAATGTTTCTTTTTTATTAAATGACATGTAAAAATACAATACAAAGGAAGTGGAATTGTTTTGTGAACATTCATGAACAGAAAAGAGTGGTAGTCATCGGAGAAATGTATTTAGATAACAATTCAGCCTGTGTACTTTATGCTGGTTCTAGCTTGCCAGAGCTCTTATCTCAGGAGGAGGGAGGGGATGCCAGCTAGCCATAGAACACGTCCATATCTGTATATGATAAACAGGTCATAAATAAATGTGTTGGATATGCCCTACCTCCAATGCCACAGCTCTTATTCAGCCAACGTCCTGCTGAATCAAATGGGTTTTGCCTGTATATGTATTGCAGCATTATTATCCTTTGGCATTATTATCACATGGGATTAATTTGTTCCTCTTGCTGTTGAATAGGTCCATGAGAGAGTTTCCATTGGTTATGCACCCCTTTTATCATGTGGATATTAATTTTGCTGGTTCTTGGTTTGGTTTGGTTTTGGGGGCGAGGGGTTCCCCCATGAAAGGGAAGAGCCTCATGTTTAATTGTCAATTGCTATTCACCAGAGAGTCAAAGTAGGTGAGGTAATTCTTTGATTGAACTACTACTATTGATGAAAGAGACAAGCTTTTGGGTTTGCATGGAGTTCTTCTTCAGGTCTGGAACCTGAAGAATGGAGACCTGAAGAAAAGCTCTGTGCAAGCTCAAAAGCTTGTCTCTTTCACCAAGAGAAATTGGTACAATAAAAGATATTACCTCACCCATCTTTTCTCTTTCATATCCTGGGACCAACAAAGCTACAACTGCACTGCAAATATTCACCAAGAAATGAATGGAGACATGGGGGGGGGGAGAGAAGGACACGAATTCCCAACTCCTGAACTGCATATCTCCAGCTCAGATGTAAGATGCTGTCTCATGGTAGGAAACATTTTGGGTAATGTTTAAAATATTTTCACTGTAAAACATTAAATATACTTTGCTGCACTGGACAGATAAATAAATTACCAAACTCTGGAAATAGCATAAATTGTGCCAAACAAATCATTAACTGTCTCCTAGCTGTATCTATAACGAGCCCTCCTGTTGTGATGCAGCATTGCTCCTTTGCCAGAATAACAGCTATGGTACATTCATGCAGGACCCTTCTTTTATATTTTTATTGCACGCACAATTATTCAGTACCTTCTATCACTTTTCTGCAGGTGTTTGCAGTGATGTGGCTGATGGTATTAATTTCATAAAACTGTTGAAGAGACACAATCCTATACATGCAGACTGGTGCCAGAGAGGCTCAGGGAAATGTCTGTTATGGAAATAAAGAATAAAGCTGAGGCATAGGAAGTAAGACATCAGAAGCAAGCTGCCAGGCAGACATGTGCATTTTCTTGTGAGATGTTTTTGCAGTGAGCAATGTCAAACATATCCTTAGAGCTCTTGTTTCTACTTAGAACAGTAATTATGTTTGGTTCCTGTCTGGAGGATATGTAGCAGGCAACCATAGAGAACTCCTGAAATGCTGTTTTTCAGTAATTTTTGTTGTTGTTTATATAATTTATTGAAATACTTCTTTCCTTGTGAATAAGAAAATAATAATTCTTTTCTAGTGGATTTAAGGGATTCTTTGGAAAAGATGTGATTTATGTAATGCGCCTGATGATATTCATGGTGAAATTATTAGACATCCTGCTGCTTTACGTATTAATGGAAGTCTGATTTCTAATTCAGATTCTCTCTGTTCCTGAAGAATAAATACTTAGCTGCAGCCTTGATTCTATCATGCCTTTGAAACAGTGGCATTCTAGTTATTGTAATTTTTTTGTCTAAGGAACAGACAAGTTTGTATTTAATCCTACAAAATTAAAAGTTCAGCTTCTATAACTCATTCTGTGATTTCCCATGTCCAAAATCAGGGCTTTGGAGGCTGAGGTGCTTGTTGAAATTTACTGTGAGTGAGATTAAGCCTTCAGGTTCAGCCCCAGAATATAGGGCAGGGCATAGCTGGGCTGCCCCAGGAGTAGCTCCTGGAGGGAATTGTGACTCAGAGGGCTAGATCCCTTTGCAGTGAAAGCTGCCTTAAGGTGGCAGCTGAGGATTCCCCTAATGTATATGATGCTGAGCTGACATAGGACCACTACTTGAATCTCTTAGCCCCTTTTCATGAGACAGGGCCCAATCTGGGGTGGAGGAGTGGTGGAGAAGGGCAAAAAAGGGCTGGACCAGAGTATGATGAAATTGCTATAAATTGGGTGCACAACTGGTTGAGAGACCTTACTCAAAGAATAATTATCAATGGTTCATTGTCAAACTAGGAGGTGGTATCTATTGGGACCCTGTAGGGGTCAGTTCCGGGTCCAGACTATTCAGTCTTTTCATTAATGACTTTGATATTGGAGTGGTGAGCACGCTTATAAAATTTACAGATGACACAAAGCTGGGAGGGGGCACAAGTACTTTGGAGGACAGGATTAGCATTCCGAACCATCTTGACAAATGGGAGAATCGGTCTGAATTCAACAAGATGAAATTCAATAAAAGAGAAGTGCAGAATACTTCAGTTAGGAAAGAAAAATTAAAGGCACAGCTACAAAATGGGGAATAACTTGCTAGGTGGTAGTACTACTGAACAGGATTTGTGGCTTATAGTGGATCACAAATTGAATCTGATGCAGCTGCGAAAAAGGCTAATATCACTCTGGGGTGAATTAAGAGGAGTCTTGTATATAAGACACAGGAGGTAATTGTCCCGTTCTACTTGGCATTGGTGAGGTCTCTACTGGAGTACTGCATCCAGTTCTGGGAGCTGCTTTTTAGGAAAGATGTGGGTAAATTGGAAAGAGTCCAGAGGAAAACAACAAAAATGATAAAAGGATTAGAAAACCTGACCACTGAGGAAAGATTTTTTTTAAAAAGGGCACGTTTAGTTTTGAGAAATGAAAGCTATGGGGGGGACCACCTTCAAATGTGTTAAGGGCTGTTATACAGAGGATGGGAATCCTCTGTTCTTCATGGCCTCTGAAGGTAGGACAAGAAGCAATGGACTTAATCTGCAGCAAGAACCATTTAGGTTAGATATTAGGAAAATCTTTCTAACTAGTTAAGCTCTGGAATAGGCTTCCAAGGGAGGCTGTGGAATCCCCATCATTGAAAGTTTTAAGAGCAGGTTGGACAAATCCCTGTCAGGGATGGTCTAGGTTTACTTGGTCCTGCCTCAGTGCAGAGGGCTGGACTTGATGACTTCTCGAGGTCCCTTCTAGGCCTACATTTCTATTGTTATTACTGTGATATCACAGCCCTATTAGAGAGCATTGGTCCTGCTACCAATATTGTCAACCCAAATGTTGAAAAATCACGAGTCCCCAGAAATCAAGAGATTTACAAATAAGAATAATTTTATGTTCTTTTTGAGCCTTTAGAATGCTTGGTTACATTTTCAAGCAACCATGGGAGCTAGAAACTTTTTTTTTTTAATGAAAGCTGAGAGTCTCACAAAAATCTCACAGGTCTTCAAGAACTGGAGCTTTCCGGAAAACAGCAAATATTGTGAGGCTCATGATAAAATCCTGAGAGTTGGCAAGACTGTGCTGTCTTCCACCAGTAGAAATATGAATATTCATATTAATTCCAAGGCAATAAAAATCCAAAATAAGAAACAAAATCAGTATATTTTCCATGCTTCAGAGTGCAAATACAGAGGCAGGGTGAAGTGTAATCACAGATTGATTAAAAATATAAATTAAATTTTTATCAGTTTCTTCTACTAGAGAAATATCCTGCTATGATCAATTTTTCAAAAAGAGCTACTTTGAGAATGAAGTTTTAACAGTAAACACCAGCTGCTTTTTATTTAACAATCCCTCTTCTTTAAAATATTACCTAAAAGCAACCAAAGATAAACTGCTCTCTTTTTAATTTTTAATTGGTGAGTCATATCTTAAACATTTAGAAACTGAGCGTTGGGGCATTTAGAGTTTCTTTCAAAAAAGAAAACAATTGTGATCATAAAACAAACATGTTTATGGCCAGGAAATGAAGATGAAGAATTTATATGTATTTACAAGACAGTGGGTGATATTTTTCATTTTCTCATGAAATATTATTTGTTTTTTAGCTAGAAGGATTCCCCTCTCTTCATCCCCAGAGATACTGGACAATGATGAAATTTCTTTGTAGTCAGAGATGGGTACCCAAGGACCTTCTGAAGCTACTTTGAGTTCAAAGTGTGTTCACACAACAGAATCTTGGCTATATGTGTGTGCATGTAGACATAGGGTAGTGAATTATAATGGTAATGGAAGGCACTGGATCAACAGCTTGTAGAGAATGTACTTCCTTATTTATCCTCAGAGCAGGTGCAACAAGCCACATTCTCCTGGCGCAGGTTCTGATTCAGCAAAGTACGTAAGCAAGTGCTTAAGTGCTTTTGCAATAGGGGTGAAACTTAACAACATATTTAAAAGTGCTTGCATACTTTGTTGAATCAGAGCCTAAGCCTCTGTCCATGGACTGCCAACAATGGTAGCAATTAGGGTCAAGTGGGATTGTGCTTTTGGGTGTTTTAAGACTCCACAACTCATTTCCCAGAGATCATCAAATGGATGTCAGATTGCTGACTATTTTGGTCTCTGTGGGCTTAGCTCAGTTGTGAAGCAGTGCCCTGGCAATGAAAGGCTTCATGTCCCATTACTATTCCCTGAGCCTTCCTGACCTCCACTTGGCCATAGCAGCTGGTCAGTTTGTTTATTTTTCATGGGGCAAGATGAAGGAAAGTCTGTAGCGTTTTAAAAGTACATTTTAACTGTGTTCAGTTTCTCATGGATTTTCATTCAATAACTTTTGTTAATACAAAGCAGTACAAATATTTGAAAAGTTCTTGGTGCTTTAGAAATTTGAGACATTTCTGCTTTTTCCCATTGCAAGCTTATTTGTACTGTGATATTTATTTAACCTCAGAGCCACTTACAGATTTTTTTCTTCTTCTTCCTTTCCTATGGGCTGGAGGATCCTTGTGCTGGTTAGGGTGCAATGAATACAGCTCTCAACATGCTTGTTTGCTCTCAGCCTGGGGAGCAAATTGGAGATGTGACAGGCACCAGCACAGAAACAGCTGTGAGGTTACAGTCAGTTTAAAGAGAAGCCAGCTCATAATGTTCCTCTCAGAATCCTAATCCCTGAGAATTAGTTAAATGTTCGGGTCATGTGAATGGCTGTACCTGACCTGACTTTCCACCTTCCAGCTAGTGCTTCTGACCTCTGGCATAAGGCTAATGAAGTGTTTGTTAAACTGACCTTATTCTTTACAGTACAGGCCTTACTGATCGTCACAGACCCTCTGAGAGTTCTTGTCTGAAGCCTCAGAAGCTGTGCTCCCTGCTTTTACCTAAAAAAATTTGGTGAGCCAGAGAAGTAAGGGAAAAGCATCAAGACACCAGAATATTTCCAGCAGCTGAGTGTAGGGTCTGACTAGGAACCTCCCTTGTGCCATCAGTAGAAATGTGCTACCTCCATGAGGGCGGCTCTTAGAATGAGAGGTCAGCCTAGTAAGAAACATAAATGGGTTGGTGATATCTGGGGTGCCTGCCTAACTAGGTATCCAGGGAATTCCCTATTGTGACTGCAGATTTCTCCACCATGTGTCATATATTATTAGCAGTGCATGCCATTACATACTAGTACTCAGACTGAACCCAGCAGGGACACCAACATGAATGAGCCTCCCTTGCATGCCTTCAGCTCTCCAGCGTAAGGAGATGCCTGGGGCTCCTTTGAACATGTTCATAGACACACTTGCATTGTAACTGCCTATGGTTTGTTCATCAGGAGAGGTAGAGTGAGGGTTTGAGTCTCTAGGGCTGTCAAGTCAAAGTCTTTCAGAAGCAAAATATTCATCCAAAAACAGAAGTGAGAGAGTTTGACTTTGGGCGAAGCATTTTGCTGTCTGAGACTCTCCTGCAAGTGGAAGGGACCTGTGTGAAAGAGGCAAAGTACCAAAATGCAAAGAATTATATATGTTTTCAGTGACTTGTTTTGCCAGTCTAACGCCATGTGGACTGAGCTGGACTAAGCTTCTGAAGAGGGTCAAGTTTAGATGAGCTGCAATAAGGAGATTTATTTTAATTGTAGTTTTGTACCAGCCCAGTGGCTGGAAAATGAATTGTGTATCAGCTCAGTTCCACAGAGGGTACTGCTCACACAACTGATTTGAAATGATAGCCTGAAAAAAAACTGTTACTTTTAGTCAGGGAAGACGTGATGAAGGTAGTTAAATTTCAACCCTCCATAAAGAAAAAAAAAGTTTAATTGAAAAAACTGCTCACATGAGTCCCTGTTCAGTACTTTTTGTCCTTTCTACCCACCTATGAAAAATAAATTAAATAGAGACTGGCAGCTGGGCTACTAAAACATCCATTGTTATAAAAATTATATTTTGCCCTGTATTGATTTTGCTCTGCGTGATGTCATCTTGCAATTAAAAATAAAAGAGACTTGTGTAATTTGTTAACATAGTCACCATTTAGTTCAGTGGTTTGAGCAGGAGACTGCTGGGTTCTATTCCTAGTTCTGCTATTAACTCAGTGTCTGACCCTGAGCCTCATTTTCTCTGCTGGTAATAATGTCTGTGGAGCGGTTGTCACTTTAATCATGGCCCGCCAAATATTATGCAAATTATAGTTCAGCAACAGCCTCTCTGAGTGACTCAGAATCTGGATTTTCATTTCCTCTCAAAAGCGGTCACAGCAAAAAGGGAAGGCAAAATAAAAACAACATGAATTAAAGGTGTTTTTGTGCCAGTAGCACAGCTGAAGGTATAGACGCCTCTATGCATGTCAGCTTCTACTTAACCTTACCTCCAAAGCTGCAGTTAAATGCTTGGTCTCTCTGTGCCTGGAGGAGGAGACTGCTCCTCAAAGAGCCAAGTTGATTTTTTAGGCCCTGATCCTGCAAACACTTAGGCCCATGGGCCCAGACCCTCAAAGGCCTGAAGACCCAAACTCACATTGATTTCAATACCTTTCAGGATCTGGACCACAAATAGATTAGAGATGCCTGAATGCATTTGAGATCTGGGCCATGCCTTTTTATGTGCATGATTAGTTCAATTGAAATCAATGCTGCTTATATAAGTGGAACTACTCACCAGAATAGGTATTCATGTGGTGTTTGCAACATCAGGCCCTTGACAGTTCATGGCCAGTGAATGATTGTGTCTCCTGTGGAAGGCAGGAAATTAAGCTTTCTAACGGAGGAGACTTTTCAGGTGTTCTCAGAGTCTGACATCCTAGCAACCTGCAGAAGAACCTTATGGTCCAAGGCACGTTACATGCACACTGCACTTTGCGTCAAGGTTACGATGGACAGGGAGCCTATAGAAGTGCCTGGGCTCCCTGTAATTGCAGATGCCAGGCTTCTGATGGGAAGTGCTGCCCTTGCTGCCAAGTTCTGCGGTGATTCTGGATTTTGGCTTCCAGTGGCTTTGCATGCAAGTCAGAAGCTGGTGTGTGATATTACAGGGGCACATGTAAGACATACGTCCTTTACTGTGAGGCAAATTTACATGGATGAAGAGGAGATGGAAGCTTTACAGTGTAGCTTTCTCCTGAGTAAGCAGAATGAACCATGAGATTTACTTCATTGTCTTTCTTTAAGGCTTCTCTTTAGCCCCACAAGAGTTAATCATGTTACAAAGCAATGAGAAAAGCAGAGCATGCCAGAGTGAAGTTCAGGTCTCACTGAGGAGTAATATCCCTTCAGGTCCCATATATTCTCTGTTAATTGTCCTATCATTGTGAGTTAGTATGCAGTACATGACAAGATGGATAATCAGTTACAGTAAGTAAATTATGCTCAGTTTCCAGGTTGAGAAATTGAACAGAAACTTTTGATGTTTTAAGAATGTTAACAAACACACCCACACACAGCAGCCCTACATGCAACCAACAAGCTCGAATCTGCTTTCAGAACAAAGTGTTCATTTTCACAGACAGATACTGGTGATGGGGCTGTGTAAGTCTCTGTATAGAGAGATTCTCCATTTGCTTTCTGTCCTCTGAAGCTCCATGTCCTTCAAAATACCAAAGAAAACTTGCTTTGTCATTCTGCACATTTGAGTAAATAATATTCACTTGGAATAAGTATCAGGTAAAACAATGCCAGTCCAGGGCAAGGGGTCTGCCTCTGACCACATGGAGAATGCACTGTGGGATAAAAAAAGAATGAGAAGCTATGTCCAGCTTGGAGGTATCTCCTTTGCATGTTTGTGGTTGCATTAGTCTTCTCTTCTTGGACAAAATGCTATATTTATGATTTACAAGACACAGCGGCGACACATCGACTCAAACTGAGAAAAAGAGAAAGAAGCCTGCATTGGAGAGTTTGCTGAATATGGAAGAGGATCTGTTCTCATCGGGTTTTCTCGGTTTCATAGCTTTCCTGGGTTTTAACACTGCTGAATGTGCAATGGCAGAACATACAGTGCTGTATAATATCATATATACACACGTGCACAGAGAGCAATTGAGAGAGACTATTTTAGAACTGAATTAAGTGTCCATCCTATGAACTGCTGAGACACTGCATGCAATATACAATAATTAAAATAATTCTGGCTCCAACCGTCCAGAGACACCAACCTTTCTTACCCTTGGCAAAAATAATGAGATAAAGAGAAGGTCCTCCCTCTGCAAGAACTCTCCTTGGGAGATTATAAGGTGGTCAAAGATGGATTGACCTGAAGTGGAAAGCTTTATAGTGAGCTGTGCCTGGTGCAAATGATGATGAAGATTTTGTGGGAGGAAGAGCTACAGATAGGATCCCTGAATTGGAAAAGTTCAATTCTAACCCACTTTAGATAGAAGCTGAGGCTGGAGAGCAAAGACAATCCAGACAGTCTCAAGTGCCTTGTGGGACACAGGGTAAAAGAGGGTCTTTCAAGCAGATTGTTCATAAATGACTGTAACAACCCCTTATATATTTGTGGCATTTTGCTCTGTTGCTAGCGTTTCTAGCAAGGAACTCATTCCAGGTTTGAATGTCAGGGCTAAGTGTGCTTAAGAACATTTGTTAAAATAACTTCATGCAAGTGCACCTTCTAGAATAAAAGAGAGAGTTGTTGACAGTTCTCTAGACAGAGCATCCTCTGGTCCTGAAATAAAGAACCTCACATCTCAGCCCATTTATGCAGCAGACTCTCCTCTTAGATGATACTGTATGTTTTCTCCTTCAGGCCCTAACTCTAGTAGGTATGTGTGCAGACCCCATCGCCGTATCATTATTTGCATTACAGAAGTGTTGAGAGGCCCCAACAAATCCTGGGCCTTCATTGTTTTAACTGCTGTATAAACACAGTTAAACATAGTCCCTCTCCCAAACAGCTCACAGAGCAAGGTTGGGATTTTCAGAAAGCCCAACGGCATTAGGCATCCCGTTCCCTTAGGTGCTTTTGAAAATCCTCCCCTAAATGGACGTGGCAGGCAAAGGGTGGGAGGGAAAACTGAGGCACAGAGAGGTGAAGTGACTTGCCTAACATGCACTAAACCATACACCCTCCTGGCTGTAGTATATAAGTTTATGTTATAACTGTTTATTTGTATTATATCTTTGCTTGCTCCTTCAGCAGTGTAATGTTATTTCCATAGGAGCCAGGGAAAGCTTATGTTAAATCATTTGTTTTCATTGACACTTTCCATGCAGTTCAGCAAAGGCTGGGCATGGTAATGAAAGTTCAGATTTCAGAAGTGAATACACACTTTTTCCTTTCTTTCATGTTGAATTTCCTCTATGACCTTTCTGGAGGTGTCTGCGTATTCTTCACTGTAAAAAGGGAAAGGCAAACATGTCTCCAGTTGTCAGACTGCCCATTGTCTGGTGCAGGGGAGACAGAACCACAGGAAATCCTGCTATCTGGTTTGGGCGTCACTATAGAGTAGCTAGCTATTGCATTGTTATAGTACAGGCCATATGCAACTGCATCAGAGACATAGACCAGGTCTCAGGAGTCCCTGTAAATCGGGTCACTAATCCCTGCCAAACTGCTTCCTTTCCTTTAGTATGAGCCCATGCTAGCAGTGGACAGGCTGTGTGCAATTTGTATCCATTTGGCCTTTAGGAACAAGGCAGTCTTTCTTCTTTAAACTCCCTCTGGAGGCCAAAAATGTTATAACCCAGACTTGAATACAAAGAGTTCTGACGAGCCCTCTTTGTGCTGGTGGCCTTGGAGACCTTACCATGGACCTTATTTATGAAATAAATGCAATTCTGTTGAACTCCTTAAAAAAGCAAGCATCTCTATCCAGCTCCTCTGGGATTCCCATAACAGCCTAAACAGCAACCCATTACAAGAGAGGTAGGGCACAGGAGAGAAAGCTGCCATGTGACAGGCCTGCCCTTCAGTTAGATAGAGCCCAATGCACCTGCAGTTTTAAATGCTTCTTATTTTTCGACACACTCATTAATCACAAGACCTAGGTCTCTAGTTAGAAAATATCGTTTAGCATAGACATGTGACTTCAAGTTTAACACCAGATTTCTTTGTATGACAGCCTAGTATTGCATTTCCCCCTCACACCATTACATGCAGGGTGCCAGCTAACTTCCAGCAGCTTCCAAGTCCCAATATTCCCCATTGTTCCTTATCTAGCAAAAGCTGTTCCCACATGTACCATTGTCTCCGCCTTTCTCTCCCATACTGGTTTTCCCTTATGCCTAGGAAAACTAAATGATAGGTGTGTTAGAAATGCAGATAGACAACTTGCACTGCTGTGAATTTATTTAAAGCACCATGTTCCCTAGATAATCTGCTGGTGACCTGCAGAGAGCTGGCTGCTAATATGGTGCTGGCTCTGCTACTTTTTTCCAGCTGTTACCTCATATTAGAGACAGTTTAAAAATTCACTAAATGCTTTTCTGGAATCACTCTTCTATATAAACAGTTGCTGTAATTGCCACAGGATGCTGTGCAATCATCAGTGGAAAAGGGCTAGTCTCTGTAATTCCATGTCCAAAGGAGCTGTCTGCAAGACAATCTTTCTATTAAGAGATTAATTAGAGACGTTGCTTACTGACTGAGTCAAGTTTTGGCAGCCAGAGTTTGCTCAATCAATAAAATTTTCCAAATGTGCATGTTAGAAATTGTTTGTAGATTATCTATGTCAGTGCCATAGATTGCTAATTCAATTGTTGGGTGGGTGACTCTTGGATTACTGCTACCAGGAGATAGTTTGCTATGACAAATCAACTCTTTTTATGGGAAAGCAGAAGAATATAGTGCTGGTGAGTAAACAAGACCCTAAGGGTGAACCGTGAGTGCCTTTGAGAGGTAGCCCAGTCCAGTGGATAGAGAACTGATCTGGGAGTCAGGAGACCTTTTACTCCTAGCACTGACTTGGGCAAGTCACCTTCTTTCTCTGAGCCTTTGTTTCTCCTCCCAGCTTATGTCTCTCTTATCTGTGTACATTGCATGCTAATCAAGACAGGAACTGTCTCTCACTCTGTTTGTACAATTCCTAGTACAATGAGACCCTGCTATTGACTGGAGCCTCTTAGCATCAATATAATATGAAAGCTTGGAAAAATCTTCCAGTTTATTTAATCCTAAATATAACTTGCAGTAACATCATACTTTCATGCTAGACATATATAAGTGTCTGAACAATTCTATCAGTAGAACTGACATGCAACAATCTGCACCAGGGCTGCCTCCTTTTTTGTTATCATAAAGTAATAGAAATACAGCCAGCTGAAACCACAAAGCCTTCATTTAATTACATTCAGGCTGGACTCTCACTGTTTGATAGGCATGGGATCATTTTCCCATGTGCTGTTCAACCATATGTTTACGCACCTTGCTCATTTTACTGATTTCAGTGTGGCATTATGTGGCACTGTTTCCCAGGGCTCAGAACCTGAGTGGTGGTTGACTCTCCTTTATCATTTGAAACACATTTCTCTTAACTGTTGTTATAGCACTGTGATTGCCATTAATGGGGTACTGTTAGGATGCACACTCAGCTCCCCCTTTCCTCTGCCCAAGGTGTAAAAATTTGCACATGTTTTAATTGACTTCTGTTTGGGTTGCTCCAATTCCCCTTGTGAGGTAGCTAAGTAGTATTGCACCCTCCTTTTCAGATCAGAAACTGAATCACAGAAAGGTTAAATGGCTTGCCTGCAGACATGCAGCAAATCAGTGGCAGAGATGAGTATAGAATGTTGGTGTCTTAATTCTCAGTCCCCTGCTCTAATCACTAGACCATAGAGAGGGATTTTTTTGTGTTTGTTGTGGATGTGTGATTTCAGTAAAGCTTAGTGCACATGTACAGTAGCAGTATGCAGACATTGATTGGAAAGTACATAACTGAGTAAAGGAATCAGAGTCCAGGAAAACACACATTTGTGCCACCTGGGGATTAATCATACCTAATTCTTGTGGGAGATTATGTGAAACAATTGTGTTAGCAACTTTGCAATTTCTTTCCTATAGCAACAAAACAGTGTGAGAGGAGAACAAATGGTATCCTTCTAACCCTCTATTGTCCTCTGTTACAAAATATCACTTAATCACCTACAGAGGGAGAGGGATTTCCCTCCTTCTACCATAACTCCCACATGTGTCTCACTACTAGGGACTCTGTTTGCAGGCTAGAGTCCTCTCTGTTCCTTGCAAAACTCAGTCTTTCTCTCTCTCCCATTGCAGTCATTGTGATGTGTTCACACCACAAGTATTGAACGAGGAAAGTGAAATTGTGGCCATGTCTACAAATTTTGGCCGAATCAGGTTATGTTGGATTAAAGCCACTGGAGTTAGTACCTCACTTGTGCTCCTGCATACTTAGCTCCTTGCATCAGCACTGCATGTACACACCACAAGTTCTTATGTCGATGCACAGTGCGGTGCACAATGGGTAAGTAGCAACAGGCAACCATCAAGCACACTCTCTTTGGAAAGTTTTGGCAATGCATGGTGGGTCAGAAATGAGTCATACAGGAGTGACTGGAAGCAAGGGGTCAACTTCCCAGCTTACAACTATCTCCATCCCAGCATGTCATTTACATGCCATAATTTTCATGCTTTTAAAAAAAAATCTCATGAACATGCATGACCCTTTTCACTATTCATCATCTCTGATGGAGATAAAGAGCCTGCATATGTCCACACTATTCTTATAAGCACTGCAAGCACAGGATGCGCCATCATCTGTTATTTGTAGGGCTGTAGGAGGAACCGAATCAGTGGAGAACATGAGGATTCTTTGGGGGACACGTTGCTGTGGGACTAGCAAGAACCAATTCAAGGTTGTTGTGGCATTCAGTGAGCAGCTGAAGATGGTGGAGCACTGCTTCTGGGCCCAAGAAACAAGCATTTACTAATGGGATTGCATAATAATGCAGGTTTGGGATGATGAACAGTGGCTACAGAACTTTCAGATACACAAGGCCACATTCCTGGATCTGTGTGCTGAGCTCACCCCAGCAATCCAACACTGGGACACCAAAACGAGAGCAGCACTGACAGTGAAGAAGCAAGTGGTGATTACACTATGGAAACTTGAAATGCCAGATTGCTACTGGTAAGTAGAAAATCAATTTGGAGTTGGAAAATCCATTGTGAGAGCTATTGTATGTAGGACCATTAATCACCTCCTGCTATTCCGGATTGTGACTCCCAGCAATGTGCAGGACATAGTGGATGGATTTGCAGCAATGGGGTTTCTAAACTGAGGTGAGGAAATAGACAGCACATGTATCCCTATTTTGGTACCAGAGCACCTTGCCATAGAGTATATCAATGGAAAGGGCTGTTTTTCTATGGTTATGCAAGGGCTGGTGGATCACTGGGGAGGCTTCACCAACATCAGTGTTGGCTGGTTAGGAAAGGTGCATGATGCTCACATCTTTAAGAACACAGGACTGTTCAGAAAGCTACAAAAAGGGACTTTTTTCCCAACTGTCAGATTACCACTGGCGATGTTGAAATGCCAGTTGTGATCCTGAGGACCCAGCATATATCCCCTGTTCCTCTAGCTCATGGAGCTGTACACCAACCACCTTCACAACACCAAGGAAAGATTTGACTACTGGCTCAGCAGGTACAGAATGACAGTTGAATGAGTTTTCAGTAGAGTAAAGAGACGCTGGCATTGTTTACTGAGAAGATTGGACCTTGCTGAAAAAAATCCAAATGGTTATTGCTGCCTGCTGTGTCCTGCATGATATCTGTGAAGGAAAGGTGGAAAAGTTGCCATGGGAGGGCAGAGATGGAGCAGCTGTCTGCTGAATTTGAACAGCCAGAAACTAGGGCTGTCAGAAGAGCTCAAGGCAGAGCTTTATGGCTCAGGGAGGCTGTGGAAGAACACTTTAACAGTGAGCCACAGTAAGGCTTTGTGGTGACCTTTGGTCTCCTTGGTCCTGCTGTTTTGGGGCCTGTTTAAAACTATATGGTATTTGGTGTACATTTATTATTATTACACTGTGTTTGTCACTGACCCTGTGGGTTGTATCCCACTGTACAATAACAAGTACAGGGGTGCTTTCAAATCCACCAAATCTACTGTTGGCCTTCCTGGCCTTCTGATATGCCTGGTGCAATTCTGGCTGCTGGTCTCTGTCGTACACTTTCTCCTGCATCCCCTGTGCAATCCGGTCAACGATGTTCATGTTTCTACAGCTGGTCCATAGCTGTGCTTGCACAGCCTCTTCTCTCCATAGGCCCAGGAGATCTAATATCGCCTGTCTACTCCAAGCCTGAGAGTGTCTGGAGCATGTAGTTGGCATGATCAGCTGGGCAGCTGCACACAACAATGGAGAGCTTCTAGGTGTGTTCACCTTCCAGTCTCCATGACCCCTGGGGAGTGGAGTACAGAAGTGTGACCAGAGCAGTTAGTTTCGGGCATTGTGGGACAACTGCTGGAGGACTGTTATGGTTGACATAAGTAACTGAAGTGTCTATACTTGAACTGCTTCAACTTCAGTACATTGACCATAGCTCAACGCTGCTTAGAGAGGTGGTGTCACTGTGTCGCTGTAAGGGGGTGTTTATCAGGAATAGACAAATTTAAGTGTAGACACATGCACAACTAGGTCGACACAAGGCACCTTACTTTATAGCATAGACCAGGCCATAGAAAATGTTGTTTGCTAATGAATGATTCCCTCGCTGGTTTAGACTCCTCTGTCTTCTGCAATTGTTCTTATCTCCCAGGCAGGACCCTTGGCAGGGGGATAGGTCTGTCTTCCCTGATATTG
The DNA here is from genome assembly GCA_007922155.1 of Mesoclemmys tuberculata. Classification (NCBI taxonomy): domain Eukaryota; kingdom Metazoa; phylum Chordata; order Testudines; family Chelidae; genus Mesoclemmys; species Mesoclemmys tuberculata. Next base: position 78,219 of record ML675604.1, on the reverse strand, counting down.
GATCCCTGATCAGGAGATTGAATGTGTCAGTCAGAGGGGAAGCTAGCAGTTATGGATTCTAAGCCTCTGCATAAATGCATGTCCAGCATTTTCTGCCTTCAGCAAAAATGCATCTCACAGTGAACACAGCCCTGTAACACTGAATTGCACATTGGTAATACACAGAGCCCCCTGAGCACTGAATAGCTCAACAGTGCAGGAACTTGACTGCTTCACATCCGTTCTCCAACCTACAGGGATAGGGCTATTTGAAGTTTGACATAAAAACAATGACCCTGATGTAAAAAAATAAAAAAGCTGAAACTTTCAAAATGGCAATTTATCAAAAGTGTCTGTACCAACCATACTTAGCAACTGGTACTTTCCAGAAGTTTCCAGCAACATGTACTGTTGCTTAATCATTATATATTCTAACTGACTGATATAGTGTTCACAGGGAAGTCATGACTTCATTCTAAAGCTCTGCTCTGGAATCATAATTAAGTGGTGGCTCTAATTTATGGATATTTTGTCTCAGGCTAGGTTGGTTTATTTATATTCTCATAGTTCAAACAAAAAGTCTTAGAGTTGAAAGAACAAGCCTATAATTCTGGTTAAAAGACCAAAAAGAGATGATTATACTGAACAATTTTCAAAAAACCCTGCAAGCTCACTAGTAGACTTGTCACAACTGGAAAAGCAAACTGCTAAGAACCTGTGTGATGTTTTACTTCTAATACTTTGATTCTGATTTGTGAGAGCTTCATAAATAAAGTAAAAAGACAACCTGTCTTCCATTAATGCTCTGAAATTAGCAGCAACTGCTTGAAAAATTAATCAAACTAGAATTTGCTTTTACACCTGTTATTTAAATAGAAAGTCGCCCAGTGCAAATATACATATAGTCTATTTAAGATTGTTGTCTAGCAAAGGCAGAGAGACATGAACTGTACAAACTCCCCATACAACTTATGAACAGGCTGGGTGGATTCATAAATACACCTTAGGTTGGATATTTTCTACTACAATTTGCTTCTGTTACTTTGTTTTTTAAAGCCACTCCCACAGATAAAAAGCTTTATGCAGAGAACATGTACAAATACAGGGACCATTTCTGCATGTACGCCCAGCTCAACCCCAAGATGTAAGGACAAATGTGTTGGGGTGTAAAACAGCACAGAATTTGGTCCAAATGGTTTAGACATAAAATCTGATGAAAGTATTTTTGTCTTGCAATGGATTAAATTCCACGGGCCATGACTGCAGCAGTATTACAGAATCAGTCAGCAACTGGACTTGTGGTTTCACTACAGATGTTTGATCTCTGTGGTTAGAGACCCTTTTACCACGTACAAGTTCATAGCATACTCTGGGGCTTCATCTGGTTCACTGGTTAGTGTTTTAGTTGTTCAGGAGATTTACTAGTTTGGCCAGCCACATAAGGAAGATTTAGAGCAGCACAGGGAAGCTGTCTTGCTCCTTTTACCTCATTTGCATAAAGGACCCAAAAGATAAATGGGTCAAAATACTTGTTTCTCAAGAGCAGGCTATGAACTTGACCCAGATGGACCGGGACTGGAATTGGATATATTGTGACCCTCAAGAACCCCATATGCCAGCAGGCAAGAGGCTGCAACATGTAAATAATGCTTTCAGAAGGTCCCCATCTATCCAATTCTCTATGGTGCACCTAAGAGGCAGTGTGAGAACCATCTGTTGTGCAACTGCAGCATAAAACATCTTGCACACAGGCTGTGTGCTAGTGAGCTGAACAAGCCTGTGTGCTGTCCTATATCCATCACACTTACTCATCAGCCAGCACAATGAGAAATCTAGCTCCTAATTTTGTCCTTGTCCTTTTTCTAAAATCATAGGACCAGATCCTCTGCAGGTTTGAACTGATGTAGGTATAGACTGAAGTCAGTAGAACTCTGCTGGTTTGCACTAGTTGCCCCATAGTAATTAGAGATGGAAAAAATATTTTATATAACCTACCTGAGCCCCTGGTATCCAACAAAGGCGTGCACAATAGTGTATTCCCCTGTATTTTGTCCATTCCAGGCTTGGGCTTCTATCACTTGCCTTGAGTGATTACCTGGTATGTCACAGCCTCATGTATCTTATTGTTCTATATACCTGCCTAGTTATTTACACACATTGTCTAAGCAGTTAGGTAATGTTTCCAGAAATTCATCTTGAATTTCCTTTAACATTTTTATGCCCTTGCTCTTTGCTATAGCCTCTTGGACCTCATAGATTCCAAGGCCAAAAAGGACCACTGTGATCACCAACTCTCATGTCCCGTATAACATAAGCCATAGAACTTTCTCAAAATAATTCCTAACACAGATCTTTTAGGAAAACATCCAATCTTGATTTTAAAATCGTCAGTGGTGGAGAATCCATCATAATCCTCAATAAATAATTCCAATGCTCAATTGTCCTAAAGATTAAAAATGTATTTCCAATCTGAATTTGTCTAGCTTCAGCTTCTAACCATAGGATAATGTTAGACCTTTCTCTGCTAGACTGAAGAGCCTATTAAATATTTGTTCCCCATGTAGATACTTATAGACTGTAATCAAGTCACCTCTTAACCTTCTCTTTGTTAAACTAAATAGACTGAACTCTTTGAGGCTATTATTATAAGGCATGTTTTCTAATACTTAAATCATTCTCATGGCTCTTCTATGAACCCTCTCCAATTTATCAACATCTTTCTTGAATTGTAGGCACCAGAAATGGACACAGTATTCCATCAGTGGTCACACCAGTGCCAAATAAAGCGGTAAAATAACCTCTCTACTCCTACTTGATATTCCCCTGTTTATACATCCCAGGAGCGCATTGGCTCTTTTGGTCAGCATTACACTGGGAGCTCATGTTCGGCTATCTATCCACCATGATCCACAAATCTTTTTCAGAGTTACTGCTTCCCAGGATAGAATCCCCCATTCTGTAAGTATGGCCCATATTCTTTGTTCCTAGATGTATACATTTACATTTAATCATCTTAAAAAGCATATTGTTTGCTTATGCCCAGTTTGCCCAGCAATCTAGATCACTCTGAATCAGTGACGTGTCCTCTTCCTTATTTACCACTACCCTAATTTTTATGTCATCTGCAAACTTTATCAGTGATGATTTTATGCTTTCTTCCAGTTCATTGATAAAAATGCTGAACACCGTAGGGCCAACAACCAATCACTGCAAGACTCCACTAGAAATACAACCACTCGATGACAATTCCCGATTTACAATTGCATTCTGAGATGTATTGGTTAGCCAGTTTTTAAACCATATCATGTTGACTTTGTCATTCTAGTTTTTAATCAAAATGTCATATGGTACCAAGTCAAAAATCTTACAGAACTCTAAGTATATTATGTCAACACTATTACCTTTATCAACCAAATTTGTAATCTCATAAAAAAAGATAGCACGTTAATTTGAGATTAAATTGCTGCTCTTGTTCCTTGATGATGACACCCTTCAAAAGTTTACAAGCGGTATCACCTCACTACTTAGTTAAACTATTGTCATTTAGCTGTCTTAATCTTTTGGCCTTTTAGTTCTGTTGCTTTTTTCTTAATTTCCTAGTTTGTTGACATCTTTCTGGTATTGAGTTAACCTGAATGCGTATTCTAGTCTCAGCAGTCTCTCAAAATAGAGAGTCCATCACCTGCCTTCCACAATTCAGCACTCATGAGAGACTCTACAATAAGAAACTAGTATTGGTAGCAATGGAGGAAAAAGCTGCAAGGAAATAATTAAATTTTCGTTTCAAACCCCCAAGTGCTTGATGATAACAAAAATCTTAACAGGTCTCTTTTTTTTTGCTTTAATTTGTTTTTTAAGTGTGGAATGTATCAAGTACTCTTCAAGTAAAGATCCTGTATAAATGTGTGGGTGCTGATCAAGCTTTGTTGATGTGTGCATATAAATCCTCAATCTTCTGCACAGTCCCAGTCTGTGAGCAGCCTCCAAACACCCACAGCCTGGGACTCCTCAGAGAAGAAACTCCTGCAGGTTTCCAGGGTCCTTAGTCCAGAGTAGGTGCCTCACCTTGACCTGCACAGGAAAGAATTGAAAGCATCACCCTCCAGCAGGCAGCAAAAGTGTATTGTTAGAGAGCAAGATCCTTGGGAATTTAATATCCCCAGATAGCAACTTTCCAAAGCAAACACTTGGGCTGAAATGCTAATGACAACAGCAAAAGAAATTGGCTCCACATCTGGCTGTGCATAGTGATCTATGTGAGCCCAGCACCTACAGGGCCTATAATGTGGAATTTCCTGTGAGCCTGAGAGGTGATATTCTTTGTAGGGGGTGGGAGATTATCTCATGATTGGGCAAATCACAGATAATGGAATAAGATAGATAAGAATCACAGATAAGGAATAAAAAGTTGGAAATATTAAACCTATGACCCTTGGACGTTCACACCTTTTCTTTGCCAGCTGCAACCTTTCCAAAGCAGCAGTGCACTTCAGTTACTCTGGGCTTGTCTACACTTACAGAAGTGCAGCTGCAATGCTTTGTGAAGACGCTATCTATGCCGAGAGGCACTCCCCTTGGCGTAGGTATGCCACCTCCCCAAAAGGTGGTAGCAAAGTCGACAGGAGAAATCCTCCCATCGACATAGTGCTGTCTACACCAGGAGTTCGGTCGCTATAACTGCATCACAATATAACTGTGGACTTTCCGCAGTGAGCGACGTAATTATACTGACATAAGTTTGTAGTGTAGACCACTGCAGTACTTTTTGGGCTGCAGGGAGAGGGGACAGGTACCTTTACCTCCATCAGATAGCTCATTGTGGAGTGCTGCTCTGGACTTTGGAAGTTACTAAAAGCATTTATATCTCACTTGTCTAGTCATTTATGCCTCACCTGTCACCTATTCTAACCTGCCTTATCCATTCCTACCTTTTCAGTTTCATCACCAGTGATGTCATCAGAGTTATAGCCTCAGTGCGGTAAGAAACAGGATAATTTAGGCTGGCTATCAGGGCAAACTTCCTGGCAGTGAGATTTGCTAGCTTGTGGCATCGTCTTCCCAGAGTAGAGATGGATGTGCCACTGCTTGGAACTTTGAAAACCAGACTGCGCAAAATTTTAGGAAATGTGTTGTAAGGAGCAATTCTGCATGGCCTCTGGGTTGGACTGGAGGGCACATAAGACAGCTTTTCCCTCTCTAGTTTCTGTTGTTTTGAGCAGTTCACAAGACCACAGAGAATCAGTTGGAATGCACACGGGTGCACACACACACAGCAGGGTAGAGGGGAAGCACCAGCTGGAGCAAGAGGAGTCTCACATGAAACCTGATAACACCCATTTCATGTTCAACACTTCCCTCTGTCCCTCAGCACCTCGTTAGCTGTATCCCTGCTTATGCACAAAGCCTGGCTTTGTTGCATAGCAGGGTGAATTATGCCACTCTCCCAACTTCAGAAGCCAGGCACACTGAAGTCCACAACTGTGCTGAAATTAAGAGAGTAGCACAATTCACACAGGAGCATCAAAACACCAAGCGACTTGTGTAAGCAGCGGACTTGTGATCATATATGATCTACAGCTGCTCTGGCACCATAGCCAGGGAGGGGAGGGCAGCCCATAGCTAGGCCCATGATGGGCACTGACAGGACATCTCTATACTGCATAGTTTACATATGCCCAGCAGTGAAAGCATGCAGTGCCAGCTCCTCAGTCACACTCCCTCAATGAGCTATACGTGAGTAGAATTCACCTGGCTCGTGTATGGACACTGGCAGAGTTCTGTGGGGAAACTGGGTTGGAGGCTAACAGTGCCGACAGGAACAACTCCCGAGTCCAGGCACAGGGTCTTTGTGTAAAAATCTCTGATTCCATGACCTGACACACAAATGATATGAAATAACATAATAAAATGCTGGTATCAGTGGAGATCACAAAGGCTAATCTGAGGTTAATGAGATGCGTGAGATTTTTGGAAAGATATAGTGCAGAAAGCTAGTCCACACCAGCATCACCGAGATACATTTTAAAAGTATTTGGTAAAGCAACTTTTATTTAGGAAAAACTAATTGGGAAAGTAGAGAATTCCCAATTAATATCTAATCAAAACTAACCCTGTCCCTTAGCAAATATCCCACTTCCTGTCTGCATTGGGGAGAAACAGCTATCTTGGGTTATGCAAGATATTTTCTCTGATAGGAATGTGCCAGTCACAAAGACAGTGCTTACAAGCTCAGATTTTTGGGGGAAACAGTGTGCTGCTCAGTAGCCAGCAAAGGACAGGGGGTGGAACAGGCTAGAAGAGGAGGCAGTTCCAGAATGCTGCAGTGGGCCTTGAGTCTGTAACTCTTGTCCATTTCTCCTCCTCGGAGCCACCCCCTGGATTGCCATCGTCATCATCATAATCAAGGAAGTCCCAAAGGGACACAGCAGCCAGGCAGCTCAAGTGCCACCCAGATCGATCTTTAACCAGGCCTTTCAGACAGTCTGGCTGAATGTTCAGTCATTGGTGATCTTAGTGCATCTCCAAAGCTTTTGATGCTCATGCGATTGCCAGACATGTAGGGGCATTCCTTGGCAAACACAGTTTTCAATTAATTGTCTTATATCCTAATATATCTGTACCAAGAAAGTTGCTGGATCTGAACCAGTGCTAATGGAAGCAATTGCTGGATTCAGCAATGAATATCCTCATTGCTGATCTTGTTCTACCAGTTAACATGGAGCTTCTGACGAAGATGCCAAGAATCTAAAACATCAGTCTACCGCTATTCAGCCTTCCTCTGCACCCACATTTCACTGCTGCTCAATGGAGTTGGTGTAACGGTGGTTCTAGATCCACAGCTTCATAGCAAGCTTGATGTCATAATGTTTCTACAGAGGCTGCTGGAGGGCCTGAAACAGGGGGCAGTTGCTGCTATATGAGTGTCTACTTGTTTTTAGCATTGTCCAGCACTGCCTGTGATGCTTCCCAAGTATTTGACAGTTGCCATCTGCTCAAAATCTCTCTGGACTAGTTAATAGTGAGCTGGTTGTAATCTGGAGTTGGAGGCTTTTTGATGAGATCCCTGGTTCACTGGGCTCTTTCATATCACTGGTTGCAGTCAGATGCAGGCTTCCTCTGAGTACAGAGTTCTCTAAAAGTAAGGCTACAAGCAGGCTGTTCTTAGGAACAGACCCAGACAAAAGTCTCTGATCTCCCTAAAATACAGCCCCTTCAGAGATGACAGGGAAGGGCATGGTACAAAAGCATAGAGAGAGAGAATCTTGCTTTGGTGAGTGCTGGCAGAGTAAGCATCAAGGTAAATTACTGCTTCCAGGACCTGTTTATTCACCCTACTTCACGAAAGGTTAATCTGTTACCTCAGCTAAATGCAGCTAGCAATTTAGAGGCTAATAAATGTGAGAGCTGAGTAATAAGACAGAGGTGAGGAATGCGAACTGGAGACTGGTATGAGGACAGCCCAGTGTGTCTGGCATAAATATGCTTTCTATCCCACTGCCAGTAAATTTGATCAGCTGCTGACGTCAGTCTTGTGAAAGCTGCCATTCTTTGTGCTTCTGAAGGCGTTATTTAGCTATTACCATTCTGTTCCTTGTCTACTCTCATAGAGAGTTTATATAGGCAAAATGCAAGTGAATAACAAGCAACTCTTGGTGAGCAAAGAATTTGGAAATGGAGAGAGCCAGTGGCCCTACTGATCATTCCTTGCCTTAAGGAAGGTGCAGTCAATCATGAATAGGTGTTTTCCACCTTCCTTGCTGATACAACATCTCTTAATTCCACCTGTCAGCCTCTCCTGCCACTGGGGAGGAGTAGATGAGGGATGCATCATGTTGGAGCTCACAAACACTTCCCCTGCAGCAGTGAGTGTAGAACCAAGTGTGGACTCTGGTACATAACTCCGTTTAATTAAGGGAGAGTGGGTGGATGACTGGAAATTATAAACTAAACACTTGGAATGCCCTTTTCTGACATGAGCCAGAGTTTTAATCATCATCTGAACTACCAGCAGTTTAATTCTGCCATTTGGAGGAAGCTCCAGATATGCAGCAGCTTTAATACCTCTTTGTAAAGTTAGTCATTCCAAAGCAACAGTCACTAGATAAGGGAAAATTAGCTATGTGGGGCTATTTCAGACAGACATGTAGACTCTATGAGATAATTCATACTGGGGTTCCCAAGAGTATCCTGTCAGACTAATTACTTAAAAAGAGAGCCACTCAGCGATCATCTTCTAAATATATTCTGTATTTACTGTACGCAAGAACAACAGGAAACCTTTAGGAAATATACAGGAATTACTCTGATTTACCTCATAATCAACCAATGATTCCTAACTTGAAGTATTTTCATTCTGGCAAAAATAGAATATGTTCCTGGTTTTAACTTCTACTGATAAAAGAATCTTTACAACCTCCTTTCCTTCCCTCCACCCCAAAAGAACTGGCCATTCTCAGAACATGCAACCATGTTTCTAACCATGATTCTTATAGTTTATTTAAAGGCAACCTAGTCACTGGAGGAGAAAATACAGGGAGCAAAATATCTTCCTTCCATCAGGTTATGCATTTTCCAGCAATGAAGTTGCAAACACAATCCTATTTCCTGTTCATGTGTTAAATCCATCTCTGCACATGTGGGAAAGTAACTCCTGCTGTGCCTCAGAATTCTATAAAACATTAGCTGCCAGCAGAATGTCTTGTCACTGCCAACTACGTCATTCATATTGTTAGCTGAGAGTTTAGTGTAGGGCATTGGGAAATTCAGGTTACAAAGATACCAAGCATCTAACATCATCTTAGGGGGGTTATTTGGCTGCACTTGCTAAAAGGAGAACATAGACCTTCATGTGCTGATTTCTAGCTCCAGTTGTTTTTCCAAATTACTTCTTTCCTTGCATAAGTAATTTTTATCCCAATTCCTCACTAAATTTCAGTCTCTAGTTCCTTTCCCCCCACAGCTTTAACAGTGACATAGCAGCAACGATGTATTATTTGAAATGTTTTCCCATCACTGACTTCAATATAACCCTTGTCCAAAGATCCTTCTGGATAGTGCTTTCCATCTGATAATTCACTTTTAAGCTGGTGCAGTTGTTTCCCAGTACAGGCCATACAGAAGAGGCAGAACTATGCAAAAAATTTTTTGGCACAGGTCAGCCTGTCATTTTCACTTCACAGCATTTGAAAATACAAGATTCCAAGAGAATCAATCTAGTAAGATTATGACTGTGGTCACACCCCCTCCAGCAGCCGTACTTCTGCCTTAACAACTCTGCAGCACTCTTACTGCATCTTCATACAGGTTGCATAAACACTCCAAAAAACACTGACTAGAGCAGGTATTTCTCCCCACTAGGAATCAATCGTTAGAAGCAAACCGTAAGTACACCATAGAGTAACTAGTACAAACTGCATCCAGAGCAAAGCAAGGGTTCTATGTAACTAGGAACATGTACGATCCTCAGCACCAAAGTATCTCAGACCTCAGTCATTAATAGGTAGGATAGGGAGGTATTATCCCCATTTTACAGCTGGGGAATTAAGGCACAAGGTAGATTAAGCGATTTACCCAAGGTCACACAGGGAATCTGCATCTGCTTAGGAACTGAACCCTGGTCTCAGTCCAGTGTCCTGTCCACTAAACCATCCTTCCTAGTCCTCAGCAGATGGATCTGACATGCAAGTTCCCAGTGGCCCTTCCAGCTGGGGAGAAGATACAATAATGATGAGTTTAACATGAAGCAGGACTGTAACATTACAAAACAACAAAATGGAGGTGAAAACCTCTTGGCTGTATTTGGTCATAATGGGACTCCTCCTCTGAGTGATGGGATTGCCCAGCCTCTGCAGTCTGTAGGTGCTGAAGTTGTTTAGATTCTTTTATCTAGCAGGAATGCAAGTGTGTCACTTTTTTCCCTTGTTTCCATTGCACTGATGATTCAGCATATGAATCAATGTTCCTTGAAATCTTCTCTTGATGCTCAGGAAGGTGCAACAATACAAATTGCTGTACAGCATGTGCCTCAGATCCCACTTAGAACAAAGAACAAGAACAGACAGAAGAGAACAAATCCTCTCTGCCAGCTGCAACGACAGTTCTGGTGCTGTTCAATCCACCTTCTATCTGGAATGGCCCTTTTCTTCACAGCAAGTCAGCTGGAAGCTACTCTTTCCTGATGCTTCTCTCTCCAAAGCTACATCTCCAATGCACAGCTGAAGGAATTGAACGAAAGAGACAGCTGTCCATCTGCTACTGCATCAGGAACCTTTAAATCAGAGGAGTCATTGGGCCATGCTAACGCCAATGACTCCTTGCTTGAAAAATCCTTATACTAATTGTATGTTCAGAGACAGCTTTTCAGTCAATTTTTCTTCCCCTTCCATGTTAGGCACTTAGTAATTCTTGCATCCCTCTGTCACTACTCACATGCTGTAATTAACACTTTTGGCCTGATCATGTCCTTTAATTCATAGCATGATAGAAGTGTAGAACAGGAAGTGACCTTGAGAGGCAGGACTAAGTAATAGCTAGACCATTCCTGACAGATGTTTGTCTAAACTGTTCTTAACAACCTCCAAGGACAGAGATTCCACAATGTCCCTAGGCAATTTGTTCTAGTGCTTAATTACCCTGACAGTCAGGAAGCTTTTCCTAAAGTCCAACCTAAACTACCCATGCTGCAATTTAAGCGCAATGCTGCTTCTCTTATACTCGGAGGCTAAAGAGAACATTTTTTTTATCCTCCTCCTTGTAAGCTTTTATGTATCTAAAGACTGTTATGTTGCCCCTAAGTTTTCTCTTCTCTAGACTAAACAAACCCAATTTTTCAATCTTTCCTCATAGGTAATGTTTTCTAGACCTTTAATAATTTTTGTTGCGCTCTCTTGGACTTTCTCCAATTTGTCCACATCTTTCCTGAAATGAGATGCCCAGAACAGGACACAGTACGCTAGTTGAGGCCTCTTCAGTGTGGTGGGAGAGAGCAGAAGAATTACTTCTTGGCTCTTGCTTACTTCATTCCTGCTGATACATCCCAGAATGAGTAATGAATTTGGAATGAATTCCTGGTTCCTGCTGAGGCCAGTAATTCAGATATGGAAGGTAATGGCCTCTACATTTTGGAGTGTCACACATGGACCAGATGAGGGCCTCGCATTCTGCAAGAATTGAAATAGAGATTGGGGACCTCTTATGGGCTGTGCTAGTCAGAGCACACTGGTGGGTTCTGTTCCCTGCTCAGCCACTGACCTGCTGCATAATCTTGGGCAAGTCAACTTCCCCTCCCTGTGCCTCTGTTTTCCTGCTCCATGAAATGGGGATGAGAATACTGACCTACTTCACAGGGACATTGTGGGGCTAATTGGTTTTCATTAATTAGATGCTTTGAGGTCCTCTGATGAGAGGTGCTGGAGATGGGAAAGCCATGACTGTTTAAGAGTAGGAGATGAAATGCACTATAGTTTTGTCACAATCATTCATCCTGCAATAAATCTCCATTTGCTGGGGTTTAGGGAAAGTTCAGAGAGAAAGGAGATATAGTTATAGCTACATGGCTCCAGCCCCCAACACTCCCACAAAAGCTCATCTCCCTCAAACAAACAAAATTCCCCTCCACTCTAAGCCACTCTGCAAACTGAGCCCTAATACGGTATCTCACTTTGCAGGTGATCAAATCACCAGGCACGTTTATTCCAAAGGAGGAGCAAATAAATAATACATAAATAATACAGCATAATCGACAAGGAGGGAGTAGTTTCCTTTCATTAGTGACCTGCACTGTTTGTGATATACACCCAGAACAACTGAGTGGGGATAGCGAGAAAGAAGCTTGTTAGTGGCCTCTTGGCTGTTTCAGACTCAGCAGTGAAGAGGAAGAGTTTGACCAGCTGTTGCTCTAAGTTACTGTCCTGGGCTCGTAGGACTGTCACTGACTCCTCAGAGCAGAGCTAGCAAGGGGCAGGTCTGTGCAATGAAGGGATGGCTGAAGTCACAGACTCTGATGGACTTCAGGTAAACAGACAGTTTTCAGGACAGAAGGAGCGAAGAGGTTGTGCAGCAGATTAGAATCCAAGTAAGCAGACACCTGACAGGACAAGGCACTGGCATCCTGGTTTATAAGTTAAGCAAGCCACAGAGAGGTTGCCAGATAAAACAGAGAAATCAGGATGAAAGGTGACAATGCTGGTGTGGGCTGAACATATGCAGAGGGGAACAACAGACACGTTTTGGCCAGGAGTGGACATAGTTGGTGTGACTCATCCATGCCCAGGGTAGCCCACTGATAATGCCAGGGTCAGGGCAGGCTATAAAAAGAAAGCAAATTCTCCCAGCACTCATGGGTGACACTGAAGTCAGACTTCCCAACCAGCCACAAACAGTGCTTCTGATTCCCCCACTCTGGTTATCAAGAAGCCACTATACAAATACACACAGCCCCCTTTACTGCGTATCAGTCTCTAGCCCCCACTCTGGTTATCAAGAAGCCACTAGATCCAGTAAAGAGACCAGTTATTTAAACTCTATGCTCTTTACTCAAAAGATTCCCTCTGATCCCAAAGAACCAGCCACAGTACCAGTTCACTATAAGTTTGGATCTTACCCAAAATACCACATTGCCAGCCAATCCTTTAGTAACTAAAACTAAAGATTTATTATAAAAAGAAAACAAACAATAAGAGAAATGTTAAAGGATTAAAGCAATCAGATATATACAAATGATTTAAAAGTCCATATATATCAGGTTTTTAGAAGAATTGTGGAGTTGCAGGCTTGTATATTCCCTCTGGTATACATCCAGTACCTGGATGCATCTAAGTCCTTCAGTTCAGTTGCAAAGTGTGTTGATCCAGAGGTGTGTCCGCAGGTGGACAGGAACAAAGACAAAATGGTTTCTGTTGTTTGATCTTATATACCCTCTGCCTCTGGTCATGCTGCTTGTGGAATTTTACAGGAACCAAAATGGAGTCCAGAGTCACATGGGCTAATCCTGGAAACTCTTCAGGTATGCCCGTAGTTCCTTCCTGGGACTTTTGTTTCTGTAAAGGTCTTGATGGGCATTTAAGCGGGCTATTGTCCTGCGGCCTCTCTGTCTGGGGTGTGTCTTATACAGCATAGTTTGAAATACAGGCATATCAAAGATATCCATAACTTCCATATAACACATGAACATAAACATCATCATCTTACTCAGCACATTGTAACTTTTCTAACCGTACCTGACATGGCATGTCACACATGACTCACTATGATTTTGACATATTGATGTCAAATAACACATATAACACCCCCCACTCCACCCCAATCCAGTTTGCATGACATTTGGTTTTAAGACAAAAAAAGTAGTCATGAGATATCTCCATGGATGTTGCTATAAACCTCCTGGGGACTTAAAGAAAATTGATTAGGAAACATTTGTATAGCTATGAAATATTTGTAAGGCAGCCAGGGCCTGGATAATGGGAGATTTTAATTACTCTGATATTGATAGACATCATAACTGTGCAGAAAACCACAAAGGGAAACCTGATGCTGGAGGGGAGAGCAGGACTGATCCATACACGATGCGTTAAATAACCTAAATAGTTTGAAGGTTGCACTGGCCCTAGTTCCAGGAAATGGGCCAAGTATGATAAACAAGGTTGAGAAGCATCTAGAATCCAAATGTTCACAATATTTGATTTCAGATATTCATGAGAATAAAAGCACTGATGGAGGCAACAGCAAAGCTTCTGGCTTTATGAGGATTGCCTGTGAGGAACTGCTAGAAGTCCCCAGGAACAGCGGCTGGGATTCCATCATCATGAAAAAAGGTGCAAGTGGTGGGAAATATTTCAGGAACTGTTGTAGAGATTTGCTGTGGTGGAAATTCATTTTGGATCCAAGCTGGGAGGCAGAGGGGGCTTCAGGAAATACTTCAAGGTCATGCCTGTCTTGTGGCTCTTGAACTTCTGAAGATTATCCTATGCAGCTCCGAGGGTCAGTAAGTTTGGCCACCCCTGCTCTATGCCAACAGGACAGAGCTGTCCCATCAGCATAATAAACCCAGCTTAGTGAAAAGCAGTAGCTATGTCATCAGGAGATAGTCGCCCGTCGACATAGCACTGTCCACACCAGTGCTTGGGTTGGTGTAACTTACGTCACTTAGGGGGGTGGCTTATTCACAAACCTGTGACGTGTAAATTATACTGAAGTAAGTGGCAGTGTAGATCTGGCCTAAGGAGCTTTCCATCTGAAGGTCACACATAGGATCTGACAGATCAGGAAACTGAAGCCAGCTTTCCAGCTACAGCCCGTCTGTCTGTCATGAGGTGGTGACTGCCACAAGGCTGTGTTCATGTAACCCATTGGGTAGTGTGCACTATGAGTCCCAGGCCACAGAAGCATCTTACAAGTCTTAAGCCTTTAGCTCAGGCTGCAGGCGCTTGTGCTTTTTTTTTTTTTAGCTCTGGAGTTCACCAGTTCAATCCTTGCCATTAGCCAGGCTACCCCCAACATTCTAACTGGGGAACCCCTGCAAATTCTCCTTCCCTCAAGCCTCATACCAGCTCATTAGAGGATTGCGCCTTCGGCTGCCAAATCTTGTGTTCTGGGAGCACTAGAGGTGAGGATGTGGAAAATCTACTAATTTATTTAACAAAACTCGCCCATCAAACTCAAGAGGGGGCTGCAGGACCACTTGGCAAACAATACTGGGGCACCCCACTGTAAATGGTAGTACTCTGTTCCTGGGAAGTATGCTTTGTACATTGAGACAGAGCAGTGTGTTTGGCTGGTGTCATTTGAAAGAGGGCCTGGGGGTATATGAAGGCCTATTAGAGCAGCTAAGAAGTATCCACCCCTAGGATTCTTTTCTTTCTTTCTCTAAGTACCTTACATCTGGGGCATCCCAAAAGCAAACTCTTTGATCCTTAGATCCACTGTTTTTCTGGGATAAGCTTCTTTAGCAGGAAAGGTTTAGTGTCCAGAGGAGGATGAAGGAACCCTGCTCCTCTGTGTGGTGAAACAATCTTACCCAGCTGCCCTGGGGAACCTCTTCCTGCACATCACAGCTAATAGAACAGAAGGGTCTCCAGCTGTGGGAGTGCCACAGCTGGTCAATAGTAGCTGCTGGGAGAGAGACTATGTTGAAATTACAGGATTTATGGTCTTCTTACTTGTGGGTTTAGCTTCCTGGGAGAGGTGACTTGTAATGGGTATTTAACAGAGTTGGAGGGGGGCTAAGGTAGCTTTTAGCTGCTGGAGAAAGAGCCCTTTCTCCCTGGGGTTCGGTGGCCTGACACCTCTACACTTTCCGCTTCAAGGATTACCTACTGGATCCTAGGCTGGCTGTTGTCTGGATGGAACAAAGGCTTCTCTAAGGACTCTGAACTCGTGGGATGAAATGGTAGATAAGAACTGTTTTCATCTATGAATATCTGTGGTTTTACTGCCTGCATAGATCATCCTGCTGCTGAGGGCAAAGAGGGGGCTTTCTCCACTGGGAAATGTTTGTTACCCTAGGTTAACGAGCTGAGCCATGCCCCTGCAATGGACTCTGTGCGTGCAGACTGCTGGGCCTACGGGAGGCCCTATTTAAGTCGATAGGGAATCCTATGGGATATGCGGAGTCTACCTGTGTGGTGCTCGTTGCAGAGTTGGGACTTATGTTTGCTCTTATGTGTATGCTGGTATGTTAAATCCTTATTTACAGGATGTCCAGGCTTCACAGAGAGGCTTATTCACCTAGGTCAAGAGGTTGAATTGCATAAACATGCAATAAATGACTTAGGTACAAAAAGCCCTCTGTAGAAAGGCATGAACAATGTATGTACCCTCATATCCCCTCCAAAACTGCCATTCAGTGCAGCCCCAAAATCATAGTGTGGGGGCTGCTGTGTGAATGTGAGATCCTAGAAAGACTTGCAATTGGAAGTTAAGGGATTTTCGCCTTCCTCTGCAGCGTGGGGCATGGGTCGCTTGCTGATGGATTCCCTGCAGCTTGAGGTCTTCAAATCTCACTTTTGAGGATTTCAATAACTCAGTCATGGGTTCGGGGTTGTTATAAATGTGTATGGGTAGGGTTTTGTGGCCTGCCTTGTGCAGGAGGTCAGACTAGATGATCATATTGGTCCCTTCTGACCTATGAGTCTATTGCATGGAGGGGCATTTCAGGCTGGAAATGATTGAACTGGGTGACTGTCTATGAAAAAGAGTTCTTAAAACTGGTGCTATTGGTTTTTTTTCACCAGCCTGTCAGCAAAGTTGTCTCCCAGGGCAGTCCCTTTGTGCTGCTCCTGGCTTGACTTCCAGGGAAGTTTGTTTCAAACTGAATTCATCTGTATGGAAGTCTTATGCAGCAATTGGAGTTAATGTTCTATTCCACTTTCTGTGCTCTTGTTTTCATCCTCTACCAGGGATGACCCAAAGATAGTTTTTATGCAGTCTTTGTCCTCAGCCAGGAATCCTAGCCCATCTCTACTGTACCGCTTTCAGAAGTCTGCTTTGTGTTGTGTACTGCCAAATTTCACCTCAAACTACTTACTTACAAAATCAGACACATGCAAAAGTGTCACAGCACCTTGTTACTGAAATTGGTTACTTTCTTGTCTTTACCATATAATAAGTTGGTATATAAATACTGTACTTACATTTCAGTATATAGTATGTAGAGCTGTACAAACAAATCATCATCCGTCTGAAATTTAGTTAGTACTGGCTTCCCTCGTTCTTTTTATGTAGCCTGTTGTAAAACTATGCAAATATCTTTAGTAAACAAAGAGTTGCTACACTCCTGTGATGTGCCAAAGGGACAATAAATACAGAGCTAGGCACTACAATACAAGTAGTAACTGTGGTAGCTACCCATTCACCTGATTGACCAGGTGGAATGCCACAAAGAAGAGAGCAATCCCTCTGTCTGTCATACTTATACAATGTCTTGCTTTCTGGTTAGTGCAAGGCATAAGAGCTGAATACATGCTATGTGTGGGAGGGTACTGCTGGGCCCAGAGTCCTTCATATGAAGTATTGGTCCTTTTGTGACAGTATGCAATGTTTAAAAGGCCCCATGCATTGTGTGGACAAGACTAATGTGTCTTGTCATTTACAGTAGACCTAAATGAAAGTTTTTATGGTAGCTAGCAGAATTGGTAATGCACCATAGATAAAGCCTTGCTGTTTTAAAATACTTTGTTTCATGGCATTTTTAGGTATAGGGCCCCTAAATTATTTACCACTGTATGTAACTTCAGTCACAGCACACCTGAGGCCTAGTGATGTTTGGGTCTTGTGATCAATGAGACGTCAGTGGTTTGAATACAAGGTAAAAATTAATCAAAGCTCTACTGATGTAGCTGTCCCAAACTGCCATGAAAGAAAACCAGGTGAGGTCTGTGCAAATCTTCCTTGTTTGAGGAGCCTATCAAAATCTCTGCATCTGAGAGCCTCTTTAGAGGATCTAAATCAGATGTTTAATTTGTGCGTAGCTGAATAAGTATCTCTTTTCTATGTACTAGGTAAACAAGGGCTGAATTCAGAAATCTCTCTGCTTGGCTTCGGTATCTCGCAAAAGCATGGGGAGGGGGGATTTTAGCCCTTCTCCACAAAAAAGTAACATGTTACAAGGTAAACTCTGTATGTATGAACAAACATCTTAGCTCAGAAGCAATAATTGCAACAAGAAGTTGTGAGGCTGGCTTGGCAAAATCTAACTGGCTGGTTTGGATCAGATCCATTTCTTTCCATGCCCACCTTTTTAAAAGCAAAACAAACCTGAGGCACTTTGAATAAATGGCTATAGTTTTCTTGTCTTTTCAAGTTTGTCTAGTTGCTTTCTCCTCTCCTGCAAGCGCCAGAGACTTTCCCAGTACACTGATCTACCACCTCCCCTTTCTTAACTGGAAAAATACTTCCTAAAATACTCTTTAAACTTTCTGTAATTCTCTTGGCAGGGTTTTTGTTCCCTTCTCTGGAAGCTATAAGCGCAGAGCTGTCTGCCTTGTTGTCTGAGAGAGCACTTTGAGTTAGAGCTGCTGCCAGCATTGCTTAAATTCAAAGGTTCCTGAGGCAGAAGGAAGCCTTTACAAAGAGTCAGTGCAGGATGTACTGCAGTTTGCCTCTGTTAGAGATGGGGAGCTGGTGGAAAAATGCTTGGTGCTTTTGGGGAGCAGGAGGAATGGGTATCCCCATCTCAGGATATATCTGATCTTTACTAGTCCAGAGAGGAAGGATTATCTAGTCAGTGGTTAGTGTCAAACCTATGTCTCTTGAATCCCAGACTAATTCCCTGCTCTGCCTCACAACGTATTAAGTTTTTTGGCATGTTTCATACACAACTGCACACTCCCTACACTTCATGTGGCTTCAAATCATTTTCTGATATGGTAATTGCTTCACTCCATATTTCATCAAATGCCTCAGCAGAATCTCATGTTCAGAAATTCACTGATTAGGGCGTCCACAGATAAGCATGCCTGAGACAAAAGTAAAGACATTAGCAAAGGAGATTAAGTGTCAGTTATGTTGAGATATTATTTGCATAGCCGTATATAAGAAAGATTTCTTGGATTCCATCTTGCTGAGTCACTTGATGCAAAGGTCGGACCACAAAGAGTGTGGGAGGGTAGAGGTTTATGAAGGCTACAACAGAAAAGAAAAGGGCTAAATACTATGTACACAGCCTGTTCTTAGATTGTACTAATTTTATAGTTTTTGTATGTTGAAGTACATTACACAGACACACATGGTCTCTATATATCTCATTTAAGATCAAAATTGGGTCTCACATCTACCTAAAATCCTCTGCTTCCCTATGTGATCCTAGTCAAGCCATGTAGCCTCTCTGTGCCTCAGTTTCCCATCTGTACAATGGAGATATTAGCACTGCCTGACCTCACGGGTGGTCATAAAGACCATAAGACACTTTGGAGCTTTTGTGAACCAAAATGCTCTCTTCTGTTCCAAACTTCTATTCTTTCCTCACACTGTTGTTGTTAATTAGCTGTTTGTTCCAATATTTTGCAGTACATGTGGATGTGTCTGACAGCACCATACCTCTTGCTTGCAGTGCCAATCTGCATGAGTACCTTAAAATTCTTTTATTTTTCATATAGCTGGACTGGGTTTTTTTTGTTTTTTTGTGGGGGAGGTGTTTAGTTTTGTTTTGTTTTTTTTGTTTTGGTTTTTTGCTATAGTTCATTCTGTTTTCCAAAAGGGATTGAAATCTAATAGACCAAGACAATAATCAGTATGAAATATTTCCTACATAAAACATGCAGTGGCTATTCTCAGCCTGACATCTAGATGAATGAGGTTTGGCTGACAAGGAGCTATAGGCTGTTTACTGATGACGTATTTTCCTAAGCTGCAGTTTTAAGAAAAAAGAGGGCACAAAATAAAACTTACCAAGGAGCATGAATAATTCAAGATGCCTTGTATTGAGCTTTTGGTTGCCCTTATGGGAATAAAGCCTCATTTTCAAAGGATCTTGACTCTGTACTTGTAGTGCTGGAGAAATGGCCCTGCCAGAGCTGTTTTGACATGGAGAAGTTGACGGGGGGTGAAGCATGTCTTTGGTGGCAAGGCCAGCAAAGACTGGGCAAATAAAACAGTGATACCTGTGGTCTGAATTTTTCCTGAAGGTCACCCAAAACCCACTGCTGCCATGGCTTTTCAGTGGGATTTGCAGAGTGCTCAGAGGCTCTGCAAATCAAACCCGTTACCATCTGGCACAATAGAGAAACTCAGGAAGAAATTCTTTGCACAGAGAATATTTCACTGAATTACTCTTATCACAGGCTACTCTAGGGTCAGCTGGTGCAAAGAGGAGTTCACAGAAGGCATCCCAGTGTGCCTCAGGTGGATGTTCTACTGTCCTATTTGGGCTGTGACCACCTTTCAGCAGATCAGCTCCAAAGGGGAGATCAGTTGAGTCCTAAACCAATGGGTGGCTGGCAGTGATGATTCCCAGAGCTTTGGTGGTGGAAGGGGGCTGGAATTCTCAGGCCTCTGCCAGGGGTACAGGAGACCTTTTTAAGGGGAAGGAGAAATGTTCTAGGGTATAACTGAACTCCTGTCTCTTTCCTGCCTAAATGTTCCCCTGTAACAGGGGAACAGTCTTAAAGTCTCACTTAGCTGTGAAATCACCCCCTTTTTGCTGCCGCGCAAGTCTTCAAGCCAAAAGACAGCAAATACCTGCACTTACACTGTGACTGTCAGTGACAATAGGCAGCTTAGCATCTGAGCTGGTACAGAATGTCCGATGGGAAGGCCCCAGAGGAGATGCAGTAGACAGAATAAGGAGGGAGAACTCTGCATTAGGGCTCCCTACCAGTGAAGTGACACATACGCTGAGCTCCATCCTTACTACTTTGTGACAAGAATAACTTGGGGTTTTATGGTTATCCTGCTAAGATCTTAATGCTTATTTAATCAATGCAGTGCTGGCTGGGGGGAGGGTGTAAGTGCATTCAGGTGCCTAATGGACCATTTTAAAACTAATACCTGACTCCGTGTCAACTAGTTGATTTGTTCAACCTTCTTCCCATGTGATCTGCTCATTTCTTTTCTCTGTCGTCATCCACTGTTGCCTCTCTCAGAACAGTTTTGAAAGACTTGAACATAATTCTAGTGACTGAATAATTAGTGTTTGTAATCAGACTAAGGCTGAGAGTAACTGGCCCAGTTGCATATGTAACCTGTATTTACACTGACATGGTAGGTAGTTCATTGTATAACATTGTCCATCTTATATAGCAGCACGTAATAAAATGCAGAGCAATAAGGAAACCTGCTTTCAGACTGGATTGCTGCTGGTATCAGCTCAAGTACGGGGTCCAGTCTGAAAGATCTGACTGGACCTGGTGTTTTTGCCATGGAAGAATGCTCTCATTTGGTTAAAGAGTTCCCTAATTAATTGGAACACAAGCATGGAAGAGCCTGCTTCCATGATCAACCTCTCTTCCTGGCCTAGGAATTTCCTTTGCATTTATATTATATAAAATAAATGCATAGTTTCTTTTCCTTTTTTAAATGTATGCCATGAATGAGCCTGTACATTGAAACTCATTTGCAGTTTGGACTCAAGTGGCTTGTCACCTTTAGTAAGAAAAATAAGCTACTGCTGCCATCTGGTGACGAATAAAAAGGCTGCAAAGTTTTGTTTGCACAGCCAGCCCCAGAGGGCCTGAGGTAGCGGGAAGTGCCAAAGTTACCGCTGCATCAGATTTGCAGCTTGGAACAGCAAAGAACTTAAAAATAAAAAGAATAAATTAATGGAAGGGTAAATTGCCATTTTGAAGTGGCCTCCATGGAAGACGGACTGCATTGCCTACTGTTTTGAATTGAGGTTCAGGTGATGACTCTTCAAAAATCCCTGAAGTAGCTCTTGACGTTAGTTTGATATCTGCTTTTTATCTGTGGAGTAGCTAGTTGTGAGTAGTTTACTTAGGAAAACTGATTACGTTCCTTCAAAAGCTGTAAGTCCGCTATTGCTTCTGTTTCCTGGTAAACAGGCTCCTCTACCCTGAACAAAGCTCTACTAGGCTATGTACTGCAGGGAACAATCCTCTCCTGGGACCTGATGTTCTGATGGGCCTCTTCCATCTTCATTGTCTATGATGTTAACATCACTTGAAAGCAAGTGCTAAATTAGAAGAATTTCTTTAACAATTACACCAGATTTCTTTTAGTTGTAATTGGGGTACAATGACCGCTGCAGTACTAAAGAGTCCTGTAGCATATCTGACAAAGTGGGTTGCAGCCCACGAAAGCTCATGCCCGCAGAAATGTGTTAGTCTTTAAGGTGCTTCAGGACTCCTGTTGTTGTTGTTGTTGTTGTGTATACAGACTAACACAGCTGCCCCTCTGGAACTGCAGTACTGTAATGGCCATCTTCTGAAAGTCATGTAAATTGCACGTCCGTGCAGAATATGAGATTGACCTTGCTAGCATGTGTCCTAAGAGTTTCAACAACAAAATGAGAAACTAAATCGCCCTCAATACAGCCAGCTACATTAAACTACTCCACTTTTTGCCAGTTTCTCCTAAACCTATGTGCATGCCCCCAAGTCTAGACAACACCAGAAAAGATAAAGTGGGCATCTCTGCATACTGATCCATGAAGTGGAAAATATTTCCATCCCTTTTAAACGTTCTAGTTGTGTATATCTACAGTGGGGGCCTTTTAGCAGCATGTATAGTAACTCCTGAGAAGCAGAGACCAGACCTGCAACAGACATTGGATTTTCATGGAAATTCTCTGCCAATCCCTTCTTGCATACTGCTTGTACTTTAGAGTTCCCTTGTGCAGACATAGAACTGATCATAAAACTTTAATAAAAATTTAGTGTATGGGGTGTTGGTTTGTTTGTTTGTTTGTTTTGTTTATTTATTTATTTTGAAATTGCTGGAAATCTCCCTGACAACCAGAGATTAAGAGCTTTTCTAAACGGTCTGATCTTTCTCTAATAACCATTGCTGCCTCAGTACAGTTTATAATGCAGATTATTGTAGCGATGACAACCATCTATAAAGTGGGAAATCTCTTGTTTTGAAATCTTCTAATGTGTCAATTACAGTGACTTTCTTCCCACCCCTTCAATGATTTGTCACAAATTTATTCTGATTTATATTTTGCATCCGAAAAACTATCCTGTGGATCCAACACTCCTGTCAGCATGAGGAAACATCAGGGACTGGATTCTCCACTGCTGTTTCTTGTGCAAACAGACTGTAAAATGGCAGCTTTTTAACACCCATTTTGCACTGGCTGAAATGACTGTACACACATAGGACTTGATAGGGGAGTTATTCCATTTTGAACCTACAGAGATTAAATGGAGACAGAAGTGTACAGCACTCACTAGGAAGGCACTTATTGGCAAAGTAAAATCACCAGACTCCTTGTGGAACCCCGTTTGGCTGCTTTTTTTTTTTTAATCCTTTGTGCGGTTTGTATGTGAGTTTGACTCAGTGACCATCCATAAAAAGATCAGGTCCTGGATTTGCAGTTTTCTAAGCTGAGACCAGATTATTGACCTGTCTGTCCAACAAAATTTTTTTTCCTGTCTGGCTTCCAGACAAGTCTTACCATGTGAGCTCTAAACATGATCTGGGATCTTATTGTGACATGCCCCTCACCCTGACATCCAGAAGCTCTAGGAACACATCAGCAGTGATATTTTAAGTGCTGACACTCTGCTCAGTCTGTATGTTGTGGTCCTTGACCCCAGGGATTTATGGCCCAAAAAACAAACACAGATAAGGTGCACTAGGAGACCAAGAGGAGGGAGTTGCATTTGGCAATCTCTTCTCCCTCCCTCCCCCACACACGCCATCTATACTCTGGATGCAGAAGGCAACATTCGGCTGACATGGGTTAATGCTTGCTACCTGGTGCAAGAAGTGAGTGTTCAGGAGGAATTTGGATGAGGAGACAGGGAGATTGGGGGAATTGCTCTGTGTGTGGATGGTGGCACAAAAGAGGCAGAGGGAAGAGGAAAGGAGAGGCACTGAGACTGGCATTGTGGGCAGAGAAGGGATAACTAAAACACTAAACTCTTTATCTTAATGAATGCTGGAGTGACATGATGTAGTGACATCCCTGGCCAGTCGGAGCTATGTGGGTGGACTCTGTTCTGTCGAGAGCCCAACAAAGCCAATGAATTATTTCATTGATGCAAGAATCCAATTGCTGGATCAGGGCCAAAATGAGCAAATGAGACTATGGATCCATGATGGTCAGGACTTCCAATGGAGAATGGAGTACCCTTTCCTCTTAGGGCAGACTTGGATTTCTCATAACTTTGCAAATGATAAAGGAAGAAGAGCTAATCCAAAGGTGCCCTTCTTGCAGTAACCGTTAATAAATTGGCCTAAAGGAAAATATTAAACTTTTTTTATAAGGCAATTTAATGCAGCTGAGCTTTAATTCCAGTGCAGGAGCTGGGAAGAGGCAGGATGCCAGTGCCATCTGCTTCCAACAGAGTGCACCAAAAGTATCAGTAGGATGTGTGCTTACCACAACTGCACCCAAACAGGCTCCAAGGGGTGATGCTACCACGAGTAGTGAACTACCAATAAATGCTCCTTTTAATACAGTCTTGTAACACTTATCTATTCTACAAAATAATAATTCTTGAGGAACTTGAGATTTATAGAGTTTAAAGCCAAAGATGCTCCCCTTTATTCTTCCGAACCTCTCAATCCGGATTGTCTTTCCCGAGCAAACTAGGATATGGGTCTGTTTTTATTATTATAGTTGGTATTTGTTGAAAGTCCTGCTGAACCATGGCGTTGAAAGTAATGTTGCTGGCAGCATGAGAGCTCCACACCAGAGAGGCAGTAGGAAAGTTTTCAAGCTGCTCAAGTACCTGCTAGTACTTAACAGTCAGAGAGAGCATTTTAAGATGACTGCTGTTTTGGAATATTGGCCACATTTCTCAGAACTGGGTGCCAAATACTTGGATCCCTTAAACTATATGCCAGCTCCTAAATAAGTGTCCTGAATTTCTGAGTCTCAGATAACAGCTCTCACACAGCCAGTGTCCCCCTTCCTTTAACAAGGTAGCCCCCACCAGCAGCAGCTGCCTTTGGTCACCTGTGACTCATCATGGAAGGGACTTCTTACCATGGGACCTTCCAGGCTTCTGAGCTGTAGGGAAGTTCTGTAGTTTTCAGTGAGATGAAGCAAAGGCTCTGCCTACACAGGGATAAAAAACATCTGTGGTTGGCCAAGCCAGCTGAGTCAGGCATGCCATGCCACATGTCTCTTATCCCTGTGTAGATGTACCCCATGTGTCAGATGTGCAATGATTTTCTTCTAGTGACTCATCCTGGCATTAGCTTATTTACCAACAATGAATGTCATGTGTTCATAGAAATGGGGTATAGGACGCTCTGCCTAAGATGGACCTTTCAGCTAGGGTGATCCCAGCCAGATTCTGGCACATGTGCTACAGACAAATACTAAACCGAAAGCTCTTTTGGTCTTATACTTGCACTCTTTTCATTCCTAGGGAAAACGAATTTGGCATGACCCCATTTAAACATGTATTATCCCTTCTCTTGTTGTGTCCCTGATGTTCTTCAAGAAGCTCAGGATAGCTGAGCCACCAGTTCCCCTCTCTTCTAATGAGGAAGGGGGGTTTATCTGAAGGATGCCTCTCTGGTAACTTGACTGTCCCTTCCTCGCTTTGGCATTAGCTGCTGCTGTGGTGATATACTTGGTGACTATGGCAATGTGGTAGGTTCTCAAGTCTACGAGTGCAGACACACATTGGTTGTAAGCTATACGTAGACTTTCATTTCCAGAGGACAGTACGTGTCGCTTCACTGAAGCGGCAGATTGGATTTCTTCTATGAAGGCCCTGTGGTGGGGTGGCATGTAGTACCTCATCCTGTGTAGAAATTCAGCTGCAAAAGACAAACCAAGGAAGAGGTGAATCACTTAATCAAAGATTGAGAGACTGGGTGGGGGAAAGTTAATCATGTTTAAAGCTAACCTTGACAACTCCCAGGGAGTGGCCATACCTTAGTATTGGGACCTGCCTAATCTCTAACCCACTATATTTAGTTCTAGGGTGTAGAGCATTTGTCTAAAGCAGGTTTCCTGAAAATGTCTTGCCAGTGTATCTCAACCCTGACCTGCCAAGCGCTTGCTAATATGTCGGAGCAGAGAATGCCAGCTGTGTAGAATTGTGACATGGATCAATAAGGAGCTACATTGAAACCCACCTAGTACTTCAGCATTTGTGACCTAAGTCACATTTGCCTATAAATCCCAAGAATAGAAAACAAGCGCACATCCCCAACTGCACCCAGAACTCCCATGTATTGCGTCCCATAGCCGCAAATCTTGGTAGGGAATGTAGTGCCTGAGTCTGTCTGTCTGCCCCTGGACAGTAGTAGTGATGGTGACTTGCTCTATAGTCTAACAGGGCAATTGAAGGCAACTTTTTTTTTTTGATATGGGGGAGTGGGGGTGGGTCTGGGAGGTTCTTAATCAATGTCACTTTACAGCATCCATCATTGACCCTGTTAAAACATTACTCAAATCTCAGCATGCTAGAGACACTTAATGCAAAAGGGTCTCTCACCACAAACGGATGTGGCTAAATATCTCCAAGTAGGGCCCTATCCAGTTACATGGCTGTGAAAAACCATCATGGACCATGAATTGGCCCTTCCCCATGAAATCTGATCTCCTCCAAGATGTGGAGAGCACCCCAGCCTGGGTGGGACTAGCAGCTAGTGGGGAGATTGGAAGACTTTTGTGGCTGCAGGAATTGCTAGGGCTGCTGCCTGGCCCAGGAGCTTCCTGCAGCAGGGGGAGACTCCCCTCTTTGCTGCCTTCAGAGCCCCAGAAGTGATCCCTCCCCTCCCCAACCACATTTTGGGTCAGGATCCCCACAGTTACACCATGAAATTTCAGCTGAAAACATCTCAAATCGTGACAGGGACCAATTTTCAAATCTTAGGGCTGTGAAGTAGATGACCATGGATGGTGAATTTGGTAGGGTCCCACCAGTGAGTAACATTTGCTCTTTACCAAGGAATAAATCCCCAATAAACTGAGTGCATGTAATAAATCTGGAGAGAGACTAGCTCACTAAGCAACGCTTAAGACTAAAACACTATCACTTTCCAGTCTGTGTGTATGTTTGTTCAAGATACATCTATTGAAGGGGGGGAGGGGAAATAAAACGAATTAAAAATCTTTAAGCGCCTTTAAAAAACAAATTGCAGTCTTCAGCTTGAGCATATTTGTAAGAGGTCCTGTTTACAGTCTAGTTATCAGTAAATGAAAAATCACTTTGAAATTGTTAATCTCAAATCTGCTAATATTTTTAGAAAACGCTAATCAAGCTCTGCTCTGATTGTAAAGCACTATGTAGCATGCTAAGGTTGGAAAGCCCCAGTATCCCTTTCTATACCGAGGGAAATGGAGGCCAGTGTCGCACTGATTTGGTAACAGAGCTGGAAAACGAATCCAAGTAGGTGAAATTCAGTCCAAGGCTGCTGCAGCACTGTTCTCCTCAAAGGAGGACTTACATGCCAGTAAGTGGTGCTTTGGCTTCGTATTGGCTGTCTGCACTGGGTGAATTATACCCACTTTGCATTTCCTAGCCTGCCTGCTGAGGTTCAGAAGCTGCTGCTGGGACAGTGTTCACGTCCCACTGAAATGCAAGCAGCACAAACCTCCAGCGCATGTAAATTACCTTTCCATCCCTCGTGCTGCTCATTCCCATACATCATATTTATCTCCATGAGGCAGGGACATCAAGTCATGCATCAAGCCCTTTCTTTTTAACTACATATACAGGCAGCTTTACTCCCCCTCCCTCTTTATTTCCTTAAAATAGAATAGAACTAAATAAAATGTGAAAAGGGAAACTGGTCTAGTTCAGTGCACCACTAGAGTTACGTATTTAAACCCAAAAGTCATGGGACGCTCCTAGCCCACACCGCCCACGTGTAATCATTTCAGTTCCTAGTTGGACTAATTATAAAGTGTGTACCTGTGTATGAGCTGATATTACTGGCAGCATCTGAATTCTTGCACTTTCTGCCCGTGCTGTCCATGTATAACGTAAACAGATTTGTTTGGCTTGAATTGTTTTGTTAAGTAATGTATCCCTTTGGGATTTGGTAATGGAGCTGTGAGGCTGCCAGAACGTGAGTTTAATATACATCCTCCCACAATGTATGGAAGGGAACTTCTTCCCAGCTGATTCAGAAGCATGTGAATTTTGTGACAGTCAGATTTACACATGACTGTATCAGTTGGTAACGATACCTCACATAGAGGCACAGCCACTTATTTAAACAAATATATCAAGTGGTGTTTGACTTACTGCTTTCCTTGCTATGACGAATTGCTAATAACTCATCAAAGGCATGAAGTGCTGTGCTCTGTGCTGCACTCCCTCCTGAATATGACATGGGCTCATCAGAAACGCCTTCATATATCAGCCCTCCTGGCATTGCTGGGTTATCTTTCCACCTGAATGAGAATGCAAGGCAGTAAGAAATGGTGCTGCAGGAAGCTAAGAAAATTGTTTTTGATTAAAAAGGAAAAAGCTTCAAAATACTGACCCTACACAAGCGTGCCTGAGTAAATCGTCCTAGGCATGACTCATACATCATCTCCTTGTTGCTAACCCTCATTTCAAATAAAGTTCTCAAATGTTAATATCTTAAGATGTGCATGTAACAAGCTCCTCTCCATGCCTCATCCTCCAATACTCCCTTTCCTCATACTGTCTTTATTGTCATCCTGTACCATGGCAAGTATAATGAGACTGCAGCTTCTCAGGACAGGGATCTGCTATTTTTCTGTAAAGTGATAAGCAAACAACTATTGTGTGTGTGAATAACAAAACAGCACAGTTACTGTTTTTCCCCCTCCTAGATTAAAATATAACCAATCCATCCCAGGTCAAGAATCCTAATCTGGTGATATAGCTCATCCCCAGTACCATCACCTATCAAAGACAGCTGCATAATCTTTGTTTACCATTCAGACCAGTGTCATACCCATAGGGTTAAGTGCTGCAGGAAATGTGTTCTGGATAGAAGAGCGCTGTGTGCACGTCTAATGACGGTCATGCTGTGCGCTTGTTCATACACCATCATTTAGAACCTTCAGATGTTGGAGACGCTCAAGAGATCAACAACGCCTATTTTAACCCTTTGTTAACGATGGCATGAAGCAGAAGGAGGGCAGCTCAGATTTTCTTGGATGCATGGAATACTCTGGAGAAGCACAAAACTTGCTCAGAGCCAATGTGCAGGGGGAAAGGGTTTCTATAAAAATATTCTGACAGTAACCAGTATGGTTAAAACATTTTTAGCAAGAGAAACTCTTGGCTTCTGGGATTTTAATTCCATTCTTTATCATTCTTTAAGAATTAAAGGGGGGAAGGTACGACTGTGTGTGCGCCTTTTGAACGTCCACAACAATGTAATTGCAAGTTGTAAATGCTCAAGGTAACATGCAATTCTCATTAACTTCCATGGCACTTACTCTGAAATGACACTGCAGTGGTCCTAAAATGCAGCCTTCGTTGTCTTTCCTGACTCATTGTAGCAGCCCACTGGACTGCTACGTAATAGTGATCAATCCAGTCCATGGTTTTCAAACCAACCTCTCTTCCTGGCATCTCTCCAAATTCTCCTTTTAACTAACAGTGCGGAACTTAGAACTTTGCTATGAGCTAACGTTTTCTAAACGACTCCACCTTCAGCATTAAATATTGAAATGCCATGCCTGTTAGACTAGACTTCAAGGGGGAAATAGTAAAAGATACAAAGGGCAACTGCTTAAAAGCTCTGAATGAATGGGAAAGGGGGAGAGAGGATCCAGAATCTGGAAATAACACTGCCCTGCCATAAAAAGATCTCCTGGCACTCTGAAGAATCCCACATTTCAGTAGTATAAAAAACTAAATACAGACAACTTTAGGGGTCTCAATTAAACTTCTGGGGCTGCTCCCCCTTCCTATATTAACTGACAGGAGCAGCTGTTGTACAAACCTAAGAAGGAAAGCAGTTTTATTATCCAACTTTCAATTACTTGTAGCTCTCCCAGAAATGCATTTGTAGTAACATCAGGTACTGTGACGTTTATAACAGAAGAGTTAAAAAGGCACATTGGTGTCTCAGGCTGACAACCTTCAATTCAAGACATGATCAGCTTAGATGGAAAACTGAAAAAAAAATTTAAAATACAGCAGGCCTTTACACTTGAACACTGAAATCAGTTACAAAATTAAAATTAGAAACCCCCCAGAAGACCCCTATTTGAATAACTTTGGGGGTTCTGAGCTCTCCAGGTGAGGCTCTGGCATGACAAAGGCATTTTGAACAAGACTTCAGTTATTCCTGAAATCATTTTTCTGCTTTGCACACCCGAGTGATAGTGGTGTGGTTTTGTTTGCGAGTGAGTGGCATCCTGTTGAAATAGGGGCAAGATAACTTATTGCTGTGATTCCATGGAGAACAGCATTTGGCACAAGAGACCTAGTGATGGTCTGTCCTAATGACAGCCTATATAACACAAGGTTAGGAAGAGAGCCAAAAGTACTCCGATTGTAATCTCTTTGGGGCAGGGACTGTTTTGTTTGTACAGCACCGGGCACAATGGGGTTCTGGTCCATGCTACAGCTCTCAGACAGTACAGGAATACAAATTAACGTGCATCCAACAAAAAAATGATCCATCAATCATCAAGGTTGCAAGTTGGGTCAAGAACTTTTCATGAACCATTTCCATATGATGGATACTAACTAGCTATGATGCAGAGAACACCTGTGAGGAAGGGCTGGTATCCTGAAAGGCAGGGACACAGAGTGGGGAAAGGCAGAAGAAGAATTTGTACCGGCCATTGGGTTGTCATCTCTTACTGATCCAGGCTCCCCTTTGGTGAGAGGGTCTTGGGGGAAGGTCCTGGGATGGAGCATGGGCAGGGATGCAGGGAGGTGGCAGGCCCACATATGAGTGCAGTGTGCACCCCTCCCTCACCCCCACCTCTCAAAAGCAGCAGTTGGGTGCTGCCCATGGAAATGGCTGACATGATCATTTTAGAGGGAAATGAGCACCTTGTGCTTACCCAGACAGAAAAATCCGGATCACGCCATAAAATATTGCTGGATCCACGTAATCTAGGAAAGAAATAAAAACACGCCATTGCTCCAGGCAAAGGACACTAGTTACATCTGCATCATTTGCCCACTCTCCCATCACTTCCCTCTGTCTGAGCTGAGAAATGACGACCTGAATCTTTTTTAGAAAAACAAACAACTTGCAGTAGGAGGCTGCCACACTCTCACTTCTGAAACGTGACCTAGCCCCTTTAACACTCCCATGAGCTTTGTGCTGGAATTATGGAACTCCAGGTACTATGAGCTATTGCACCACCTGACTGGCTGGTGCAGCAGAATTAAGCCGTTTCTGGCCGAGCCCTAAGCAGCTCCGATAGCTTGGGCTGTTGCTCAGATCGCTCTATGGATTTTTCCTTGAGTGCTGTGACGCTGGCTCTGCCTCCCTCTAACACCTCAATACCATCCCTAGTCTTAGCCCCCACAGACTGAGAGCTGGAATTGCTCCCCCAGGCAGGTTTCCCTCATATAGACCATTTAGTTGTGCAGTCTATCACCATGGCTGCCTGGACATATCTCAGACCTGCTTCGTGCAGGGAACGTGCTCTCCCCACCTAAGCATGTCAAGAATTCTAAGAGTCACTTAGAATCATAGAATATTAGAGTTGGAAGGGACCTCAGAACCTAGTCCAACCCCCTGCTCAAAGCAGGACTAACTTCAGCTAAATCATCCAAGCCGCAGCTTAAAAACTTCTAAAGATGGAGATTCAGCCACCTCTCTAGGTAACCCATTCCAGTGCTTCACCACCCTCCTAGTGAAAAGCTTTCTCCTAATGTCCAACCTAGACCTCCCCCACTGCCACTTGAGACCATTGCTCCTTGATCTGTCATCTACTACCATTGAGAACAGCCTAGCTCCATCCTCCCTGGAACCCCCTTTCAGGTAGTTAAAGGCTGCTATCAACCCCCCCCCTTCTTCTCTTTTGCAGACTAAACAAGCCTAGTTCCCTCAGCCTCTCCTCCTAAGTCTTGTGCTCCAGCCCCCTAATCATTTTTGCTGCCATCTGCTGGACTCTCTCCAACTTCTCCACATCCTTTTTGTAGTGGGGGGGTTCGAAACTGGACACAATACTCCAAATGCGGCCTCACCAATGCCGAATATCACTTCCTGTGATCTGCTGGCAATTCTCCTACTAATGCAACCCAATGTGCCATTAGCCTTCTTGGCAACCAGGGCACATTGCCGATTCATATCCAGCTTCTTATCCACTGTAACTCCCAGGTTCTTAGAACTGCTGCCTAGCTCGTCGGTCCCCAGTCTGTAGCTGTGCATGGGATTCTTCCATCGTAAGTGCAGGACTCTGCACTTGTCCTTGTTGAACCTCATCAGATTTCTTTTGGCCCAATCCTCCAATTTGTCTGTATCCTATCCCTACTTTCCAGGGTATTTACCATTCCCCCTATCTTAGTGTCATCTGCAAACTTGCTGAGGGTGCAATCTACCTCATCCTCCAGGTCATTAAGGAAGATGTTGAACAAAACTGGCTCCAGGACCGACACCTGGGGCACTCCACTTATGACCAGCTGCCAGCTAGACGTGGAGCCATTGATCACTACCCGTTGAGCCCTATGATCTAGCCAGTTCTCTATCCATTAATCCAACCAATCCATACTTCTTTAAGTTGCTGATACGGTCTCCCACAGTATTCTTATCAAAAGCTGTACTAAAGTCAAGGTATATCACGTCCACCGCTTTCCCAACATCCACAGAACCAGTCAGCTCTTCATAGAAAGCAATCAGGTTGATCAGGCATGACTTGCCCTTGGTGAATTCATGTTGATTGCTCCTGATCACCTTCCTCTCTTCCAAGTGCCTTAAAATGGATTCTTTGAGGACCTGCTCCATGATTTTTCCAGGGATTGAGGTGAGGCTGACTGGTCTCTAGTTTCCTGGATCTTCTTTCTTCCCTTTCTTGAAGATGGGCACTATATTTGCCTTTTTCCAAGCATCAGGGACCTCCCCCAATGGCCACGAGCTTTCAAAAATAATAGCCAATGGCTCTGAAATCACATCAGCCAACTCCCTCAGCACCCTAGGATGCATTGCATCTGGCCCAAGGGACTTGTTTGTGGATGTCCAATCTTTCTAAATAGTCCTGGACCTGTTCCTTTAGCACTGAGGGATATTCATCTCCTCCCCATTCTGATCCACCCAGTGCAGTAGTCTGGGAGCTGACCTCCTCTGTGAAGACAGAGGCAAAAAAGGCATTATGTACCTCAGCTTTCTCCACATCCTCTGTCACTAGGTTGCCTCCCCCATTCTGTAAGGGGCCCACACTTTCCTTAATCTTCTTTTTGTTGGTAACATACCTGTAGAAACCCTTCTCGTTCCCCTTCACGTCCCTTGCTAGCTGCAACTTCAATTGCACTTTGGCCTTCCTGATTTCATTCCTGCATGTTCGAGCAGTATTTTTATCATCCTCCCTAGTCATCTGACCAAGCTTTCACTTCTTGTAAGCTTCTTTTTTTGTGTTTAAGCTCACCAAAGACTTCTGTTATGCCAAGCTGGGCACCTACCATATTTGCTATTCTTTCTGCACATCGGGATGGTTTGTTCCTGTGCTCTCAGTAAGGTTTCTTTAAAATACAGCCAGTTCTCTTGGGTTTCTCTCCCCCCCTCATATTTGCTTCCCAGGGATTCTGCGCATCAGCTCCCTGAGGGAGTCAAGTCTGCTTTTCTGAAGTCCATGGTCTGTATCCTGCTGTTTTTTCTTTTGTCAGGATCCTGAACTTGACCATCTTATGGTCACTGCTGCCTAGGTTTCCATCCACTTCTACTTCCCCTACCAAATCTTCCCTGTTTGTGAGCAGCAAGTCAAGAGGAGCACGGCCCCTAGTTGGTTTCCCCAGCACTTGCAAACAACTTCCTGGTGCAACACAATCCAGGAAGTTTTTGGAGAGTTGGTTCTCTGCTGTATTGCTCTTCCAGCAGATGTCAAGGTCGTTGAAGTCCCCCCATGAGAATCAGGTCCTGTGAACTGGAAACTTTCCCTAGTTGACTGAAGAAAGCTTCATCTACCTCATCGTCCTGGTCTGGTGGTCTGTAACAGAGCCCCACCACAACATCACCCTTATTGTTCTTGCTTCTAAGCTTAACCCAGAGACTCTCAACTGGCTAATCTCCAGTTTCATACCAGAGCTCAGAGCAATCATACTGCTCTCTTACATACAGTGCAACTCCTCCACCCTTTCGCCCCTGCCTGTCCTTCCTGAACAATTTATAGCCATCCATGACAGTGCTCCAGTCGTGTGAGTTACCCCACCAAGTCTCAGTTATTCCAGTCATATCATAATTTCTTGACTGTGCCAGGACTTCTAATTCCTCCTACTTGTTTCCCAGCCTTCTTGTGTTTGTGTATAGGCACTTGAGATAACTAGCCAATTGCCCTACTTTCTCAAGGCTCACTTGAGATATATATATATATATATATTTTTTTTTATGGACTTCCTGAGGGGGACACATGTGCATGTGTGCACATCTCACGTTGTCCTGGGAATAGTTGTCTTGCGTTTGGTTTTTCTCCAAGCCATGATACTTGCATCCCTATCCATGCCTCGAATCTTTATACTCTGATCGCAAATATTTCCACTCATGCATCCAAATGAATTAGTGTTTGTGCAGTGATCTAAAGACATGAGGCTCCATCTAAGTATTATTACCGTGCATCTGTTTCAAAGCATCAGTCATTACTTTAATGGCCTTGGTCAGCTCTTGCAGGGCCTCATGCAGGACTTCTTTGTCAGGCTGCAGGATGGCATTAACAGCTTGAACAACAGCCTGCAAGAGAGAAGTGGAAGAGCCATGAAGTGCTGGAGGCACTTGTGTTTATGTGCCCTAGATGTGCTTCTGGGCACACTGCCCCCCATTTGCCACATGAGTCTCCAGACTCCGTTCACGGGTGATACAAACTAATAGCTGACTACTTACCTTATTGGCTTAAGAGCTCACGTTGCAGGGCTTTCTCACCTTACCTAGAAACCTAATCAAACTGCTGTCATGGTATAGGGGTGGAGATGGTTACGAAACACTGGCAGGTGTTGAGACGGGATCCCAAACCAAAGCAGGGGGGAGGTCGTAGTTTTGGGCCCATCGGTGCCCCCAATAAAGGATTGCACAAGAATGTTTCAGTCCTTTTTCCAGAAATTGTGACTTCACTGCTAGCGGCAGGCATTGGTCTCCATGGCTGTGCTGCTGGAGTTCTCTGTATTCAACAGCACAAGGGGAGCATGGGCAGTAGCAGTGCAAGTATCCTGTTAGGGGTGACCACGCTACGTATCCCATTCAGTTCTTTGCCAAGACTGTTTAACGGAGGCCTATGTCTTCTGAGAACAACCACTCCCAACTCTTCCAGGTGAACAGCCACTTTTCAGTTTGGGGCACTACAGATCTGGGTCAGGCTGGGGAACATCTGACCCTTCATTTTTATTGTATCCTCAGTTGCTAACAAATACGACATGGAGTTCATTGTGGTGGCTGCAGAGCTCACCACTTTTTCTTTTTTTTCCCCCCCAACAGACTCTCAACAGTAGTCCACTCTTTTGACCTTGTTACACTTAGCCTGTGTCTGCAGATCAGAGTGAATTACAGCTGGAGTCCTAAAGCATTAAGAGGGATATGTTTGTCTGCCCAAGATGGCGCCGTTTGAATTGTACTGTACCTTAACCCCAGGCGCTGCTGCCTTCTCAACAAGGAGAGTAACTAGAATGAATCCTCTCAAACTGTCTCTTCCAGGCAGTGAAAAGATGGTGTCCAGATTCCTTTAAGGATGATTTTGAAATCACATAACATGTGGAAATTAAAACAGTCTCATTCCTAGAATTTGTGTAACTAGCCCTTCGTGCTCTCTTGACTTTGCTGCTCCTAAATGTGCATTCAGCATGGTTCTACCCAGAGCCTGCTGCACAAGTGTTTTTGCTCAGGATCTAGTACACAAATATTGCTGCTAGGTAAAGTAGCAGTGTAAGGATATAAAACACCTTCCTCCTCCTTATCCCCTTCCCCAGCCACCACATGAGGATTTGGGAGAAGGTGCCACACACTAAGAACCAATCTGAATTTTTCAAGTTTTTGAGCATTCAGAATAGAAAACATCTGTCCTGCAGATAGCAGCCCCACATCCTGGGTGATGCAGGT
Organism: Mesoclemmys tuberculata; assembly: GCA_007922155.1. NCBI lineage: Eukaryota > Metazoa > Chordata > Testudines > Chelidae > Mesoclemmys > Mesoclemmys tuberculata. The sequence goes on along the minus strand of ML675604.1, from coordinate 42,468 downwards.
GGCCTGTATGTCCCACCGCCAGGCACTCAGGGAAAAATGGGGCAATGGATGCTGGGACATGTAGTCAAATATTCAAGAGCTCCACACCCCACATGCACTCAGTGTGCTGAGCCCATTGTCTCCAAAGTCCATACCTACATGTGAAAGATCAGAGCTGTAGGTTGGCTTACAGAAGTCTGTGGGTCATATCGGCCACCAAATTGCTGCTATTATTGCAATGGAATTCCTCTGCCAAAGACTGAGCTGTTATGTTGCTTTTATATAGCAGGAGACAGATTTAAACTAAGAAGAGCCCTGAGGTGTTGGCGCGAATAGCTTTGTTTAAATTCAATTAATACAGTTTATATAATTTTAAAAAAGCATATTAAATACTTACTCAATTTCCAAAGGTCTATAGGAGGTTCAGGTATTGACAGCAAATGTGCAAGAAAAAGAAATGGAAATAACAAATCAGTTCAGAAATAGACTCTATTACCAGCAATAAAAATGTTCAGGATGAGATTTCATCCTAACGCTGATGTTAACAGCACTGTGGAGTTGATACGTGTTTTTCTGTGTGCACATGTGTGAGAAAGTGGAGATATTCTTGGTTTTCTGAGTGCTGTATGTGTGTGTGCCTCAGTTTCCCCCATATGTTACTCATGTATTTTGGTGATAGGACTTGGGTGTGTGATCATTGCAGAGGCCACTAGAAGGTGGATGGGCCTTCCTCAGCCACACATACACAAACAATGGCCAGGGCCCCCTGCCCTGGGTGAACCAGCTGCAAAAGGTTGTGGCAGGCGGAGACAGGAGGGGGTAGACATCTTTTCCAGAAGGAGACACAGGACTGGGGAAGGGCAAAGGGATGGCTCCAGGTGGGAGGGTGGCTGGCTGGAAGAGCCAGTTCTCTGTAAGGGGGCTGGGGAGCAGGGCCTGAGAATGGTCTCTAAGGCTCCCTAGGTGATTGCTGCTGTAACTTCTAATTAATCTGCTATCTAAGTCTCTCTATGCTGTGATCATAAGAACTAATAAACCTTTCTGATTTCCATGCTGGCTGTAAATTGCTTCTGACTGCAAGGTGGGGTGCATGGCCCCTTTGGGGGCATGTAGGAGCTCTCCAGAGCCCTGTCCAGGGGGACGCTCCAGGAGCTTAGGCAAAGCAGGGGGGCTGAATGCTCTGAGACCAGATTTAGAAGGTGGCTGCAGTGGTGTGGGGAGACCTTGGGGGGGTGTGTGTGTGTGTGTGTGTGTGTGTGTGTGTGTGTGTGTGTGTGTGCGTGTGCGCGCGCAGACTCTGAGCACTAGAATCCAGGCTGGCTTCTACTCAAGTGGTTCCAGGGCACTGTTCCTGTGTGACTTCATCACAACATGCACACCCCCTCCACTTACAAAGAACTGAACTCTCCCTCTAAACCTGCTTGTAGGAGAGAAAAGAGTTAAAAACTGGACAAGTGGTCAGGCCTAAACTACAGGGAATGGGGTCATGATACAAGCAGACATGGTTTCTGTTACTTTGTGCGAATTCTAGCTAATGTCTGTTCTCTCAAGGAATGAGACTAACAAATAACTATTCTCCCTCAAGGCCTTGGGTGAGAACAGCATTATCTTCTTTCCCTCCCTTGCATGTAGTATATTTGAAAGAATATTAGTAAGTTTCAAGGCAATGTGCCTATGCTCTGCAATAATCCTGCAAATAACAAACCGGGGTGGGTATAATTGTATTGACTATGTAGTTATTAATAGTCATTTTATAGGTGTCAATGTTACCAAATAAGGGTCTGTGGGGAGTTGCTGGAAATGTATGCAGTTGCATACTGTTATGGATAAAAGGATTGTAAAGTAACCCTCTTGTTGCTCACTCCTGGCATGGAGGTGGAACAAGCAGGCAATAAAGGGTTCCATCTCCTCAATCCACCCCTGGGACAACCTGTTTGATTATTTCTAACACGGCTAAGGAATATTTATCCTTCATTCCAGCCAGGCTGAGAACCAAGTAGGACAATGAATATTTTAAAGGATTATCAAAATGTCTGTTAAAAACAGAATGGACAAAAATGGTCTCAAACCTTCCTTCTAGATTGACCAGTGGTGTCACTTGTGCTGTCTTGTTTAGTTGTCGCATTCAATATCAACTATTTGTCTGTCCAGGCATAAATTTCATTCTTCTTACATTTACCCATTAAGATTCTTTTTCTTCCAGTTTGCTAGCACAAAATCTGCATGGACCAGGATAGGAGGCAGCCCCAGCACCTGTGAGATCTCCCAGTAGGGAACAGCAAGGTTTCGTGGCAGAAGCTGGAAGACACAAACTTGTGCTCATTTTCTCCTGAAAATGACTCAGTTGGAATGTTAAATGCAGCAGGCTCCTAATCTGCAAGGAGCCAGGCAGTTTAGGCACACTCAAACACCAGGAATACGTCCACATGACAAAAAGTGTTAATTTCCGATTTAAGAAGCAATGGAAACACAGCAACTTGGCTTAAAGTTTAAGCCTCCAGGGAAGCTGGGGGTTGAACTCAAGGTGCCAATCTGAGTTGAGCCGAGTTACAATGTCTTTGGGTTAAATAGCATCAAGGTAAAGAGAGACCTTTTTTCTGCGGTGTAGACAAACCATCAGTCTACTCTTTGCTAGTGATGCAGCCTAGTGTCAGGCAAGCTCACATCTTTGTATCTGGCAACAATATAGAGTTCCCAGATTAGCATTGACTCTCCAGCCCTCTGCAAGTACAAAGTATTTTACCTAAAGGGTGCCATTTTGCTCCCTCTGCCTATTCTGGCACCTTTTATAGGGAAAGAACAAATTCTTCTTGGCTTCAAAGATCAAATAACCCATTTTGGTGCAGCTTTTACCTTGACAGTCTCCTTTTCACCTTCCTGCCAGACGAACCCCATTGTGATGAAGCTAAGTGCTAGGTGGGCCAAGTGCAGCTCTCTGTGTCCTTTGAGATGCTGACTACTCAGCTGGGGCATCTGCCAGAAAGAAACTTGTGAATAAGGCATTTTGTAGCAGTAAAAATTAACACCAGCAAGGATCTCTGCGTTGGCCAGCTCCCAATGCCCTTGGCAGAAATTCTTCTCCCATAAACTGAGGCACAGAAGCAAAGTAATGTTGCCATAGTCCCAAAACAAGTCAAAGCCTGAGCTCCGAATGGGATTCAGGTATCCAGATGCCTCGCCCTGTGCTCTGACTATCTGTGAAATCTGCCTGCCGTCTTCAACACACAGTTTCTCTCCACTCAGCCTTCTCCTCTTTTTGCCTTATAATAGGCTTTATTACATTGATGGCACTTGCTTCATTTGTAGTGCATCTTTCTGGTAAACCCCTGGTCTTTTTAGAGAAACTTTGCAGAAATGTGTTCCTCCTGCTTACATCTGGTCTTAAAAATATCACTGAGCTAATTTTGGGATTAAAGGTGCTGTAGCAAAGCTCTACGTGCAGGAATCTGGAATTGTTTCAAATTATGAATAACTCCAAACCCTATTTACTTTCTAGCTGAAATGACTGAGATCTGGCCCACCTTGGTGCTTTCCCTTGAGTGACACCTGAAGGAATTCTCTAGTTTTATACACTGTATAGGAGAAGCTGTTTTGTTGTGTTTTTTCTTTTCTCCCTTTTGGGTTTTTAATGTCTATACATCAGGATCTGTTCAAATTAATCTACATGAACATTTGGAACGATCAGGCTGCAGTTCTACAGATCCAGTCGTGACTGGCCCCCATATTAATTTGAGGTTAATCCCCAAGAACCTAGAATTCAAGCAGTGGATTAAATAGGCACCTTGTAAACTTGTGAGCGGAGCTGATGACTCTCAATCAGGTGTGGCAGGTTGTTGGCAATCTCCATCCAAGGCCCATAGGGAGAAGGGAGCTCTCTCTAAAGACAAAATGCATTAAATCATCAAGCAAATCTGTTAGGAACTAGCACAGGCTCATAGAGCCAATGGCTTTTTAGTGTATCTCCTCACTGACCGGTAATTTGATGGACAAGTCCATGATTGGAGTAATGATGGATGCTAGGGGGCTGGAATAAGGAGCATCAGCAGAGATCAGGATGCATGCCTGGAGTAGCAGGTGGGATTGCAGGTTAGGAGTGACGGGCATGACTGGAAGTGTTTGGGGACTCCAAGACTGGTGTAATGGGGATTGAGGTGCATCTGAGAGATGGTTTTGGACACTTCCATAGTGCCACCCCATGCAATATCTGACGAGTCTTCTCCATTTTTTAAAAATGCTGTGATGCTCAAAAAGAGCAGTGAGGTAGGGTGTGCATGTGTATTGTATTTCTGGGGGGAAACTATAAAGCTGATTTTCATATGGAGGAACCTGATTCTTCCACTGTATTTTGTATTCACTGATTCTTTGTGGGAAAAATTCCTTTCAGGGCCACTTGGCTTTTATATTATCTGGGATCAATGTAAAAGTGCCTAATTGTTTGGGATCTGAATGGGATGAAGGTTTAATGGAGTTCTTTCTGCTTTTGAAAAATGCTATTTTAATCACTCCGCTTGTTCTCTCACCTTTTGCCTGTGGTGATCACAGGAAACGTGAAGAAAGACAGGCTTGTTCCCTGACATTGAAGGTCGTTCTCATTATTTCTGCTTTTCCCCAGATTCTGAGATATGGCCTCTTCTGTGCAGGAGGGACCCAAGCAGCATGGGACTAGCTGTCAGTTTAAACTGGCTTTCCCCTTTCTTTCAAAGATGGTTACTGGCATTTAAAACACACAGATGCAAAGCAGGGAATGCATTGTGAGGTGCCTAGCATGTAGTGTGTGTGGTGGGGATGGGGGTAGGGGGTGTTCCCATGGTGCCATTGGGGGAAGTATAGGTCTGTTGTAGGGTTCCCAGATGTCATTCCTTCTATCTCCATTAGTGAAATTCATATTGAGACTTTCACATCGAGTCATCTTCCTAGGTTTCTCACTCCTTAGAACAAGGCTTTGTTCTGGAATAGCAAAGAGACTTGCATGAAGAATTAAGTAGCAATCTGGCTGCACTACTGAGCTGAGATTAGCCAGTTTCTGAAAACTACCATTTGGTACAGCTGTGCTTCCTGCCAAATCTAACCTCTCTGGCGTATCTGTCCAGCCATTACAGTGCAGGAGGCATTCGGTATGTCTTACTGTGGGAGAGGTGTGAAACGTTTACATTTTCTTTTCTGTGCAGTGGTAGTTTGCTCACTCAAGGGTGAAAAAATGAGCTGCAGCTGAAAGTGCTCTTGTGGTGTTTAGAAGCCTGCAATGAGCAGATGGGGCAGGAGATCTGGCTTGTAGTGAATTGTTCATTTCTAGTGTTGCTGAGCATTTTCTAAACAAACACACGCAGCCCCTGCGGAGAGCATACAGCCCCTTCCCCAGTAGAGTTAGCTTTTAGGGGGTCATGTGTTCAGACTTGACTGCAAAACTTCTGTTTTTGTAAGGACAGGAGAGATTCTTGTAACATGTCTGTCTCCAGGAGCAGCATGTGAGGGAAGTGGAGCTGCTCTGTAACCACTGGTGAACCCTGTATGTTGACCTAGGTGTTGGGATGGTACCCATTGCTACATTGGCTTAGTTTAAGGGCTGTAAGGAAACAATTGCTCAAGATAACCCTTCCCTTGATAAACACTTAATAGTTTGGCCATTGTCTCTCAAGAACCCTTAACTCTGAAGATTGTGCATCCTGGCTCCAGGCATCTTACAAACTGGCTTTGATGAGCAGGGCCAAAGCCTGGGAACCAGTAGATCAAAAGGCTTGTGGCAGTTTTAAAAGGGAATCCCCTCCCTGTGGGAAGGGGAATGGTGGTTTGGGGAGGAAACCAGACTGATACATAAAACCTGTTGATATGCTTGAAGAACTTAGGCCTGTTTCAGTTACTATCGGGGATAGTAAGCTTTTTGGTACAATAGGGGTGTGTGTTGGTTTTTTTTTGTGGTGTTTTTTTTTTTTTTTAAGGTTTATACCAGTCTATCTTCTCTAAACGCTTTTGTTCTAGCTGCAAAATAAACAATACTGTGCTTTTCAGAAGGCTGTCTGTCTGTCATAACCACTGGGCACAAACTCCCAAGGGGAACAACTGCATGTGTAAAATCCAGTCAGACCTGCATCTCACCCAGGGCCTCCTCTAAGAGTGGGAGAGAGGCATGAAGCTGACACGTGAGGGGGTGTACTCAGAGCAGGAAGGGGAAAGAGGTGTAGCTAGCTACATAACTGTGACCCTGGGATTTTAGGAACAATACTGAATTTTGTGAGAATCGTGACAAAATCACGAGTTGGTAACACAGTGGTAATCTGACTATGGATCCAGCTAAACTGCATCACTATGGATCCCACGAGAACTCTTTGGTTACAGTACACAGCTCATCTGAGTGACTCCAAAGGAGTGTGGGTGTTCATAGAAACCTCGAAGTTGGAAGGGACCTTGAAATCATCAAATCCAGTCACCTGCCCCGAGGCATGACCAAGTAATCCTAGACCATCCCTGACAGTCTAACCAGTTCTGACAAACCTCCAATGATGGGAATTCTACAACATCCCTTGGGAGGCCTATCCAAGATCTTAACTACCCTAGTAGTTGGGTTATTTCTAGTATCTAACCTACATCTCTCCTGCTGCAGTTTAAGCCCACTACTTCTCATCCTTTCTTTGATGGCCATGAAGAACTTGTAGTCCCCATCCTTTGTATAACAGCCCTTAATTGAAGACTGTTTTCCCGCTGCTGCTGCCTTTTCCCAAAACCAAACGTGCCTAGTTTAACATTTCCTCATAGGTCAGATTTTCTAAACTTTTTATCATTTCTGTTGCTTTTCTCTCCAATTTGTCCCCATCTTTTCCAATATGACATCTCCATGCATGCAGAAGGCAATCAATCCCGCTGTTCTGGCATTTCAGTATATGCAGAACATGGTCCTCTGCCATTTTGGAAGAGACTGCAATGTCCATTACCATCTCGGTGACTGTGAATACAGCAGGCACAAACACCCCCGATGGCTCTAAGGATTTAGGATTTTGTAGGATTGGGCCATTTCTCAACACTAACTACTGACTCTGTGATTTTAAACAAGTGTGTAGTTTAATATCCACTAGCTTCTGTTTAACCTCCCTGTTTCTCATGTGTTACTCAACATTTTACTTCCATAATCTTCAATTTCTATGCATCCCTGTAACCTTCTGCTCCAGGAGTGCCGTTTGTAATAGTGCTGTTATTTTTTTTTTAAAGGATTAAATCTGCAAGTCTGTATTCAAAAGCTCTCCCTCTTTACTCAGACTTACTGAAAATCTATTAATACAAGACAATTTTTAGTGTCTGTTAAAGGTTTCATTTCCCTTCTCCTTGCTGCTTGTCCCTGCCACTTTTGTTGCTTTTTAAGAACTAGAATCTTGTCCTCTGTTTTTTGCTTAAATATTTAACAAATAGATTCAGTTGTGTATAAATAAATCATACAAACTATTGATTAAAAATAAACTTCCCACAAACCCTGTTTGAAGGTGTTGCATTTCCCCTGACATGAATGTCTGAGTGTCCCTACCAGAGGATTTGGAAGAAGGAAGCCATAATCTTCAGAGAGATGAAATCTTGTTAGAGTAAAAAGCAGTGGTTTCTTCCTGTTTTCATGATTACTCTCCATCATTAGACAGCTGAACTCAGCCTCAGTCTGCAGGAGAGAAGGTTCAGGCTCTCTGTCTGGATGCAGGTCTGGCCATAGGAAGTTTCACTTAATCAGCATATAATAAGTGTGCTTACTTTGAAGCACTTTCCCAGGAACCCAGAGGTATCGTACCTTTGTCCTGGGTGTAGAATCCTCACTGTCCAATGGCCAGTGGGTCTGAGTAAACATGGTTAGATTAGAGTTTGCTCCACATACAGCCTTATCAGCAACCTTTAATCAACATCCCCTTCTGGAAAAATCATACAGAAAGGTTCTTATTCTCTATTTTGTGTGTGGGGGGTCTAGATACTCTTATGGAGTTTTTAATAAGTTATATACTTATTAAAGTCTATAGACTGGAGAAACTTATTAAAAATCTCCCCCTGCCCTGTTAAATTCTGAGGAGTTTGAGTGATATCTACCAAGCACTATTGGTTTAATTTCAATTAAATCTTATAGGACTTTTCCATAAAGGCAATGCCCATTCATTTAAAAAAATGAACCCATCAGAAAAGACCTGTGTTTTTTTTAAATGAAATTGCACCAGGGTCCTTGTCACTTCCTGTGCTGTAGCAAAAGATAGTATGTTGCTGATGACAGCGATGGCTCTTGGTTCTTATCTGATTCACAGCCAGTGCAGGCTCCAGACACTGCAGTTTCCAGCAGATAAAGAAGTACACCTTATATAGATGTTGTCCTCCTACCTATGTTGATATAGTGAGATGTACACACTTTGTGTGCTGTTTGGACTAGTAGAGCACTGGGAGTGTGTGTGCCAAGAATGCATGGCAGCTAGTTCTGTTGGCTCAGCATTAGCGTGATGATAGAGCTGGTGTGAAGTGAGGAGAGAGTGAGACCTAGTACGTGGATAGTTTTGATTCACTAGATGGCTTTAATATGACAATGCTGGGCCTTTGCTTATCGCATCTTAGGCCATCTGAAAATGGTTTCTGTGTCAGGATCTGGCCTTTGATTAAAAATAAAAAGGATTGCATCTTTTGGTAGTGCAGGAGACCGCATTGCATTGTGATCTGCATAGGGCTGGCAGAATTCAGGCTAGGCCAATGATTGCAGGGGAGACATCCTGCAGGTCCTGTGCTTCCTTTGGAAGTTGTATTAGTGACCTCAGCTGAGGGCCCACCCGTTCATGCTCTAGTTTGAAGATCCCAAGGCTCGTTCCAAAGTAAATTGTGCTTGGTATGGCTGGAGCAGGACTTCCCCTGCCTATAGCCACACCCCCAGTGAACCAGTTCATCCCAGTCCTCCATGCTGAAGGTGAGGTCCCAGTGGGAGAAGCTGTGCACACATCTCCATTGCACATGGGTTCTTGGCACAGTTGTGTAGGCTGCAATGCTCTGAAACTGGGCATGTCAGAGCCCGGACCAGTAACAAATATTCAAATCTGTCCTAATTCCAAAGTGCAAGACTCCCTCCCCCGGCTGTGCAGAGAGCACTGTAAAAAGTTGAGTGTCTGCAAAAGCATGTATGTAGCTCAGTGGGGTCTCTGCCTGTGGATGTCCATGTAAATGCAGGACCTGCCAGGGGTTGGTAGTTTGCAAACAACATCACTGAAGGAGAGGGATCCTCACATTGGCCCAAGCCCTTCAGCCCAAACAAAGCAGATTTATTAACAGCAGATTTAAGTGATAAGTAGCAGACAGACCAGAGTTGGTTAAGAAACAAAAGTAAATTTGCAGTCCAAGATCTACAAACAAAGCAGGTTTTGAATCAAACAGTGTCTCATCTTGATAGATGGTACAAACAACTTTCTGTTCTTGGGACCCAAGCTGGAACTGCCTTCCAGCTCGGAGCCCTCCTTCCCCAGTTCAGTCTGCCCTCTGGACGTTTCTTTCAGGTGTTGAGTTGGGGGGAGGAGGGAGAGGCCAGTGCTGATGTCACTTCCCTTCTTTTATAGTTTCTTCCAGCTTGCTGACAAGATCTTCTGCTATGAAGTGGGGTCCTCCCTCATTGGTCAAGCAGTCTCCATTGTTTACATGCTCTCTCTGAGAAGTCTTCTGGGATGGCCTTTAGGAAAGTGGATTCCTTTTAGTGGGCCATCAGCACATTCAGCAGCTCCATTGTTGTAACTGAAAGGCTGGTTGTGGGTGTTCCCAGCCTCACAACATATTTCAGTAACGTGTGCACGCGCACAGCAAAACTTCACATACAATCATAGCACATTAGGATCCAATGGGATATTCATGTTGAACAGATCAAGACTTTTACAGTGGTATCTCACATGGCATATTCTGTACAAAACATAACACAACTAAATGACAGCAGTGAATGGGGGGTTCCAGGCTGCTTTGAGGTAGTGCCATACCATTTACCTCCAAGCTTCCTCTTGCCACTTAGAACATGAAATGTGTCCCACTGGTACAGTAACTATTCCTTGGTTAAGGAGATCTACACCCCATGTGGGTGTTAGGGTTTTTAAAAAAATTAATATTTAAAGCAGTAGCTCCTAGAAGCTTTGAGATCAGGTTCCATTGCACAGGGCACTGCACATATGCATAGTGAGAGACAGTACCTGCCCTGGAGAGCTCATGCTCTAAATACAGAAGACCAGATAAAAAGAAAGAGGGGAACCAGAGGCCTAGAGAGAGGAAGGGACTTGTCCAAGGTTGCAGAGCAGGTCAGGGCAGATTGACTGCAGTAACTTAAAAGAAGTTACAGGCTTGAAGCAGAAATGACCAGGTGAAGTTCTCTGGCCTTTGTTATACAGGTTAGGCTAGCGTGATTATAATTCCTTCTGGACTTGAAATCAATGAACCTGCGTTTCCTGACTGCTAGCCTGGTGCCCCATTTACTGGACCAAGCTGCCTTTCCTCTCATTGCAGAAGCTTTTAGTGAAGCTCAGACACTGCCCTGGGATGTAAAAACTGATGGTTACCGTGATGGTAGGTTCAGATCCTGTCGCTATTGTTCCAGTGAGGCCCAACATTCCCTTCAAGCAGTCCTTGACACCAGCCAGGCAAGAAGAGTGCTACATCTTTGGTCCTCTCCACAACAGGGGACGATATAGGATGTACCAAGCACAGACTGTATCTTGGTCTCTGTGCTTGGATAAGGTGCTGCTGATTTGTGTTGACTGTGCCAAGTATATTATCACAAGTTAACAGAAACCAAAACTGAAGCTGCTGTCACAGAAATAAGCACTTTACAGCAGGGAATAAAATAATTTTCTAATACACATTTCCTATCATTTTAAGGATCTCTTTGAGTTTCCAGCTAACTTCATAATGATTAAATGTATGCTAATGTTATGAATTTGCCAATGCCAAATACAGCATAAGATACTAATGACTGTTTTAATTCGCATTAGTAAACTACAGGCTGCTAATGTGCTTGTCACTGGAGCATAATATGCATCTGTACCTACTGCATGCACCAGGCTAATGGAGTATAACACAGCTATTTATGGGAGGGTCATTAGAATAAGGTTGTCGATTTCCAAGCTAATTGTTTGTTTGAAATGATACACGGGAACAAACTCCCTGCCCACTAGGTGGTTAATGCAGACAAGGCTGAGGCTGTTATCTGATTAGGTAAATGAGCCAAGACCAAATAAACCTTTTTAAAGAGCCCTTGCAAATTGTGCTTAAATGCAGCTCTGCTCAATATGTCAACTCCCCTCCGGCGCCCAAAGCCCCTGGCTCCCCACTGATAGTCATCCTTTCCTTTTAGGGCTGGTGAGTTGTCTTAACTCAATGTGAAAGGTCAAGGCAAAAGTCTTTAAAACTCTTCATTGTGTACAGTTCCTGCTCTTCCTTCTCAGGTCAGCCTAGCTCTCACTATTGCTTCTCTGCTAGGAACACTTGGAATCTGTGTGTGCCAGCATCACTTCGCTTACTACTTTACACTTTCTGTGAAAAGACAGCAAAGGACTGGGAGCCAGGACTCCTGGGATTCTGTTCTGTTTCTGCCACTGACTGGCTTTGTGCGTCACCTTCCTTGAGCTAGTTAATTTCACCAACAGTTTTAAATTTGGGTAGCTAGTTTTAGGTGCCAGAGTTTGAATATTCAGGTATTCATGCCTAGATGCTTCTGCAAAATGAGCCTGTTACACATCCCTCCTGTGGATTGCCTCTGAAGGCACACTTCCCCTAGAGCCACTGCCCCCAGCCTGCAGACATGGCCAGCGAGCTTTGCTTTTCGACCCGTCTCTTAGTGATAGCTTGCACAAGCTGCGATTCCAACACAGTCCTCCATACAACATCCTCCTCTCAGGTGACAAAGTACAGTCCTCCAGGGACAGACAATGCAGTAAACAAAAGGCTCTGGCTTTAAATGTGGTTCCATGCCTAGCACATGGTGTGGCCAATCTACACAAGCAAAGTCTCAGGAGCATAGTCAGGGCTCTAGTGAGCAAGTCAGTTGGCCTTTTGAAAAGGGGGCTTCAGGGCTCGGAGTGCTCAGCAAGTGCTGAACTCTCTGGAAAATCTGGACCAGCATGGCTTGTGCAGGATCATGCAGGAGGTTGGTAGTAAAATGGGAACTAGAATACAGATGTGGTTCAGAGCAGAGGGGGGGAGCCATGAGACCATCCTGATTCCTGCCATGAGTCAGCCTCCCCACCACACCCAAGGAGGTGCGATTTCCTGCTCTTAAGAATCAGACTTCCTCTTGTCTGACTCAGCCAGCTGCTGCGCCTGCCCCCACAGCCACAGAGTGCAAAGGCATTGATCAGAAATCTGTTCTTGTGCTAAATGGGGAGGAGCTGAGCAGCCTCTGCCTCTGCAGCCTGAACAAGCAGACTGATCTGAATTCTTCCATTCTGCCCCACACAAGAGTTCACTGGGCACGGCCAAGCAGTGGCCAGGGCTGCTGATGGTGGCTTTTCATAGTGGCCATGGATGTTTGGTCTTTCTGGCTGGCTGCAGTTTAAAATATTACTTGGTTAACTGGAGGCATTTTTCTAAATTGTAGCTGCCTTCCCAGCTGATGGATTCCAACAGGGGGCACTGCATCTGCTGCTGCTGATATTGCTGCATGGGGTTCTTGGCAAACGTGCTTTAGAAGCCGCTGTGGTGTTGCCGGAGCAACGTTGGTTCATTTCCCAGGTCTGTGAATAGGCATTCCCATAATGCAGTGCCCTGGATTACAGCTTTGCCTTGACTGCCTCCATCTTTTCCCTCTCGGCTCATGCTCCAAACAGAGTTGGTTTCTCAGCTCTCACTTGTGGGGCAGTTCTTCCAGCCTCTTTTGTTCAGTAGGTTCTAAACATCTTGTAGCTTCACAGCTAGGAAACATTTTCCTACCCTCTTTGTTTCTGTGGCTCACAAATAATGGTCCAGGTTCAACCCCCACACGCTGAGCCTGTGAAGGCACAGACACCCGAGGGAGGATAAGCAGGCAGAGGAGTGGGTTGTACCCAGGAGGGAAAGGAGAGCTTTAATTTCCTTGCAGGGATCCGTAGGCACCCTTCTGGGGAAGGTGGCTTAGGAGCTGTGAACTAGTCTTACCTGAGTGTCCTATTCCTTTCCCCCCTCAAATGTTTTTAGCAAACTGCATAATAACTTTCTTTCTCCTGTAGCTTTGTGCCCTGTATGTTTTTGCTTCCTTTTTCTGGGGGATTCACAGATCACCTGAGCGCAGGGGAAGTTAAAACTGGAAGCAATGTGTCTGTCTACTCTCATCAACCCCAGCTTGAGAGAGAGCTTTGATAACTGTCAGGTGGCAAGGGGACTGAAATGTGCTATTACCACAGATGCTGTATGTAAGTCAGAGACAGAGGGTGCCCTTACTCTACTGACATGCCCCAGTGCGATGTGTGTGCATGGCTCTTCACAGCATAGGTATAAATACAATCTAGAAAGCAATGGATTCCCTGGCCTTGAAAGCTGGGTTGCCCTTAACCATTGTGCAAAGTATACACTGGGCACGGAAGCCTCTTGAGTTGCCATTCAATGGGTCTGGGGCACCAACTAGTCCTTGGGGTTTGAGGGTGCTCCTTCCCTGAACCCCTCTGCAGTGATTCACAGAGCAGGCTGGGTGCTGCCTTCATGCTCCCCTGGACTGTCAGGGAGAAGGCCCCTTATACCGCGCCCACCCCCAATGTCAGCTTCATCCTGTCCCATCTCAGGGTCATGGCTAACATGGGGCATGGAGGGGTCCATTCAGCTGTGTCATCACCACGTGCTAGTCAGCATGTTAGTATTGTTGCCTCCTGCTCCTCAAGCTGTGCCTTTCGGGTGTTGTCTCTGATGGCTTTAAGAAAATGCATGAATCCCGTTCCACCGGTTCCCCTGTCTGAGTGCATGGATGTGCCCTCATGGAGATAGCTCCCGAGCTGCTGCTCTGCTCTGCATCTCCTTGCCGGGATGGTGATGTACTTGGTGGCGATCTGTATGTGATAGCTCCGTAGTGCCACCAGCGCCAACACACACTTGTTGAAAGCTGCACGCAGGTCTGCGTCTCCTGTTGCCAGGACAAAGTGCCGGAGGGAGGGGCCAGAAGCTATGGTCTGGATGAAGGCCCTGTGAGCTGCTGGCATGTAATCCCTCATGCAACTGAGATATTCTGCTGAGAACCCTGCAACAGCAAGACAAGCGCATGAGTTTTGTGAGGAACAGCGTGTTTCCCAAAGCATATGCCAGCTCAAAACAGTAGTGATTACCCAGCACAGCCCTACTCTGTGTCTGCTGTCAACAGGAAGAGTGCAAATATCACTCTTCTGATGACTGAGTTACCAAAACTAATGCAAATCCTTGGCCACCGGGATGACTGACACTCCTTCCTAATTCTAATGCCCTGCTCTAACCTGCTCTCTTGCTGAAGTACTGTTTTCCTCTGAAAACTAGGGGAGGAATGGGCTCTGGTAAAATTCTACCCATCTGAGTTATCCGGGCCAGGAGGGGGGGGGTCCATGCGTGTGTGTGTGTGTGTGTGTGTCCCTCCCCGTCCCTGACCACATACTCTGGCAGGAGTCTTCTGGACTAGCCTGCTAATCTAGTGGTTGCAGAATCTTAATCTCTTGATGAAAGGTTTATGTACTAGTCCCAGGCTAACTGCCGCTTCCAACCACTGGTTTCGTACCACTGATATTTCCACTTACCCTGTGCTGGGCTGTCTCGGATTCCTAGCAGTACATCAAAGCACTGTAATGTAGAGCTCTGTGCCGCACTGCCGCCGGAGAACTGCCTGGGGCTGTCCCATACCCCCTCATACACCAGCCCCTCGGGCATCAGGGAATTGTCCTTCCAACTAGTTCCAAAAACAGGAAAAGAGAAGCAACTGTATGTTTTCACCTGTACTGAATGTGCTAGCTGTGTGCTGGGGTTTCTGCATGGCTTGACCTGCCATTGTGATGTATGCTAGTGATTTGCAGCCCAGGTAACTCCTGGTGGAAGGCAGCTGTTTCTGGAAACAGCGCTTCTGTAGTAAAGCAGCCCAGTGCAAGATCTTCTGTGTTCTGTTAATTCAGGTGACTTCTGTACCACCAAGGCCTGTCCTATCCACCAGTTTATCCCTAGCATGGAAACACTGTGCTACCTTCAATCAGGGGAACTCTGGGCAGCGACGCAGGCTTCCAGGCAGCAGTGTGGTGTTGAACAGGGAGCTTCTTAGTTCTTGAGCCAACAAGGGCTAACTCTGTCATGTGATGGGCAAAGTTTCTAAGGTAACATCATGGTAGGGTAACCAGATAACAAGTGTGAAATATCGGGGTGTGGCTTTGGGGGTAATAGGGTCCTATATAAGACACAGCCCAGACTATTGGGATGTCTGGCCACCCTTCATCATGGCTCACTGGTCCAACTTTTTGTAAAGTGGCCACCACTTGCCAGAGAAGATGAGACCCAGATTAAAATAAAGGGGAACGGGAAAGGAGCTGGGGTCAGCAGACTCCAGAAATGGGATGTGGCAGGTAAATATCCACTCTTACTGGGAAGTGAGAACCTAGTGTGCATTTATGAAATGATGGAGCAAATGTTGGTGCCTAATGATATAGATAAATGGGGAAAACAGCCAAGTGGGTACATTCTCCCTCCTTATACCTAATTGGAAATTATAAACCATCTGCTTTGGGGCAGGAGCAACCACTAACTGAGTGGGATGGGGAGAATTTTTTTCTCTAGTAGGCAGATGACACGTAATTGCTGTTTCTGACACCATCTGATGCTGGTCCCTACAAGAGACACGGTATTGATCTGATGCAGTCTAGTGACTCCTCTCTTCCTAATAAGAGAGTGATGCAGGGAAGGTACATACCCTGAGAGGTAGATGCGAAAGGATCTGAAAAACACTCCTGGATTTACATGCTCTGTTGAGAGATGGAACATTAATTCTGGTTAATGAGGGCATTGGAACCATAAGCAAGGTATTAAACTAACCCTCGGAGCCCTGACTTTTCAGATGGCTGGCAATGTGAGTGCTAAGGGTGATTTGTGAGAGATCCCATGTGATGCTTCCTGACTGGTTTAAAGTATTCAATCTGTTCAGGCTGACATGGCATTCTAAAAATGTATCCTCTACTCCTGAACCCAGCACTGCACAAATTTGAGTGATCACATTATCCTGTGGGGAGGGCAGGCAAGCAAAGGCCTTCCCTGAAACTGCAATCCATGGCAGCTCACTGGGAACTGGCTCTGCTGTTGGCATGGGGGATTGGCGCATTGTTCTCTGGTGCCATACAGCAAACCTCTCCTCCTGCCAGATAGGCCGGGCTCTGCCCAAGCCACGCATGTACAGCAGTTGGCAGACATCCATTGCCCGCAAGCACTGGGACATTGTGAGTGAGGTAAGTGCCTGTAAAGATGAAGTGAGCACCTGGTACTGGCAGTTAGCATTGGTTGCTGTGCTCACCATTTAGTGAGTCAAAGTGATTTGCATAAATAATCCCAGAAGGCATTGATACGGCTTTAGCACCAGGGATGACAACTCGTGTACAGAATGTAGTGACATGGATCCAATTTTGAACATCAGTCTCATGCTTATTTCAGTTTGTAGAAACACCGCTGTCTGTTACCTGTATCTGTGATCTGTCTTGGGGATGCTGACTGGCAGATGCATTAAAATATCTATTTGAGACAAGCTTACAATAAAGTGTGTCTCACTTCAGCCCCTGCAGAGCAGGGATGTTGCTAGGGAGTGGGGGCTGTCTCTAGGGATGGGGAAATGAGCTTTCTCTGGCTGAAAAAACTTCTAGGGATTCCCAGTCTTACACATGTGGGAAGAATGCAGGAGCTTCCTTGATCAGCATCAAACTCAAAAAACTGTGTGGTGTTTCCCAATGAGTTAAGTGCCTATCTGACCGCAAGGGACGCTCTGCAGCAGCTTCAGATAGGTAGGAGTAAAACATGCAGGCTACAAATTGTTGTGGTGGGGGTGTGTGTCTGCTTGGAATGAATAAAATAGGGACATTGCTGCATTAATTTAAATTTTGTTGTGATGTTAGGTGAGAAATGGCAAGCATGGCTATCCAGTCTAAACACTTACCGTGAATCAGTCTGAAAGCTTCACGCATCTTGCATATAGACAAGGCCACGTCCTGCAGCGCTCTTTTTAAGGTGCAAAGGTCATGGTGCAAAACGGCATTGACAATAATGGGGATTGCCTTGGAGGGAACAGAGGAAAAGGTCTTGGTATTCAGAACACACAGGTTAGACTTCCTGAGGCATGAAACTGCAGAGAGGCCTAGGTACTGCAGAAGCCATCACCAGCACTGGTATGGAATGAAGCTCTGCTCTTAGCCCAGGTGCCTCCATCAGCAGGGACTGACTGACAGTGGTGGCCATAAATAGTGCCATCCTCTTAAAGAGATGGTGTCCAACCCCTTCTTGCCAGCTCTGCAGCTGAGACATTGCAGAGAGAGGCTTAAGGTACTCCAGTGGCCAAGAACATCAGGGAAGGGTGGGAAATGACACAGCTAGCTGCAGACCATCTTGCTCTCATGGGGGGGGGGGGAAAGGGGCGGCCCTGGAATTCTATCTGTGGGCAAATAAGGAGAAAACTGATTTCAGCCGCTGCTGGGTGAAGGATGGAAAGTTCTTCTACAACACAAGGTTTCAGATGGATGCTGGAAAAACCTGCACTTGGACTTGGTCGTCATGTCCCAGGAGCGTTTGATCATGTTAAGTTGCCATGAAATCTACTGGGCAGAAAGCGGTGCTCCTGTGAGGTAAATGTCATTGAGGTTTTAAGCAGCACTTCAGTCTTGTAAATGAGCAAGCTTGTCCTGCTGTTCCATTAGGACTCTACCTTGATTCCACCTGCAGCCGCTGCTTCAACAAGAAGAGACACTAGAAAGAAACCTTTGCTGCTGTCCCCTCCGGGGAATGAAAACAGGATGTCAAGGTTCCTGAAAGAAAAAAGATACATTCCCCAAGGCTAAATCAGCAAAATGAGTCTACTGCAATAATAATTTGCACCGTTTGCCTTGGATACAGTTTCTGAGCATCATATACAATGTAAAAATATCATTAAGTAGAAGTAAGTGCGGAATCCAAAAGAAAACGTGCAATGGCTTTTGTGTGCGTCAAGTTACACAGTGAGCTTAGATGAAATGCGTGTAGAAACCTTAATTAGGCCTCATAACACCCACTGAGGCTAATATATAGAAATGGCTCTGAATTCAGTTGTGTAAAGTGATATGCGTGCGCATGCTCTAAATATGTATGGGAATGGAACAAACCACTCAATTCTGCAGGTTAGTTCATACTGAGCTGGTACTCTTGCATGCACTTCCCACTGGAGGTGGGATTTCCAGCTCATGGAGATATAGCCATGCTAGCTTGATTGGTGCTAGCATGCTAAAAACAGAATGTAACCATGGCTGGGGGAGGGTGCACTTAAGTACAGACCTGTCCAAGACATTACTTATGTACTCGGGGTGGCTAGCCCCTCCCACCCGTGGTGGCTGCACACTGTTTAATGTGCTATGTATGTCTGGGAATTGCACCCCCAGCTCAAAGGGTAGACAAAGCTCTTGTGGCACAGTGATCCTGTCATTCTCTAGGTGAAACAAGATCTACTTACTCAATATTCAGGGGTCTCCAGTCATGATCCATGGCAGAAGAGCAATGAAGGAAGACAAAATAAAAGCAGCTTTAAAATCTCTCCTCCTCACTGCTACATTAAGACAGTCCAGGGCTGTTGTGTGGCAAAGACCCAGGTTTTCAAAGTTAGACCGGTGAGGGGACACAACCCAGCCAATGAGAGAATCCTAAATGGGGATGCAGAGACCATTGGGTTTCAGCTTCCAATCACAGATGAGGGCTCAACTGTGGGAAGAGAGCAGCCCCTACTCAGGGTCTCATCCTGCCCCTGCCAGAGCTCTGTGTAACCCCAAGCGTCCTAAGTGCTAAATGAAATGTCCTATGAGGAGGTTTGCACCAGACAGGATGCTGGGGTCAGTTAATTGGCACCAGTAGGTGAAAGTGTCCGGACAGTATCTTCGATCACACTGATTGGATTCACTCTAATACATCAATGTGCAGCCAAGTGACCAGATCTGCTCATGACCTACAAGTGTAGTGTAGAGTGTTGCTATAGCATGCAAAGCGCTGTGATGTCTGACACAAGTTGTCCTGGGGCTCTCGGCTCGACATACCCATAGGGGTCTCTCTTCTTCCAGTTTGCCAAAACACAATCTGCATAGACTAGGATGGGTGGCAGGTTAAGAAGCTTTGAGATCGTACAGTAAGGCACCGCAAGCACTCTGGGTAGGATCTAGGGTAAACAAGAATGTTAAATAGCAGCAGAAGGCTACTGTGCTGGGCAGTGAAACAGAGGAGAACCTGGGGAGATGCACCATGTTGGGGTAAACTCTGCTCCTAACAAGGAGAAATTTAGCCAGAGGGGGTGGATCCCCCTGCAGCTTGGGGCACAAGGGGGTACCATGAACCCTGGGCACAGTCAGCCCCTGCCTTTCACCTGCCTCCTTATATTGATAACCCTGTTCAATAGGATGGCGTCCAGGCTCAGGGCCCCTGAAGAGATCATGCTCTTTACCACTGTTCATTTGCGTCCTCCAATGCAGAGGGTGCTTGGCTAGCTGGGCCTGTCTGTCACAGGGCAGACAGGGGTTTGTGTTAATTCTGAGCAGCACATGCTGTACAGCTGGTAACATGCTGGTAGGTAGGCTAGTAACACTTCCCACCACTGTTTTTGCCATCTCTGACCCACCCTAGTGAAATGGGAGCCAGGCCAGTGATGAGGTGTTGGCTTCACTTATGATGGAAGATCAGGATGTAGAATAGCAAGCAGTAATAATGGCGCTGACCTTCACTGTCTGTCTGCAGCCTCCTTGCCATACGTATCCCATTGTGATGAAGCCAAGAGCCAGGTGAGCCAGGCGTAGCTGCTTGTGTCCTCGCAGGTATTGTGTGCTGAGCAGTGGCATCTGGGAGGGAAAATGGCATTAGTGCATTAATGCAGCCTCAGTGTGAGAGTTGCATATAACCTGCTGCATACAACACTGGTAACTATCGAACCTTCGCCACTTCCCTGCGGAGCTGGTGTTCCTCTATCAGCTGGGGCAGGTTGGCAGCAACATTCATCCAGGGAGCGTAATAATCAGGCAGCTTTGTCTATATTAAAGAAATATAAATTAGGGCGTTACTGTGTAGGCATACTTAGTGTCTTGCCTCTAATGCTGGGCTCCAGCACATCACCTTGGAGCCCAGCGAGCATGCAGTGAGAATTCAAAGGTGAATGCTGGGGGGAGTGGGGAATAATAGCAGGCCTGGAAATATTAGAATATTCTGCCTCTGCAGCCTCTTCCCCTCTCAGCTAAAGGTGGGTAACTGTCAAAGTAAAACAATTTTGAAAGTCATTTGTTCAAAAACAAAACAAAACCCAAAAAAACACATTAAACTGTGTGGCAGACAACATATTGACTTGTCTGACCATGCTCTATGGGCATGGGTAATTTAGTTTGGCCAGCATAATGAGAACAGGCAGAAAGATGCATTTGTCAAGCAAGATTGGTTATTTTAATTTTAGATAACTCAGACACTACGTAAGTATCATGCGAGATGGAAACTTTTTGGTTTTGTTCAGTTAGTGATGGGGAAACTCCCATTTTAGAAACCACCCTGGCCTTGATGGTACTTTTTAGCATGTTGTAAACATAGATCTAAGGATTAGATGCTTTGCTTCCTATTTATTGGTTTCTCACTGTACATTTATGGAGCCTGAAATTTGTCCTGATTTTCCTTTTTCTGGCCTGATTTGTGTCTACCATTTGGAAACCACCGAAAAAAGTGCAGAGAACAAATACAGTATTGTGTCAGAAACCTAATCAACCTGTTTTTTTTTTTTTTTTTCCCCCACTACCCTATGATGAAATGATACTTCAATCTATTACTGACCGTTGACATTTTGCTCATGAGCTTTCCAGGTTTCTGTTCTGCTCTGGTGGATGTTTTGACCTTTGCTCAATCTGATACAAATTTGTAGCTCCCCAGACACTTCACTATATAATCACAATGAGGTACAATGTGCATTCACGTGGACTGAAGTTTATAGGTATTTTAAACAAATGTAATTTGTGGGCCTCAGTCAGATTTGTACCCGGTAACTACTGACTTTCTCTGGTGTGAGATCAGAATCTGGCCTGTTCTGACTGGAACGTATTTGTAGAGCATCACTTCAGGCTGCTGTACTTTGGGGCTGGAAAACAAGCCTTGTCATGTGAGGCTGAAGGAGCTCAATTGATTCAGTTTATCCAAGAGAAAGTAGAGAGATGACTCTCACTGAGTGTGGATACTTGCCTATCTGATAGTAGGGAGCTCTTAAAACCTTTCTGACAAACACATAACCAGATCCAATGGCTGGAAGTTGAAGTTAGATGTAAATTTCCTAGCTTTGAGGATAATTAATCTTACTTCAAGGATACTCTTCAATGAAAGGTCTTAGCAGGCGAGGTGGTGGACTCATGATCACTGGGAGTATATAACATAAAATAGGCCATAGAATTTCTCCGAGCAGTGGGATTAAAGCATGCGTGCAGGGGGTTGGGCTGGTCCATTTTGGCCTTGGAATCTGTGGATGTATGAATCTCCCTGTTCATCTCCTTTTGCCATGGGAAGAACAGGATTGCCTGCGTTGTCATCAATGTGTTCATGATGCTTACAGCTCTGCATTAAAACGATGATAATCAAATCTCATGCTTCAGGGTTCAGCTGGTTCCTCCTCTTCTCTCCCCTCCCTCCCTCCCCCGATGCACAATTGGTTAAATGTGTTTTGGGTTTGTTTGGTTTGTTTTTTTTTTTTTTCTACGAAGCATCAGAGGTTGGTCGTAGCTGGAGAAGGGAGACTGTTGGTCTGAAGTGGTACAGAGAATTCTCTCTAAATACTAGGCTGATGAATCTTGCTCAAATGCTCAGGGTCCTCTAACTGAGGGAGGGGGCACGGGCACGGGTGGGACAGGAAGGATATTCTTCTTCCAGATCAGATTGTCAGGGAACTTTTAGTATTTTTTGCTTTCCGTGACAATGTGGGGGTGCAGGTCACTTGCCATGATTATCTGAGCTTATCTAATCAATTCCCTGCCATGGCAAGGCCTCATGTGTTGGTCTCTCCTGTTCTCTCTCTGGGGTTCACAGGTTAGTCAGACTGGTCTCCAGATCACTGAAATGCTTTAAATTTTGAGGGTTAATATAGGGCTCTGAGGGTAAAAATTAATGGTCCGTGATATTGATAGGAGGTCAGATAAGATCTGTTGGCCCCATCTGGCCTTAAACACTCTGAAACTAAGAAAACATGAAATGGTTAGACATTTCTGGAATTGTTGTCCTTAGGTCTCATTAAAAGTGAATGGAGCTTTTGAAAATAAATGACTTAAGTAGCTGTTACACTAAACATATAGAGTTTTTCATAGAATAGTTTATCCATCAAGTCTTAAACTAGATGCTAACAGCAACACACTTGCAATTGGTTTACATTCTCAACCATTATTTGGCTTTTTTAATACACATCTGACTTTACAAATGACACGCAATGACAGGACAGACTTCCAGCGAATGGTTTAAGGTATACATTTGCTACCAGATGGTTAATGCCAGTGCTGACTGAACCCGGTGACATTCTAAAGAGAGAGTGCTTAACCATGCTTGTGGCTGCTTCCATCACGTCATACTGACTCAACATACAGACATTCTAGGATTCAGAGTGATGTTCAGGTGTTACTGTGTGCTGTGTTGTTGCATGATGTTGGTGCATGAGGGGTGTGTGGTGAGGGGATCCGTCCATTTGAGATACATGTTGCACAGATTTAGCAGCTGGACCGAGGAATCCACTGTCAGCGTAGTTTCTCTTGTGCAAATAACAAAATTGCTGTATGCAAATTCGCTGAAGAGTAAATGGGATGATTTTTTACTTCTGATAGCACAATGGTTGAGGACTCTTGGCGTGACACAGATTCATGCCTTACCATAGTTGTATACCCATAGGTCCAAACAGTAACGTCAAAATTGCTAATAATTAAAACATTGGGCAGTAACAGACTGCAAAACCCATTGATCATTCAACATGGTGATATCTTGAACAAAAAGCTCACAGCCATGCTTGTAGCTGCTTGCTGCTTCACACTGACTCAACAGACATTTTAAGTTTCAGAATGACACAGAAAGCAATTTTTCTGGAAGATTAATGCATAGATAAAATAAAAGAACAAATATATATTACAAAAAGCAATTACACAATAATTCCTATTATAAAACGTTAGGTGCTCATTTATAGTTGCCAATATATACACACACGATTCCTTACAATAATTTGCTATTTTTATATACCAATTTATATTAGTGTAGATATGTAAATGCTAATATATATATCTAGGGCTGTCAAATGATTAAAAAGATTAATCTCACTGCTAACCAATAATGGAATACCATTTATTTTAAATATTTTTGCATGTTTTCTACATTTTCAGATATATTTATTTCAATTACAACACAGAATACAAAATGCACAGTCTTCCTACAAATATTTATAATAAAAATAATATAAACCAAAGAAATAGTATTTTTCCATTCACCTCAAAGTTCTGTAGTGCAATCTCTATTGTGAAAGTGCAACTTACAAATGTAGGGGTTTTTGTTACATAACTGCACTCAAAAACAATATAAAACTTCACAGGCTACAAGTCCATTCTGTCATCCTTCTTGTTCAGTCAGTCACTAAGACAAACAAGTTTGTTTGCATTTATGGGAGATAATGTTGCCTGCTTTTTACTTACATCACCTGAAAGTGAGAACAGGCATTTGCATGGCACTGTTGTAGCTGGTGTTGCAAGGTAATTATGTGCCAGACATGCTAAACATTTGTATGCCCCTTCATGCTTCGGCCACCATTTCAGAGGACATACTAGTACTTTTATTTACAAATATTTGCACTGTTTAAAAAAAAAAGAGCTCTGTACACTTTGTATTGTGTTATAATTGCAATCAATATATTTTAAAAGATATTCATAATAAATTGAACTTGGTATCTATTCCTAACAGTGCGATTTAAAACCAATTTTTCTAATTGAGTTGTTTTGAGTTAATTACTTGAGTTAACTGATAAACTGACAGTCCCAAGACAGACAGAATTAGTAAGCGGCAGTAAGTATATATTGGTTTAGCAGACGTGCTGGGTAAAATTTTAACTTGCCACTATAATACTAAAATGCTTACCAGTGGGTCTGGGAGAACAAAGCCGCATTCTTCTGAAACATGAAATTCCTCCAGGTTCTGTAGACTCTCACATTTATCTTTCTGTTCCATGTCTATGATGTAGCTTCTTATCTGCCTGCGAGTCAGCTTCTGAGCAATGAGGAACGTATCACTACATGAAGAGTAGACATTGCCCTATCCTTTCATTTACTTACCTCCTCTCTGTTTAAATTGTTTGTATTCTATGGGGAATTTTTTTGTTCCCCAGTCACAATCACCTGATGCCTTGTTCTGTTTTCTGTTCTGTGGACAGCAAATTAAAATAGTATCACTGCTTCCTCTTAGTGTTTCTTTGTTAATGAGGTTTGGGAAGTCAGAGCTGAATCCATCCCATACCAAGTATGTGTCTTTTAGAGATGCAAATTAACTCTGACCTAAGGAACAAATGCCATGTGACCAGGACCAAGCCAGTTTGTTGGGAAACTGGTCGTTTTTCTCTCCCCTGCTATAAATTAATTTGATTGCACAAACGTACTTTTTTGTGTCTTGGTGCTTGTCCTCCTGAAGGATCACAGTTTATCAAATTTTACAGACCAAAGTCTGTTAAGTCATCGTCTCTGAAGAAGACTCATTTCTGAAATGGGATATGGCAGCTATTAAATAGGATGCAGCAACACAATATAAAAGATTGGGCAGGAAATGTGAGAAAGAAAGGGGAATTGAGAGGCAGAGTTTCTGGACCCTGTTTTTAATGACTAGGATGGAACTTTCAGCACCTGCATGTCTATGATGTAGGTGCTTTTGCAGAGTTTCTGCCAAGTGTCTGAGCCACCCTGCAGTTGGCAGCAGCACCTGGAAGGTGTGTGCTCCCCTATCAGATTTGGTCTGGATCATTATTCATATTTAAATGCTTTCTTGAGTAGCAGATGTCTCTCCAAGCTATCCTCACTTCTGTCTGTGTGAACAGGTCCTTTCATATAAGGCTTTGAAAAGCAGACTCTTTGAAAAGCTCTGTTGCAGACTTAGGGTATGTCTGCACTGCCACCGTGGCAGGGATCAATGCAGCGGTATCGATTTGAGTGGGGTGAGTGTAGACCCATTTAGTCAATTGGAGAGCACTCTCCAGTTGACTGAGTGAGTCCACCTCCCTGAAAGGATTAAGGCTGCATTGACAGGAAGTCATCTCCCAGAAATGCAGTGCAGAGAAGACGCCATGGTACATCGACATACAGGCAAGCTACCGCCAGTGTAGACCAGCCCTTAGGGGTATTGATTTTTCACACCCTTGAAAGATGAAGGTGTGAAAGTTTTCAGTGTAGATCGGCCTTAAGTGACTTAGTTACGTTGACATAGGCCAATGGAAGTATTCTTCATGGATCTAGCTACCTCCTCTTGGGGAGGTGGGGGGAGTGACCAGATATCCTGATTTTATAGGGATGGTCCAGCTATTTAGGGCTTTTTCTTCTATAATCACCTATTAACCCAAATCTAGGTTGGCCAGGTAGTAAGAATGCAAAATCAGGATGTGGGGGAGTGAGGGGGTCACTACAGTGACAGGCTAACCACTCTCCTCTCTGTGCCGCTGTAGTGTTTGAAGCGTGGACATGCCCTTAGTTAAGATTTGCCCAGAAAACTTCTGTGACAACCACTTCCCATCCAAAATTGTCTCCTTAAAGTGTAATTCGCTACAGTGCTCATCTTGGCCACAGTGTGGCAGTGCTGTGTGAAAAATGAACAAAGGACACCAGCAACGTTCAGCGAGGAGAGAGGGAGGAATTGCGTTTCATTCAAGAGGGAAATAATTCCAATTTCCATTTGATTTCAGTTGCCAGTGAATTTTCGTGGAAATGGCCATTTAACTCTGAGACCCCCTAAAGCGGAAAGCACTTATCCTAAGGATTGAATGTCTCAGCGCTTGCCCCTCTCCTCTCAGTGACCCCAGCCTCACAGTGTGGGCCTTAAACCAGCACACAGGTGGCAGTCAGATATCTCGGGGCCTACCTACACTTGCAGCACTGCAGCTGCACTGATGCTGCTGTGCCCCTGTAGCACGTGATGGAGATGCTATCTACGCAACAGGAGTGCTTCTCTTGCCAGCATAGGGAGGTGCTTCACATCCCCTGGAAGTGGTAGCTATGTCAACAGGAGAAGCCTTCCAGTTGACTTAGTGCTATCTACATCAGAGGTTGGTCAGGAAACCTGTCAGTTGGGTGTGGCTTTTCCAGTGGGGGATAGTGGTTTGAACACAGGCCTGGGAGCCGGGAACTGCAGCGCTTCATTCCCATCTCTCACTTTGGCCTACATGTCTTAGAAAGGCATCCTTGTGCATGTGTGTATTTTTTTTTTCCAGAACTGCAGAAACATCCTTTGTGCCTAAAGTGTTGCCTTAAATGAGCCTGGCCGTGGCCAAAGGAGTATAGAGAAGCTTAGGCTTATTTAGAAAAATCATAGGTCTCAAAATATAATTGTAAATGGGGAAAAAAATCATCCAGTGAAGGTGTTTTTCTAGTGGGGGATGAGTTTTTCTGCACGAATCAGTTCTTGGACTCATATTATTTTTAAGTTTTCTTCCAGGGTGTGAATAAAAATGATCATCACTGAGGGTTCGCAGATAATTATTTACCATCCTCCAATGTTTAAGAAAACAGGTAACTAATACAAAGCAATCTAGATTGCTTGAGCTCAGCTTACTAAGCGAACAATATACATTTACCCATATTAAAAGGCAAATATATACCTGTAGGACAAATATCATAGGTCACGCTTACTTTATAGGATGGGAGGACTCTCTCTTGGGAAGCAGTGACTGGAAAAATGTGGGGTTTTGGTGAACATGATGTGACCCATCCATGCCTAGGGTACACCACCTGAAAGTATCAATGTCAGGGCTGCAAAAGGAGAGCAGATTCTTCCGGCACTGGTGGGTAATACTGAAGTTAGACTCCCCAACCA
This sequence comes from Mesoclemmys tuberculata, assembly GCA_007922155.1. NCBI lineage: Eukaryota > Metazoa > Chordata > Testudines > Chelidae > Mesoclemmys > Mesoclemmys tuberculata. Next base: position 15,306 of record ML675604.1, on the reverse strand, counting down.
GCCACACAGTGCTTTGGATTTCCCCACAGTGGTTATCAAGAAGCTAAACAAAAAATACTCAGCCAGTCTGCGATGTTGTCAGTTCTGAGACCCACATCTCCATGCAGGGAGCCTCCCCTGACTCCTGGGGTGGGGCGTGCCCCTGCAGCAACTGTTGACACCAGAGGCTTTCAAGGGGGCACAGGACCTGATGGCCATGCCCATGCCTCCGCCCCTCCCTTGGCCGAGGGAGAGAGGGCCGGTGTCCCAGGGAAAACCCGTGCTGGATGCCCCTGGTGCATGGTCGAGACCTCTCTCAAAGGAGAAGTCTCCCACCAGATGGGCACAGAGGGTAAAGCATGAGGGCTCCCTTCCCAGTTCTGAGTCTGACTCGTCAAGCTCGTCCTCCCTGCGGCACCAAGATTGTTGGTCAGCCCCGCGCTCCAGGCGGAACTGATCCAGGACGGCCTCACATTGCAGATGGGCGTCACGCTCCTTTCAGTTGGGCTCAGTACCAAACATCATCCTCCTCGGAACAGGAGTCATCCCATCAGCACCGATCACATCGGCACTGACATTTGTCATCCTCGGGATTCTCAAGAGGCCAGAGCAGAACCCAGAGAGGGCACCATTGGTACCGGTCTAGTGATTTGGGCTCCCGGATGGATGACCAGCACCGACAGGAGGCTCTGCAACCGATGCCAGTGCCGGCACTGGGATGGCCACAAGGGCATTGGCAGTGGCCTTATTGGAGCCCATGGGGGGCGCAGATGGGGCAAGCAACAACCTCAGCCCTATCTCTAACAGTCCAGCTGGTACCCCCCACGCCTGGCACAGAGGACAAGGGCCATTCCTCGGATGAAGAAATGGACACTGAAGAAGGACCTCCTACAGGGCCCCATCATCAGTCCTCTTCCTCCTCTCCGGACGAGGCCACCTCCAGGGATCATAGAGCACTCCTGATAGACTTCAGAGCTCACCAGGAGCTCCTGCAGAGAGTGGCTTCAAACCTCAAATTGGAAATCAAAGAGCTGTCTGAGGAGGAGGACCCCCTCTTTGGCATGGTGGGCTTGAAGGGAACTTCAAGGGTGGCTTTGCCAGTGCACAAGAGGGTTCTCAAGCTGGCTAAAGCCCTCTGGCAAACACCGGCCTCGGTCACGCCTACATCTGAGAGCGCCAAGAAAAAATGTTATGTATCAGCAGATGGATTTGAATTTCTTTTTATCCACCCATTCCCGGGGACCTTGGTGGTGGATGCTGCTAACCAGAGGGACAGACGGGGGTCCCAGGGTGCCACCCCAAAGAATAAAGACAATAAGAAACTTGATCTCTTTGGGAGGAAAATATACTCCCCCGGGGCCCTGCAGTTCCATATAGCTAACCACCAGGTCCTGCTAGGACTCTATAACTTGAATCTGTGGAACTCCATGCAGTGGTTCGCAGAGAGGTTGCCCCAGGACCTTGCGGGGGACTTTGCCACCGTCTTGGACAAGTGTGTCACGGTGGCAGGGGTGGCCTTACAAACAGCCCCTGAGGCTTTGGACACGGCAAGCAAGGCCATAGTCTCTGCAGCGGCCATGAGACGCTGCTCTTGGCAACAATCATCGGGGCTGTCCCAGGAGGTTCAGCATTCAATACAGGAGCTGCCCTTTGATGGGGCAGGCCTGTTTTGAGACAAGACAGATGAAAACTTATATGCCCTTAAGGACTTGAGCCACACTACGCTCTTTGGGCCTTTACACTCCTGAGATCTCGAGGTGTCAGTCTCGGCCTCAGGTGCAGTGTCTGCCACAACAGCAACCCAGGCCATTTCCTAGGGCCTTTCAGCCCAGCAGGGGCACAGAGAGAAGCAGCGGGTTTGGGCACCACAACCAGTCCAACTCATCCGCAATCTCCAAGCATGGGCCACCTAAACGGCCCAACAATAAAAAGCAGTTTCGATGGTGCGCATGAGTGTGGCACCAGTACCTTCCTCCCGGATCCATCTCTATTATTTCCAGACAGGCTAAGACCGTTCTGTGCCGAGTGGCAGGGTATCACCTCAGACCGCTGGGTCCTCAAAGTAGTCCGTTGGGGATATACCCTCCAGCTTCCTGCCACTCCCCCAGACACCCCTCCAACCCCGTCCCTCTTCAGGGACCCGTCTCATGAACAACTTCTCTTGCAGGAGGTGGATGCCCTCCTTGCTCTGGGGGGTGGTCGAGGCAATTCCTCTGCATGAAATGGGGAGGGGTTTTTACTCCAGATATTTCCTCATTCCCAAAGTGAAAGGGGGTCTGAGGCCCATATTGGACCTGCATTGTCTAAACAGGTTCATAAAAAAGCTAACGTTCCACATGGGCTCCCCAGCCTCCATTATCCCTGCCCTGGATCCAGGGGATTGGTACGCCACCCTCGATCTGAAAGACGCTTACTTTCATCTCTCTATCCTGCTGAATCACAGACACTTCCTGCGGTTCATGGTGGCTGGGTCCCACTACCAGTTGACGGCCCTGCCCTTTGGCCTCTCGTCTGCTCCAAGTGTGTTCACCAAGTGTATGGGGGTAGTGGCGGCCCACCTGAGGCACAGAGGGGTGCAAATCTTCCCGTACCTGGACGACTGGTTGATCAGGGGCAGATCCAGATCCCGTGTCCAGGACAGTGCATCCCTCACATGTGTTACCTGCACCAAACTGGGGCTGCTTATAAATGAGGAGAAGTGGACTCTAACCCTGGTGCAGCGTATAGAGTTCACCAGGGCTACCCTGGATGCTTTCCAGGCCAGAGCATTTCTCATGCAATCTCGGTTCGAGGCTATGGCAGCGATTATCGGGCAGTTACACAGGTGCCCCACGACAACAGCCAGGCATTGCTTATAGCTGTTAGGGCATATGGCAGCCCTGCACATACGTGGTGAGGTTCGCTTGCCTCAAGCTCAGGCCGCTCCAATCTTGGCTGGCCTCAGAGTAAGCATCGAGCAGACACCCCTTGAACAGGATAGTCACGGTTCCTCTGGGGGTACTAACCTCCTTGGACTGGTGGAGGGACCCAGGGGCAGTGTTGGCAGGTGTTCCCTTCAGGGATCTGGCCCCATCGGTCACCTTGATATCCAATGCCTCAGATGTGGGGTGGGGAGCCCACATCAGTGCTGACCTGGGCACTCAAGGGACGTGGTCAGAGGAGGAGAAAAACCTCCACATCAATGTGAGAGAACTCAGAGCTGTCAGGTGTTCCTCGGCTTCCTGAAGGGCAAGATGGTTCAGGTGCTGACAGACAATACTGCAGCGATGTTCTACATCAACAGGTGGGGGGATCGTGCTCCTCCAGCCCTCTGCCAAGAGGCCATTTGACTTTGGGACTTCCCGGTGAGGCACGATTTTCATTTATCTGCCTCTCACCTCCTGTGGGTCAGGAACAACGAGGCAGATCACCTCAGCAGGTCGTTTCTACCCCGCCATGACTGGTCTCTACACCAGGAGGTAGTGACATTTATTTTTCAAATGTGGGGTATTCCCCAACTGGATCTGTTCACGTCATCCTGGAACAGGAAGTGCCCGAGGTTTTGCTCACTCCGGGGTCGCGAGCTGGGCTCCATATCCGATACGTTCTTCATCAGCTGGAGGGGGAACCTTATGTACGCATTTTCTCCTAATTTCACTCCTGCCCAAGGTCCTCTTGAAAATGAAGAGGGACAGAGCGGATGTCATATTGATTGCCCCAGCCTAGCCGAGACAGCACTGGTACAGCATGCTGATGGACCTATCGATCGCCCCGCCAGTGGAGCTCCCAAGGTGTGACAACCTGCTCTCCCAGGACCAGGGTTGCCTGCTGCACCTGGACCTGGACTCCCTGCACCTGATGGCCTGGAGACTCAGCTGATGGAAGGAGAGAGAGCTTGCTCGGTGCAGGTCCAACAAGTTCTGCTGGGCAGCAGAAAACCTTCCACACAGGTCATGTACCGGGCCAAGTGGAAGAGATTTACTTGTTAGGCGGAGTCACGGGGCATCTAGCCTAACCTCTCTCCTATCCAGCTGATCCTGGAGTACTTGCTCCAGCTGAAACTCCAGCGTTAGTTTCCCTAAAAGTCCACCTGGAGGCCATCTCAGTCTTCCACCAGCCAATGGAGGGGAGATTCCTTTTCTCCCATCCCATGTTGGTCAGGTTTCTCAAGGGGGTGGAGAGGCTTTACGCGCAGGTCCGAGACCTGGTGCCTCCCTGGGACCTTAACCTGGTGCTCTCTAGATGGACAGGGGCACCCCTTCGAACCAATGGCTACATGCCCGCTGCTCATCCTTTTGTGGAAGGTAGCCTTCCTGGTGGCCATCACATCAGCTAAGAGGGTTTTTGAGTTTGGAGCTTTGACCTTGGAGCCCCACTAGATGGTGTTTTATAAAGTGCGGTTGAGACCCCACCCAGCCTTCCTGCCCAAGATGGTCTCCCAATTCCACTATAATCAAGATATCTTCCACCCCATGTTCTTTCCCAAACCACACGGGCTGGAGGAGGAGCGGAGATGGCACTCCCTGGATGTCAGATGGGCCCTGGACTGGATGAGGCCATTCCGGAAATCTACACAGCTCTTCGTCGCTGTGGCGGACTGGATGAGAGGATCCCATCTCCACCCAGTGCATCTCCACGTGGATCACCACCTGCATCAAATGCTGCTACGAACAGGCAAATGCACCACTCCCAGGGGCTATTTCGGCACACTCAGCCAGGGTCCAGGTGGTCGTGGCCGCCTTCCTGGAAAGGGTGCCCCTGCAGGACATCTGCAAGGCCGCCACCTGGTCATCGGTGCACACCTTCATGTCCCGCTACATGGTCCAGCAGGCGAGAGAGGATGCAGGATTTGGCAGAGCTGTGCTGAGAGCAGCTCACTGATAACTCCAAGGTACAGCTTTGTAATCACCTATAGTGGAATGGATATGAGCAATCACTCGAAGTAGAAAACAGTTACTTACCAGTAACTGTTGTTCTTCGAGATGTGTTGCTCATATGCATTCCACACCCACCCTCCATCCCTGCTGTCGGAGCTGGCAGAAAGAAAGGACTGAGAGGCCGTGAGGTTGGCAGTGCCTTATGTGCTGCGGCATGAGTGCAGTTCTCCAGGTGTTGCCTAAGCCGACCCTACGGCATCTGCTAAGGGGAAAAAGGTTCTGGGAACCAGTGCATGATGGTGAGTGCACACCTATAGTGGAAGGGATATGAGCAATCACTCGAAGTAGAAGCACTGTGTTAGATGAAACAAACAAAGTTTATTGACGAGCAAGATTTTAAGTGATTCTAAGTCAGATTAATATAAATCAAGGGATTCATAATAAGTCAAGGAGTTCATCACAATCAACTGAAAGGTCATTCGCGTCCTAAACTAAAATTAATATTTCAGTAGCTTTCAGTCTATTATTAGTTTACCCATAGCTGGTCATGATGCCTCTTGCAACAGTGCGCCCTCCCCTCCAGTGGGTAGGTGCTGGTGTTTTGATGTTGCTTAGAAGATGGATTCCCGAGGAGAGCCCTGAGACAGACACCTCAGCTTTTTAACAAGTTTCCTCAACACCTCCTGGGGTCAGCTGATTGGCAATGGGCATGATTTCTTCCTTGAGCCAAAGTGCTCATGGTCTTAGGGCAGGCCATTGTTCCTGCATGCATGCCTCTGCTGGGTGTGGAAACACAGCTTTGTGCTGGTCTGCATCTATTCAAGCCACATGAAACTAACGTTTGGGGATATGACGTAGCAGAATTTCATTTACATAAATATGTATGACAGTGCAGGAAACATGCTACCACAACAATTTATACTCAGTATGCCATGAGCATTCCAAAAACACATTACATGACATGCTTTGCATCAGATAATACAGTTACACTGTAAGGGTGAACATGGGGTACAGCATGTCACACCTCTCCACTTGCAGAGCTGCAGGACGGTTAGCCACTAGCTAATTAGGAGGCAGAACATTGACGTTCTCTTGATATTTAGTCTTTAAAGCAATGAGTTTCCCCTATTTGCCATTCCTAGCATGATCACAGGCTTTTTCCAGAAATCGGTGCATAATACATCTAAATACAAAGTTCAACATGAGTATTCCAATCTCTATCACCAAATTTAGCATCAATACCAAATTTGTTGGGCATTTACCAGTATGTTCATTATACCATGCCTTTGTTCAGGCAATCTGGTTTTGGGGTTGGTTGGTTTAACCTTTCTTGCCCTTCACTTGCCATATGGACCCAGGCATGTGGTTAGTCCCAGTGTTTCCCCTCCATGGACCCTTGGGAATTTGGTATCTCAGGTGAGATAAGAGTTTGGGGGGAACCCTGCATGCCAGTTGGCCCTTTGTGGATCTGACTCCCAGCCCTAGAGGTCCCCCTTCCTTGGGGTCACTCGGTGATCTTTACCCCCCCCCCCAACTGCATTCTTTCCAACCCCCTTTTCCTGAAAAGTTATATTTATTCTTTCTGGGCTGAGACTGTCTGCGGTTTGTGCTTGTAGCAACCCAGGCACTGCCTCCTGTGTGTTACCTGCTTGGGGAAGTATCCCCTTCCTCCTGCCAGCAAGCTGATTAGAATGCTCACAGACACTTCCTTTTGCAGTAGAAACTGGATCCTCCTGTCTTAATGAGGCAGAATTAACTTCCACCAGCACATCAGGATGAGCATCCTGAAAACTTGAGACAGGAGTTTGGGCACTCTCTCTTACCTCCTCTTTTATACCTGAGGAGACAATCATGTGTCTGCTCCCTTTTGGAAAGCCAGCTACACAACTCCTGCTCAAAATCAGGAGCCAGCCTCCTCCTCTCCCCCCACCAGGAGACACGCTAGCCTCTCCCACCATAATTCCTGATGTTTCACCCCCATTTCCTGGGCTTTCAGCATGGTATTCTTGGCCACTGCAGCAGAAGTTGCTTCCTGCTTCCTTGTATTTCAGTCTGTCTCCCAATCAGCTACTAGGTCCAGTAAAGACAGAAATTGTTAAAACTCTCTGCTCTTTATCAAAAAGGTCTCCTGACCCCAAACGGTCAGCCACATTACCAAATCAATATGACTTTGGATCTTACCAAAATACTATCCAATCCTTTTGTAATAAACCTTTAGTTTTAGTTACTAAAGGAAAGAAACAAAGTGAGGTGTTTATCTGATTAAAGCAGTCAGATATGGACTTTCAAATCATTTGTATGTCTCTCTCATACAGTCCCTCCAATGTACATCTGCTATCTGGATGGGTCTCAGACCTTTGGATCAACTCATCTGCATCTGAAGCTGTGAAACAGGTAGGAAGCAGGAATGAAGACTGAAGACAATATGGATGCTATGCCATTGGTGGAAATGTACAGAAACGTGATGAAGTTCAGGGTCACATGAGTAAGTCATCTGTCCTTGCATGCTTTGTTTTTTTCTTTCCTTCTCTTCCCCCCCCCCCCCCCCCAAAAAAAAAAACAAACCAAAAAAACCCTGCAGAATGGTGAGCAGCCAAGCTGTTGCATGTTACATGGCTAAATGGTCCACAGGAAGGCTCACCTGGTGGGAACAAACTCCTTTTATACCCATTGTGAAAGCTAAGTATCCTTAGGGCCACTGTTAATTCACAAATAAGTTAGACTGGATACTAACGATTACTCCAGGTGCAAACACATTTGAAATCCGAATGGACAGTCTTATCTAACTTCAGATACACAGATGTAAGATGCAAATAACCATTGGAAAGGTTATGATTTGCTAAATGTGTTTATGTACAAGCCTGTACAAATGATGGTAAGTTAGCAATACTGATACTAAATAATACTATAAATATTTCCCCAACCCAGACAGTGTCACACATGAGCTCACGGTGGTTTCTTTTTAGGAAATGGAATTGGACTTCAGCAGCAGCACTAACAGCTCTTGCCCATCCCAACTAACTTCTTTCACATGGTATTAAAAGATGGTAATAGTCCTCTTTGAGAAAAAGACTGTCAAGGTTGGGGCTTTTCCTTTTAAAAACTTGGTCCAGGTCGGTGAAGAAACAAGGACTGTTAAAACCATGGATGGCACATAACTCTTGCCTTCAGGGAGGGCAACTGTTCTGACTGGCCCTGCTACTACTCCGTCCCAAACCCTGCTTCCACTCAGCTCCCGACTACAAGAGGTGCGAGTGGACAGCAGAAGGCCTTGGAGGAGGGAGGTCCCGAGACCCACTCACCAAAGACACAGGAGCCTAGCTTACGCCTGGTCTTTGGGGGGGGGCCCCCCGCACACTGGAACTGAGGGCTACTGGGCCAAGCAGCTTTGGGAGCAGTGAAGTACCCTTTCCCTGCCTGGTGGTCCCTGCACTCCACAGGGTGCAGCCCAATCCCCGGGTGGCTGTGGCAGGAGAGAGCTGGGGGCGAAGCAGTGTATGAGGACAGGTAAGTGCTTGTAAATGGTGCCGGCGGCGAGGTGCTCCCAAAGTGTCCTGTGTCAGGGACTGACTGGGAGGGGCTTTCCTGGGACAGCAGGGAAGGGAAGGGAAGGGTCGCTGTGCCTTTGCCTCAGTACGGCTTGGGGGGAGACACTGGGGACACTCCAGACCCTTGCCTTCCAGCTTTGTGGAAGCAGCAGCTCATTGGCTCCGCAACAGAGTGACAATTTGCCTCCCTGGCCTTCTGGTAGCTCTGCTGGAGTAACTTTTTGATTTCCATTTGGCACTGCAGCATGCCCTACTCATAGCCCTTCTCTGCCATGGCCTGAGAAATCTGGTTGTAGGTATCAAAATTCCTTTGGCTTGAGCAAAGCTGGGACTGCATGGCAAACTATCTCCATATGCTGATCAAGTCCAGTAGCTCTGATGTGCTCCAAGCAGGAGAGCATTTGGTGTGTGGAGCCTCCATGGTCAACTGGGAAGATGAGATGTAAACTCCATGCCCAACCAAGAAGGAAGTGGAATACAAATTTCAAAACTTTCCAGAACTTTAAAGGGGGAGAGACAGGTGGCTGCAGAGCAGTGAGTTCAAAAGGATAGCCAGAGCTGTTAAGATTGGCATCGTGGGACAATTCCAGAGGCCACTTACTGTGACATAACCATGCAGCAGTGTCTACACTGATGTTTTTTGATAGAAGTTGACATGAGGAGTAGTTTTCTCAAAGGAAACTTGGGGACCAGCACTCATAAAAGAAAGGGACCACGCATCTGGAAGAACTCTGGTCCAAGTAAATGTTTCCTATGTGTATTCTGCTGTGGGTGACTGACCAGCAGTACTCGAGGAGAAGGTGGGAACAAGGATGCAGATGAGTATAGCTGCTTATAGAACTGCTGCCTCAAAGGATGCATCAGTAGAGAAGTCTTGGACAAAGATCACAACCCAACACCTATAGGGCAGATATGGCTGCCTTTAGCTACCTGTGCGCAGACAATGGGTGGAGCCCATCCCCTTGCAAGGTTTTGGAGAGGGGAATGGTCAAGTGGCTTCCTTGTCTGGGGAAAATGGACAAAGGCCACAGAAGGGGGGAAAGGTGCATCTGGGGTGTGCTGGCTGGAAGAGACAGTCTCCAGTGGGGGATTGCTGGAGGCAAAGCCCAAGAATGGGGCTCTGGAACTTCCCCAGATGATGATGTTGCTGTAACTTTCTGTTTCATCTGCTAATAAAATCTATTGTACATAGTGTTTCTGAGAGCTAATAAACTTGTTTTCCATGCTGGCTGCGAATCACTTCTGACTGCAAGACAGGGTGCATGGCCTCTTTGGAGGAGGTGTGAGCCTGTAGCACCTGCTCACAACAGTCAATATGATTGAGGCAAAACAAAAAAAAAAGAAAAAAGGAAGCTCTTGGCTTATGCCCTTTGAAAACGTTTGCTTGTATCATTGTCCTAAGCATTTAATTATTGAATGGTGAAGTTCTCTGATATTTGAGTATTTGAATCAGCACTATGTACTTTTGTTCCATCGGTTAAGTGAATGCTTCTAACAGATGTAAGTGCAGGTGCTGGTGATGGCATTAACAAATGCTGAGATTGCTGGTTTTGAGAGCCTTGCTCTTCCATAGAACTGAGTGTGCTCACAGTAACGCTGCGCTTCTTCTGCAGGCCCTAAAAGATATACCATGACAAGTGGTGCAGTGGGCCTCTGAACAGGACAGCAGAAGTAAAGAAATGAATTTTTTGGCGAGACAGTCACAATTGAAAATGGCTTCACGGTACAAAGATGATAACTTAATTAAGGATCCAGATATAATCTCATGCAAATGACTGCACATGGGTGTACATACAACACAAGTGCTTGTGCTATGTTTGCAACAGAGTGGGGGGTATAATATAGGCTGCTGCCCACAGTATGTCTTACAGTGCACTTCAAACTACATGCTGCAAAGTGTGCTATAAAGGTGCAGTGCAAGATGCTAGGACTTACATTCATCTGCTCCAAACAAACAGCTTAAGCTCTTCCAAGACCTATATACACCTTGAAGTATTGAGACACTGCCTCTGTAATATGGGTTGGAAAGGTGTAGACCTGGCTCTAGAGGACTGTACCAACATCTCTAACATGTTATGTATACAGCTAGACATAATTGTACCCCTCCTAAGGTGTCGCAGAGCATCTGTAAGTATACCTACCTGTTTGTGTGGCAACAAACAGACCCATGTATAACGGTGCAGGCATCTCCTGTCTATTCAAAACATGAACAGTTTTTGTTAGCATGCGTGCTTGGGGATCCTCCAACAGGTGAGTGCAAGTATTCAGTAGGTGTCCTCACTGGGACTGTGTTAATGCCCAACCCTGACTGTCACTGATTTTTCACCCCTCCTCCCCGCCCCCCAGGAGCATACTCCACATGTTCTTCATCCCCCAACTGTTTTTGTTGCCTGTCACCCTTGCCTTTTTCTTCGACCCGAGTGTTCATCTCCCAACTTCTTCTTTGGTGCCCATTTCCCCCCCCATGTTCTTCATTGTTGCCCCAACCTTTTTTCTTTGTCGCTAGCCCCTGAGCCAAGCTCCCAAGTGTTTTTTGTCACCCCCATGGGCTGTCTCCCCTTTGTCACCCATTGTCTCCGACTATTTGTCGGCCATCCTGCTGAGTTCTCTTCATTGCCCCCAACTCTTTCTCTTTTTTGCCGATGCCTGGGCTGTCCAGTGTCTTTATTGAGCCTCCCCCCACAACCCCAGCTGTCCAGTCTGACTTTTTTTCTTCGTTGCCCATCCCCCCGACTCTTCCTCTTGGTTGTCCCTACTGGTTTTTCTTCATGGCCCGCCCTTGGCCGTCCCCCCAACTCATGGTGTTCTCAGTCCTACCCCAAGTGTTCTTCTTTGCCCTAACTCATTTTTTGTTGCCGTGTTCCCCCAAGTCATCATAGCGCCTCCCCCAACTTTCTCTTCATTGCCATCATACCCTCACACTTTTCTTCATTGGCTGTCCCTCTGAGTGTTCGTCATTGCCCCCATTTCTTCTTCATAGCTTTCCTAAGTGTTCATGGCCCATGGTCCTCCCCAGGCCATCCTACTGAATGTTCTACATTGCCCTTTGTCACCCCCACAACCATTTGTCACCCCTGCCAGTTCTTCACCTGTTCCCCTCCCCCCAATTCTTCTTCATTGCCCCTAACTGTTTGTTTTTCTTCATTGGCTATCCCTGGGCTGTAAGGGTCAATGAGGAGCTCAAACTTCCCCAAGTGGTCGTAAGTGTCCCTCGAGTGGCTCTAAGCATCCCCCAGGGGCTATAACTGTCCCTGAGGGGCTCTAAGCATCCCCCAGGAGCTCTAAGCATCACCCAGTGTTGCCAAGTGTCTCTAAACATCCCCTGGCGTCCCCATGTAGGTGTAAGTGTCATCGAGTGGCTGCCGAGTGGCTGTAAGTGTCCCCGAGTGGCTCTAAGCATCCCCCAGCGTCCCCCAGTGGCTCTAAGCGTCCCCGAGTGGCTCTAAGTGTCGCCAAGTGGCCGCCGAGTGGCTGTAAGCCTTTCCCCAGTGGCTGTAAGTGTCGCCAAGGGCCTCTAAGCATTTCCCAGTGGCACTAAGCGTTGCCGAGTGGCTGCCGAATGGCTCAAAGTGCCCCCCCCAGTGGCTGTACGTGGCACCGAATGGCTCTAAGTGCCCCACAGTGATTGTGTCACCAAATGGCTTTAAGTGTCCCCCAGCATCCCTGAGTGGCTCTAAGTGTCACTGGGTGGCTGTAAGCATTCTTGCGTGGCTGTGAGCATCCCCCAGTGGCCGCCGAGTGGCTGTAAGCGTTCTTGCATGGCTGTAAGCATCCCCCAGTGTCCCCAAGTGTTTGTAAGTGTCTCCAATTGGCTTCCAAGTGGCTCTAAGCATCCCCCACTGTCCCTGAGTGGCTCCAAGCCTCCCACAGTGGCTGTGGCCCCAAGGGGCTCTAAGTGTCCCCTAGTTTCACCAAGAGGGTCTAAGTGTCCCTGTGTAGTGGAGTGGCCGCTGAGTGGCTCAAAGGATCCCCCAGTGGCCGCTGAGTGGCTCAAAGCCTCCCCCAGTGGCCGCCGAGTGGCTCGAAGCATCGCTGAGTAGATCTAAGTGTCAACGAGTGGACACCGGCTAGCTCTAAGTGTCCCTGAGTGGCTCTAAGCATCCCCCCATGGCACTAAGCGCTGACAAGTGGCTGCAAGTGTTCCACACTGGCTGTAAGCATCAATGAGTGGCTCAAACTTCCCAAGGCTGAGAGTGTCCCCCGAGTGGATCTAAGCATCCCCCAGTTGCTGTAACTGTCACCGAGGGGCTCTAAGTGGTGCTGATGGGCTGTAAGCATCGCCCAGTGTCGCCGAGTGTCTCTAAGCATCCCCTATCATCCCCAAGTGTCAGCGAGTGGCAGCTGAGTGGCTCTAAGCATCCCCCAGTGGCTCTGTGTCCTCCAGTAACTGCTGAGTGGCTCTAAGTGTCCCCCAGTTTCCCAGAGTGGCTCTAAGTCTCACAGAGCGGTTCTAAGCATCCCCCAGTGTCCCCGAAGGGCTCAAAAAGTCCCCTAGTGGCTCGAAGCATCCCCCGGGGCCACCAAGTGGCTTTCAGTATAGCTAAGTGTCCGTATGCGTCCCGCAGTGTCCCCCAGTGCCTGTAAATGTTCCTCAGTGCCTGTAAGTGTCGCCAACTGACTCTAAGCATCCCCCACTGTCCCCAAGTGGCCGTAAGTGTCCCACAGTGGCCGCTGAGTGGCTTTAAGTGTTGCCGAGTATTCCCGAGTGGCTTTAAATGTTGCCTAGTGGCTGTAAGTGTCCCCCAATGGACCTGAGTGGCTCTAAGAGTTGCCCAGTGGCTCTAATCATCCCCCAGTGTTGCTGAATGGCTCTCAGCATCCCCCACTGTCCCCAAGTGGCTCTAAGCATCGGCGTGTGGCTCTTAGTGTCTCCCAGTATTGCTTAGTGGCTATAACCATCCCTGAGTGGCTCTAATCATCCCCTAGTGTCCTCGAGTAGGTGTAAGTATTGCCAAGTGGCTCTACGTGTCCACCAGTGGTGTCCGCGTGGCTCTAGGTGTCTCCCAGTGGCTGTAAGCATCAGCCAGTGGCCTCCAAGTGGCTCTAATCATCCACGAGTGGCCGTTGGCATCACCAAGTGGCCGTAAGTGTCGCCCAGTGGCCGCTGAGTGGCTGTAAGAGTCCCCCAGTGGCTGTAAGGCGTCTGCAGTGGCTGTAAGATTCTCCAAGTGGCTGCTGAGTGGCTATCCAGTGGCTCTAAGCATCCCCCAGCGTCCCCGAGTGGCTTTAAGCGTCGGCGAGTGGCACTAAGCGTCTCTCAATGGCTCTAATCATCGCCAAGTGATTGTAAGTGTCCCCCAGCATCCCCAAGTGGCTGTAAGCATCCCTGAGTAGCTGTGAGCTTCCCCCAATGTCCCCAAGTGGTTGTAAGTGTCTCCAATTGGCTGCCGAGTGGCCCTAAGCATCCCTGAGTGGCTCTAAGCTTTCCACAGTATCCCCGAGTGGCTCTAAGCGGCCACCGAATAGCCGTAAGTGCCCTCGAGAGGCCACATGTTTCCCCCATTGCTGCTGAGTGGCTGTGAGCATCGCTGAATGGCTGTAAGCTTCCAGAGTGGCCCCTGAGTGTCTCTAAGTGTTGCCGAGTGCCTACCCAGTGGCTTTAAGTGTCGCCCTGTATCCCCGAGTGACTGTAAGCATCTCCAGTGGCTCTAATCATGGCCAAGTGATTGTAAGCGTCCTCCAGTGGCTGCCGAGTGGCTCTAAGAGCCCCCCCGTGTCCCCGTGTGGCTCTAAGCATCCCCCCGTGTCCCCGAGTGGCTATAAGTGGCTCGAAGTGTCCCCCAGTGGCTGTTGAGTGGCTCAAAGCATCGCTGAGTGGTTCTAAGTGTCAATGAGTGGCTGCCGAGTGGCTCTAAGTGTCCCCCTGTGACTCTAAGCCTTTCCCGAGTGGCTGTAAGCCTTTCCCGAGTGGCTGTAAGCATCAGTGAATGGCTCAAACTTCCCCAAGTGGCTGTAATTGTCCCCTGAGTGGCTGTAAGCATCCCACAGTGGCTGTAACTGTTGCCGAGGGGCTTTAAGTGTCCCCCAGTGGCTGTAACTGTCGCCAAGGAGCTCTAAGTGACACCTAGGAGCTGTAAGCGTCACCCAGTGTTGCCGAGTGTCTCTAAGCATCCCCCAGCATCTGCAAGTAGGTGTGTCATCGAGTGGCTGCTGAGTGGCTGGAAGTGTCGCTGAGTGGCACTAAACATCCCCCCAGTGGCTCTAAGTGTCCCCCAGTAGCTTCTGAGTGGCTCTAAGAGTCCCCCAGTGTCCCAGAGTGGCTCTAAGTCTCACGGAGTGGTTCTAAGTATTCCCCAGTGTCCCTGAAGGGCTTGTAGTATCCCCTAGTGGCTCGAAGCATCCCCCAGTGACCGCCGAAAGGCTCTCAGTATCGCCAAGAGTCTATATGCATCCCGTAGTGTCCCCAAAAGATTGTAAGTGTCCCCCAGTACCTGTAAGTGTTGCCAAGTGACTCTAAGGGTCCCCCACTGTCCACAAGTGGCCGTAAGTGTCCCACAGTGGCCCCTGAGTAGCTCTAAACATTGCCGACTGGCTGTAAGTGTCGCCGAGTAACCCTAAGTGGCTCTAAGTGTCTCTGAGTAGCTCTAAGCATCCCCAAGTGGCTCTAAGCATCACTGAGTGGCTGTAAGCACCCGCAGAGCCCTCAAGTGCCTTGAAGCATCCCCCAGTGTCTAAGTGCCCCCCCCGAGTTCTCCGAGTGCCTTTAAGCGTCTCTGAGTGGTTGCAAGTGTCGCCTCGTGGGTCTAAGCGTCGCCAAGTGTTTGTAAGTATCCTGCTGTGCTCCCGAGTGCCTCTAAGATTCCCCGAGTGGCTTGGTCCCCGAGGGGTTGTGACAGCCCCTCGGCTAAACGGGGTGAGAAAGTGCTCCCCGGGGTCTCCGAGAGGCTTTAAGCGTCTCCGAGTGGCTCTAAGCGTCCCCGTAG